>NW_003797162.1:127234-140288 GCF_000220905.1 Megachile rotundata
AAATTGGGATATGTGGAGTTTGGGATATGTGGAAATTGGGATATGTGGGAATTGGGATATGTGGAATTTGGGATATGTGGAAATTAGGATATGTGGAGTTTGGGATATGTGGAAATTGGGATATGTGGAATTTGGGATGTGTGGAAATTGGGATATACGGGAACTGGGATGTGTGGAATTTGGGATATGTGGGAATTGACATATGTGGAAATTGGGATATGTGGAATTTGGGATGTGTGGAAATTGGGATATACGGAATTTGGGGTATGTGGAAATTGGGATATGTGGGAATTGACATATGTGGAAATTGGGATATGTGGAAAATTACAAATAGCTCCAAATAATAAATTAACAAATAGGGGATATGTGCGAATTGATATATGTGGGAATTGACATATGTGGAAATTGGGATATGTGGAATTTGGGATGTGTGGAAATTGGGATATATGGAATTTTGCATATGTAGGAATTGACATATGTGGAGATTGGGATATGTGGGAATTTACATATGTGGAAATTGGGATATGTGGGAATTGACATATGTGGAAATTGGAATATGTAAATAATTACAAATAGCTCCAAATAATAAATTAACAAATAGGCTACTTCTCAACCAAACTACATCAAAATTTCCGTCAATGACCCCTATATTAACCCCATCCCTCTTCTTTCTTCCACTCCTACAAATCAACTACAAATAGCCACAAATAGTTATGAAAACAGTACAGTCCAAAAGTTCCATCCCTTAAGACATTCATCGAATCCCCGGATAATCAGGTTACCTCTTTCAGAGGTAGTCGATTGCTCTCGAACTCGTCGAGGGTGAATCGGTTCATTGTGCAATCGATCCTGATCAACGGTGGTCGTTTCTGAACAATCAGCCCCGAAAAGAAGTCGTCGAAGGTCCTTGTGTGGTCTCGCTTTTTGCTTCTTCTCGTTTTCCTTCCAACTTCGACGATTCGGATGATTACGAAGCTGCGTGATTTCCTTCGTTGCTTCCACTGGCAATCTTCATACACTCGAATCATCTTCATGAGCCTTTCTGGATATTTGGACTTGCGTTGAGTAACTGGATTTTTTGTATTAGCTTGAAATTTGAGCTTCGATGGTTCAAGATGATTCAAATTCAAGATGGTTTAAATTCAAAATGGTTCAAATTCAAGATAGTTCAAGTTCATAAGATGCTTCAAGTTCAAGATGGTTTAAGTTCAAGATGATTCAAATTCAAGATGGTTTAAATTCAAAATAGTTCAAATTAAAGATGGTTCAAATTCAAGATAGTTCAAGTTCATAAGATGCTTCAAGTTCAAGATGGTTTAAGTTCAAGATGGTTCATGTTCATAAGATGGATGCAATGTTCAATATGGATTCTATCAAACAATTTATTAATATTAACATAAATTGTTTACATAAGCAGTTGGACTTGGAGGTATCTGTTTGGAGCAGTGCCTTCAACCCTTTAACACAGGTAACCCAACACAAGTATAACCTTGAGGTTAATATGAAAATGTGTGTAGTGTAAGATTTTTCACGCCTTGCACCATAAGTTTATGAGACCATAAACCAACCATTGTATCCACCTTTATGATGGACTACTTCCAAAAAGTTCTAAAACATCAGCAATCAAGAGGCATTAAAATCGAATTCTCAATTTTCATGAATTCGCACAGTCACAAACTTGACCACCAAACATGATCACCAAAGTGCCTCCCCCTAAAGGGCGGCATCCAAACAGTCCATGAAGTGGTCGAAGGTACCAAAGGAGCAATCTCGGTGGCAAACACTCGTGTTGAACAATCGCGGCACGTGAACCGGGGCAGATCAAGCGATCGAAGCGTAGCAACGATTAAGCGCGGTAGAGGCAGACGGTTGTAAAAAGAAGAGGAAAGCGAACGAAACAGGGTTAGTAAAGACACACGGGTCCTCGGGTGGGATGCGTAAGGGGGGAGTTCGCGAATGTAGCCGCCGTGGTGGTCGCGAGCGCGCAGACTCGTGCAGTTTCGCTGGCGGTCGGCAGCGTCTGGTCGGCGATTGGCCTGGGACGCGGTGCCGGGGCGCGAGGAGCGGCGGGGTGGCGTTTGAAAGCCGCGTATACGCCGCGACACGACCCGGCTGCGGCGACGGTGGCGGTGGAGGCCTACGCGGGCGTCGCGAGAGAGACGCTCCTCAGTTGTGTCAAGCTAGGCGATCGAGTAGGACGCTCTTTAATCGTTCCCGCCTCCGAGTTACTCTTTCACGTACACACACACCGCCTCACACACACGCACACACACAGCCCCACACGTACACTCTCCTCCTCTCTGTCTCGTCTCCCGCGTTGCTCCTCAGAGCCGCAGACCAGTCACACACGTGCACACAGACAGACACACACGAGCCCGCGCTCTCTGTTTTTCTCTCTGTCTCCCCTGTTTGCTCAGCTTCGTTCTCTCCTAGATTCTTTGTTTCCCTCCGATCCACCCGCCGATCGCCCGTACTCTGTTTACCCGTTTTCATCCGCTTTGTCCGCCACGCGCGCGTGCCAGCCGATCACCCTCGCAGGAGGTCTCCATCGGCCGCGTCTCGAGGACAGCACATGATACGCGCCGCGACGCGACCAGGGGCGATTACCAGCCTCGAGTCACCTGGTCCCCGTACGGGGGAGTGTCCCGACGACTTTAGCCAGCCCCCCGGTCAACGGGGCACACGCATGCACCCGCTCGTTGAATCACGGTCTCACTGTCCTGTCCCGCTCTGTCTGCCGACGACCGTGTGTGTGTGTCTGTGTGTGTCGAACGCGACCAGTGAGACCAGTTGTTTCGCTAACGCCGAGAAAGTTTGCCAACCACCCTGAACTGCGAAACGGGTTCAAGGTCGCCCCCATCGTCATCGTCGCCGTGCCCGTGTGGTGATCGCACGCGCTGAAACTTAGCTGACCGCCGGATTCTGGAGCAGGAGGAACCGCTGGAAAGAGGGAGAGAGCAAGGACGCGAGGCCGAGATATATTTTGTTTTGCCGCGGCGGGCCGCGATTCGGAGACCCAAGCACGGTCTCGAAAGTCGTTCGAACGTTAGATGATCCGTGGAATCAGGAACTAGAGAGAACAGCTCTCATCCTTCTCGTCTTTTAATTCCATATTAGGCGTAAACGAACTTGTTCGTAAGTATTAGGATATTAACATAATATAAGAAGAGAAGGTCGCGAATCATGAGCGACCGATCGAAATAAAGAGAATCGCGTCAAGACAATCAAGCACAGTAGTGGGTTGGGCATAAACGAGAAACGAGAAGAAGGATATAAGGGAGAGAGTCAGAGAGAGAGAAAGAGAGGAAATACGCGTTTCCTCTCTTCCGGGGAGAGCCTATGTCGAGAAATAACGAGTTTCGTGTCTTCATGTGATCTCCAGCCTCTGTACCGAGTCTACGTGTGTACACGCTCTATTATTCTATATAGATATATATATGTATATGTACATATACATACGATATATATATTATATATATTTACACTTATATACATACGTTTATATGTATACACCCTTCGCACATATCCGGTTGGGCCCAGCTAGATGATCTGAATCAGGCCCGAACGTCTCTTCCCTGTGTGCCCCCGTCACGTAGGGGCGTTCTCTGTCAATCTTTGTGACAATCATTTTCAGCTAGCTCTCTTAGTGTATTCGGACTTAAGTGTCTCTTTTTAAAGTCGCGTTTTACCAATCGAGAAAGCGGAAGATTAGTAGGAGAAGCAAATCACGTACCTACGACGTTTCAATTAACGTACACGAGCGAGCCGTGCGAAGCCCACGAAGACTTCCGCGCGTCTTCGTCCCTTTTCTCACCTTAACCCTGCACTTGACACACATTTGTACGCGTGTGTGCAGTAGCGTGTATCTTTGGCCCCCTCTGTCTTTACCTTTGCACGGAACCCTGTACGCCCTCTACTCGCTCACCACTTTGACAATCATCACTTTGTACCATACCGCGTCTGAAGTAACCCTCTGGTCGCTCTGTCACTTTAGGCTTAACGTCTTCAGACCCAAGCACGGTCTCGAAAGTCGTTCGAACGTTAGATGATCCGTGGAATCAGGAACTAGAGAGAACAGCTCTCATCCTTCTCGTCTTTTAATTCCATATTAGGCGTAAACGAACTTGTTCGTAAGTATTAGGATATTAACATAATATAAGAAGAGAAGGTCGCGAATCATGAGCGACCGATCGAAATAAAGAGAATCGCGTCAAGACAATCAAGCACAGTAGTGGGTTGGGCATAAACGAGAAACGAGAAGAAGGATATAAGGGAGAGAGTCAGAGAGAGAGAAAGAGAGGAAATACGCGTTTCCTCTCTTCCGGGGAGAGCCTATGTCGAGAAATAACGAGTTTCGTGTCTTCATGTGATCTCCAGCCTCTGTACCGAGTCTACGTGTGTACACGCTCTATTATTCTATATAGATATATATATGTATATGTACATATACATACGATATATATATTATATATATTTACACTTATATACATACGTTTATATGTATACACCCTTCGCACATATCCGGTTGGGCCCAGCTAGATGATCTGAATCAGGCCCGAACGTCTCTTCCCTGTGTGCCCCCGTCACGTAGGGGCGTTCTCTGTCAATCTTTGTGACAATCATTTTCAGCTAGCTCTCTTAGTGTATTCGGACTTAAGTGTCTCTTTTTAAAGTCGCGTTTTACCAATCGAGAAAGCGGAAGATTAGTAGGAGAAGCAAATCACGTACCTACGACGTTTCAATTAACGTACACGAGCGAGCCGTGCGAAGCCCACGAAGACTTCCGCGCGTCTTCGTCCCTTTTCTCACCTTAACCCTGCACTTGACACACATTTGTACGCGTGTGTGCAGTAGCGTGTATCTTTGGCCCCCTCTGTCTTTACCTTTGCACGGAACCCTGTACGCCCTCTACTCGCTCACCACTTTGACAATCATCACTTTGTACCATACCGCGTCTGAAGTAACCCTCTGGTCGCTCTGTCACTTTAGGCTTAACGTCTTCGGCCTCCGTGCGATCTGTTTAGGTGACGGCCTATCAAGCGTCGATAAGCGCGTGTTGTATCCTAGCTCGTAAGACCCCCAGAGGAACTCACCCGGGTATCTCGTTCGGACGACAATTAGATTAACTCGATTCGCAAAAGAAATCATCGGCCTCGCGGTTCAATCGCCTCTCGAGCCGAGGACATCGGCTGAACGACAATCAGTCAAACTGTGGTGGCCATCGTGCGAGTTGCGACCGAGCAAGACGGAAGCTCGCCATCAGGCGTCCCTGGAACGTGCCTGGGCCGCACAGGAACGCGCCAGGTTCTTCTGGAGCCTGCAGTCGTTGGCGGCGACAGGCAACAGCCGTTTCTTCCTCCAACCAAGCAAGTCTTGGCTAGCTGAAACGATCGGCGCCGAAGAGGCACGTTCCTCCATCACCACGTATTTTCATTCGTACCCGTTTGTCCCGGGTGGTGCGGTGTCCCTGCCTCCGCCCCTGCTGAACAGTATCAACAACGCGGCGGCAGCAGCGATCACCCCCGGCCTGGTAGGACACCTTTTCGCCGGTCAGCAAGCCTGCAACCTCGGCTGCAGCTGCACTTGCACCAACATCGCAAATTGCAACCCGCACCACCAACACCACCATCATCAACAGCAACAGCATCACCATCACCAGCAGCAGCAGCATCATCGGCCGCTCGCTACTACCACTGTCCTCCTGCAACCAGTCGAGCACATCAAAGACACCATGGTGAGTCTACTTACTTCTTACGTGATGACCTACGTTGTTACATGCTGACCTACGTGGTTACATGATGACACTCGCATCAGACATGGTGACAATATACTCAAAACCACTTTGATAGAAGTACCCATATAGAATTCTACTGTTAAGTATACTGAACTAGCGTTTTGAGTTGTCTTCCTATGAAGAATGGATGGGGTAAAAGTTACTTGGGAATGTGAAGCTTCAGAGCGATTCTTAGTGATTTAGAACTGAATAGAGTTGTCTGTGAACAGTTTCGCTTTAGGGAATATGAGGACTAGGGAAAATGAACCTAGGACTCTGGACCCTAGAGTCTATAGAGTCTACCTATGATCAGATCTAAGTTAAAAGAGCGTAGTCTATGAGAAATTGATGGATCTAGCAAAAGTAGAACCTAGCATGAACCTAAATCTAGAGAGAATTTTAAAGAGACTCCTAGAGAGTCCTAAAAGAATCCTACAATTAAGTTTTCACTCACATTTTCATTACATTTCTTCAACACCAGAAGCTGATTTTTGTAACCGTCAGACTTGTATCATCATCGTAACGATGCTACGAAACGCATAATTTTCCACGATCCGTGGGTTAACTACCCTGGTGAACTTGCCGCTGGATCGATTCGTGTCCAGAAATAGCGTCGTCGTCGCGTTTCACAGCTTTGGACTCGTCTTATTGCTACTGGCGTCTCGTTGCTTCATTCTTTGCACTGTTTGACGTCTCTTATAACACAGCTAGTTCCATTATATTCTGTATTTTGAACTTCTAATTCTCGGATGTCAAGTCGAAAAGTTCATGACTTTCAGACATTGATTCTGTCCACAAAATGTGACTATATTAGGTGATACATAGGTAGATGTTGAATGGTTAATGTCGACTGTGATGTTAAAATCAGTCGTCGATGAAATAACAGATTGATCCACACATGTTAACCTAATTAAGGAAAGTATTTTGAGCTCATGTCATCCAGGCAAGACGTTCGAACAGATGGTCTGAACTATTCGTACTCTGACCAGAGCATACTTTAGGCTAAAGACCAGTCATCATAAAATTATAAAAAAGATTCCTCCAAAAAAATTTCGCAGTTGATTGAACAGCTACCTTAGAATGTCACACCGAAGGATGTTTAATCGTACCGGAAACTAGAGGGGATCCATCGCACGAGGACAGGTGCGCCTAACGCAATTCCACGTCCGTACGAGTAACAGAGGAAGCTCGGATCGCGCGATCGAGCGGAAAGCCCGAGTTTGCTCAGGATTCCCGATCAGACGCGTCTCCGTTCACGTAGAGTCCCCTCTCGACACCTGTCGATCGAGGGATTAAAGAGGACGCCACGCTAGAGACACGGCGGGGCTTAAAGCTTCTTCTTGCCGGGCCGCAAACCTCGGCAAACAGGTTCTATCCACGAGGAATGAGAGGCTGTGAAAAAGGAAGGTACAGTTTGTGCCAAGGCCGGGAGTCGCTTCCGGAGGAACTGTTTGCTCGACAAACCTTGTGTTCGTGCCTATCTCTTCTGTTCTATATTTCAATGTCAACAGCTCGTTTATGGGGGATTGGGTCATTTTGACCCGGTAGATCGATTGGTGTGAAGGACTATCGTGGACTATCGTTTGGTCTGAGGTGAATGAAGGTGACGGGACTTGGAATTTAGGGGGACATTTGGGGTATGTTAAAATTTGGGGGATGCCTAGATCTGAGGAGTGCTAAGATTTAGGAAGTGCATAAATTTGGAGAGTTCCTTAATTTGGGGACTTATAGATTTGGGGAATGCCGAGATTTGGGAGATGCCTAGATCTGGGGAGAGCCAAGATTTGGGGGATAACCAAATTTGGGGAGTGCCGAGATCTGGGGGATGCCTAGATCTGAGGAGTGCTAAGATTTAGAGAGTGCGTAAAACTGGGGAGTTCCTAAATTTGGGGGCTTATAGATTTGGGGAATGCCAAGATTTGGGAGATGCCTAGATCTGGGGACAGCCAAGATTTGAGGAATAACCAAATTTGGGGAGTGCTGAGATCTGGGGTATGCCAAGATTTGGGAGATGCCTAGATCTGGGGAGAGCCAAGATTTGGGGGATAACCAAATTTGGGGAGTGCCGAGATCTGGGGGATGCCTAGATTTGGGGGATCCCTAAATTTGGGGTATGTCAAGATTTGGGGGATGCCTAGATCTGAGGAGTGCTTAAATTTGGGGAGTGCCAAGATTTGGGGAGTTCCTAAATTTGGGGACTTATAGATTTGGGGGATAACCAAATTTGGGGAGTGCCGAGATCTGGAGTATCCCTAAATTTGGGGGATCCCTAAATTTGGGGAGTGCCCAGATTTGCAGAATCCCCAAATTTGGGAAGTGCTGAGATCTGGGTTATTTCCAGATCTGAGATATCCCTAAATTTCGGGACCACCTAGATTTCAGAATGCTTTTAAACTCAGAACCAACCAGAACACCTCAGACCTAGAATTACTATACTAGAGTGTTTTGAGAATAATTGTTATCTACTCAAATTCTCATTACTCGCTATAGAAAATGCAAACGAGCAGTACCGAAAAGCCGGAAACGAATGTCCGCTAATAATTCATAATTTCGTCGACGGAAGACTCCAGTTGTTGTTGTTGCCGAAAGTTTTCAAGCGCCTGAGCAAACGTACTTATGATATATCCTATCAAGAAACTTAAACTTCTGGTTCGCTTAATCTAGCCGTCAAATGGGAGGGAAAGTTCCGCTTGAGCAGTTTGCTAATTTTGCCACCTAAACAGTTCCTTAAGGACTGGCTGTCAGGATTTCGAGCTGTCGCCGACTGCTTTTCGGCCGGTTCTCAATCTCCATTTCGTATATATTCCGTGTAACAGCTCTTGCTGCTGCAAATCCATCTTGAATTGAAAAGAGTTACAAAATCGATATTCGATGCATCTTAATTATCGGAGGTACATATCTGGAGTGATTTGGACATTTCTGGATGTGATATTCATTATAATTTTTATTGGGTTGTTGAAAAAATTGTGGTGGTAGATTGTACAGTTTTGGGCATAGATGATTTTCGTGGGCGGGGAGTGGGAAGCGAGTGGGAGGAGCCTCGGGCCTCGACTCGGGAGCGTTCGGCTACTCTCGGCGACTTGGCCACGCCTCCCGATCGAGTGTAGGAGGGGCGAGAGCTTCTCTATGCACGTAGGTATACAAATCGTTCAAAACTTAATTATGATTATTATTCATATGTTGTTACAGGGAAATTAATTCAAATCATACACATGCAAAATTGTTGCATCTAGTTTGAAACGATTAATATTTATTGTGAGGTAATTTTATGAGCATCCAATGTTTGCAACTGCTTAAAATTAAATATAAAAGTTGAAGATTAGGAAAACAATTTTCATGGATATTTCTTAAAGTAAATTTTCTGTGAATAAAGCGCGTTCGAGCAATAAATAATTTACCAGTAAAATGTTATCACAATTTGTCATCGTTTAACTACATCCACGTATCCCGTAACCCCTGTATGGAAGTTTATGCGAAAAGTTGATGGAAGCAGAGGAAAATTTTGTAGAAATCGTAAGGGCGAAGGTTCCCGTAACAAACTTGCCCGGCGAAGTAGTAAAATCGTATTCCGAGGAATTGGAATTGTTGGATCCTTACGTCCGGAGGATTCGCCGCGCACTTTCGACGACGAACGGAGCTTACGTCACGCTCGAGAAACGAGGGAGAACGGTCGTTGCCTCTTGACAGGCCGTTTCAATGCACCGTTTCCGGGAAGATTTACGCGCGCCTCGAGTTCACGCGCGATTCGACGCGACATTTACACCGCGGCGCCGAAGATACACGCACTCACGAACCTCGTTGAACCCTGCCGGGAATTTATACCCGTCCCGTTCTTTGTTCGGGACAAAAAAGACCCGGGCTTATTTCGCGATCTCGATCATTCACTTCGCTGATCCTAACGAACTGACTCTTTCACGTCGAATCTTTCGTTTCCGATTTTTCTTTTGGAGGACACTTCCTGCGATGTGTTTCGTCAGTGACAGTTTGGCAATTTTGCAATTTGGGGATTTAGGGATTTGAGGATTTGGGAAGGTTCGGATTTTTAAATTTGGGGATTGAGGAGAGTGGAGGAGGAGTGCAGTTGTGAGAGTTTGGAAATTGGGATTTTGGAGGTTTTTGAGGATTTCAAGGTTTTGAAGTCTGGAGATGTGGGAATTTGGGGTTTAAGAGTGTTGGGAAATTAGTAAGCTTGGAGATATGGAGACTTGGGACTCTGACAAGGTTGGGAAAATTAGGAGGCTTGGAGATATGGAGACATGGGGGGTCTGAGAAGGTTGGGAAATTAGGTAGCTTGGAGATATGAAAACCTGGAAATCTGAGAAGGTTAGGAAATTAGTAAGCATGGAGTTATGAAGAATTGGGGATCTAAGAAGCTTGGGAAATTAATAAGCTTGGAGATATGGAGACTTGGGGGTCTGAGAAGGTTGGGAAATTAGGAGGCTTGGAGATATGAAAACCTGGGGATCTGAAAAGGTTAGGAAATTAGTAAGCATGGAGTTATGCAGACTTGGGGATCTAAGAAGCTTGAAAAATTAGTAAGCTTGGAGTTATGAAGACTTGGGGATCTAAGAAGCTTGGGAAATTAATAAGCTTGGAGATATGGAGACTTGGGGGTCTGAGAAGGTTGGGAAATTAGTAAGCTTGGAGATATGAAGACTTGGGGATCTAAGAAGCTTGAGAAATTAGTAAGCTTGGAGTTATGAAGGCTTGGGGATCTAAGAAGCTTGGGAAATTAATAAGCTTGGAGATATGGAGACTTGGGGGTCTGAGAAGGTTGGGAAATTAGGAGGCTTGGAGATATGAAAACCTGGGGATCTGAAAAGGTTAGGAAATTAGTAAGCATGGAGTTATGAAGACTTGGGGATCGAAGAAGCTTGAGAAATTAGTAAGCTTGAAGTTATGAAGACTTGGGGATCTAAGAAGCTTGGGAAATTAATAAGCTTGGAGATATGGAGATTTGGGGGTCTGAGAAGGTTGGGAAATTAGTAAGCATGGAGATTTGGAAACCTGGGAATCTGAGAAGGTTAGGAAATTAGTAAGCATGGAGTTATGAAGACTTGAGAATCTAAGAAGCTTGGGAAATTAGAAAGCTCAAAGATATGAAGACCTGAGCGTCGATATGGTTGGGAAATTAAGTAGCTTGAAGATATGGAGTCCTGAGTGTCTATATGGTCGAAAAATTAGTCATTCTGAAGATTCAGAAGATGATTGTGAAATTCGTGAATCAAATACATCTAACTATCCCACGCGTTATCGCGTGCTGAGCTTGAAAAAAAACCCTCCACCCACTAACCTTAAAACTTGAATATACCTCCCCGAACAAAATCACCAAAACAAATTATAAACGACGGAAATATAAACGCTTGTAACGGTAAACAGTATATTAGAAAGGATGAAATCGCAACGAGTGGAGATTAAACTAAATCCTGGCCGGGTCAAAGCGTTTGATATGCTGTTGCTTTTTCATCTTTCGCAGCAAACTCCGCGTTAATTACCCGGTGTACATAAGGAACGAGGTATAAAGAAGGAAGAAGCGTTCCTTCGAGTTTCACTCGTTTTGCCAGTGGCTTGTTGACGTTTACTTCAGGCCTTTTGAAATTCAGCTGAATAGAAAACTTGCATATCGTTGCAACTTTATTCCGTGGCATTAGCTACTCGAATTAATGGAATCACGTGGTCGAGAGATTGCGTCAGGTTAAAAATCATACTCCGACGTTGTAACGCAATTGGAAGGAGATATTGCAAATCTTGGCAAAGCTTTAGATTTGTGCAGGGAGTTGTAGGAAAGAATGTTATGAAAAGTAACATCTTACGCTGGGGAGGAAACAGCGACGGAACTGTGGTAATTGTTTTGATATAATTTGAAGGAAGTATTTCTTGTGTCTCAGACAGGATTTCCTGCGGTGTTGAGTACATTTATTGTACTTTGCGAAAAGATTTGTCTTCCGTTAGATGTTATTTCATTCCCACAATTGTTTCCGTGATCTAACAAATTTTAAATACAAACATTATTAATTAATTTTATGTTGTTTCACGAATTCTTTATTCTACGAAAATAAATTCTGAAGCTTCCCAATAAAAAACTGTGCCGCAGAGATTCGATATCTGAACAATAAAAAATGAATACGAGTTCGTCCGTTCGCAGTTCTTCCTCCGTGTCTGTTCCTCTTCCTCCTCGTGTTCAAGAACCATGCCGTCTGCATCAACTTCCGGTCCACGGGCTGCGTGAAAAAAGAAGAATCCTCGAGCTAGTTAATTATTCGAGCATTCGTTTCACTCTTTGTATTCGGAGGCAACGTGAAGGACTGTACACGCTATTGATAAACAAAATGTCCACGATATCGTTTTTATTTCTATTCTTATTGAAAGTAGTAGGAAAATGTTTGGTTTCTTTTTTATTGGGTCTGTATTTCAATTTTAAAATGGTGGAGATATTCGATTTTACAATTGATGCTAAATATAATAATTATTTTTACAAAGTCTATGGGGGTTTGTTTGATAGATAGGGATTTGTTTGATAGATAAGAATGAAAGTTACTAGAGAGAATTTGGTTGTGATGTTTTTACGGAATCTAAGGATTTTATGAAGGTTAAGAAATATTGTGACTTTAGTTACTGTCAGAATTTAGGGAATCTAGGACCATTTATAATTTTATACCACCACTATGAGTATCAATGAATATCAATAACACCAACAACTCGTTCAACTGCAAAGTAGCTAAATACTATCACAATTTGCTTACATAACGCAAAGATCAAATATTGGTTGAGGCAACAGAAACTGTACCGATAAGAAATGCAGATACCGCCGCCAACCTACAAGTTGTCGCGTGACCCAGCTGTTTAAAGCTACTATCAGAATAGAAAAATGGACGTCTTTTCGGTATATCGGCTCACACCAATTAGACCAAAAATGACAGTCGGCAAATGTCTCGAGATATCGCGAATCGCGTTCAGCAGTTATGGTCATTATTCTTATTTGCCGAAATGTAACTGGAAGTGTTCACGGTGGTTAGGTGCAGCGAGTGGCTTCTTTTACTCTGGCTCGACCTACGCGCCAACTCCTGGCTTGTCTACAGTAGAGACTGTGATGATCCGAGGGAACGTAGGGATTCTGGGAAGCTAGGAAATATGGCGATTCCGAGGACTGTGAGAATCTGGGGAATTCGGGAACTGTAGAGAATGTGGGGATGTGGGGACCTGGCGATCCGAGGGACTGTGGACTGTGGAGGTCCTAGCGAACTTGGCACTGGAGACTGAAACTGTGGATATATAGGGAAT
>NW_003797162.1:140789-187283 GCF_000220905.1 Megachile rotundata
GCGTGGTAATTTGACGCTTGAGTACTCGACGCGTCAAATTCAATATGTGGTGATTCGACGCATGGTGATTCGACGCGTGGTATTTGTAAAGATTCCAGGAACCTTGAAACCTAGGTATCCTAACCTATAGTTCCTAGGGAATATGAATCTTGAAAACCTAGGAATCCTGAAATTCGACTTACTCGTACTTCACATGCTAACTCTCCTTGTATACCATCGTCCCTAGGGAAAATTCTCCCAACCTTGTAACGTTCCCTACATTGATCTACTCTCTAGTGTTTCCCTAGAGATATCTACTCCCTAGGGTTTCCCTAGAGAAGCCTACTCCCCACTGTATTCTGACTCCATTCGCTCTGAATCCTACACGTCATCTTCTGTATTGTCCACAAGTGCCATTTATTACAATCATCCTCTAATATAATATACTATAAAATGGAAAATGATTTTCAAAGCAGAAGAAAATACCGAAAGACCTCTCACCAAAGTGCAGAAGATAAACTCGTTATCAGAGAGCTACTCGCAGGATTTGTCTGACAATGGCGGAGAATCAGCCACGTTTAGCGAAGCAGCTCGCGCGTAACAGTTTGTCATGCCGGGTTAAATTGCAGCAAACGACGCCAGTTTGCCTCCCGACCGCATTGACCGACAATTATATAACCCTTTTACACACGGTTCTGTTATATTCCTTCGGGATTCACGGGGCTGCCTTTGAACCGACGTTCTCAAACACCCGCGTACCTTCTTGATTACCTTGAATCCGCTTCAAGATGCATACTCCACCGGCTCGAGTTCCTTTCAGAGAACTAGAAGACTAGTTGAGTAATTGCTACTTGTAAATATTTTAAGTGTCTCTTTATTTCGTACTTTAGTAGTCTCATTTTAGTGGAAAGAATTTTACTTCTCAATTTCTTGTGCGTTGTATTGTCTCACGTTATATGACCGCGATTTGCGGTAAGCTTGCTGTATATTCGCTGCATTACCGTCAGGAAGTTCGCGATCAATTGAGAAATGTTCTCCCCCCTCTTGCCATTCAGAAGAAAACGATACACAGGATTTTATCAGTTGGTCCTCTTTCTAGACTCGCGTGTTAGGCGCAAACTAGCCGCAGCCGTTTCTCGGCAGAATCGTCACTAATTCAACAACGAACATTCCCGTTCCGGTTTCTGTTCATCGTCTAGTTTCGAGTTTACGAGGCCTCGTAGTCGAGTTGAATGCCTGTTCGATCTCACTCTCTATTCGTCGATTCGATTTTTTACGAGTTCGCGAAACAACTCCGACGCTCGTCCGGGAATTTTCCGTTTTATCGAAAGAGTTTGATTAGAAAGCAATTCGAGCAGTCTGTTGTAGTTTAATATTAAATGAGGTGTATCTGAAACATGCAAACATGCAATTGGTAAGCAGCATTCATAAAATAGTTGGATTTTTCTGGATTAATTTTTGGATCAATGAGGGTTTCGATAGTGGAAGATTTGGGGACTTGGGGGGCTTAGAAATTTGGGATTTTGGGGATTTGGGGATTTATAGGTACGGGAGTTAGGGGTACGGGGAGTTAGCAGTACGGGGATTTAAGGGTAAAGGGATTTAGGAGTACGGGGATTTAGAGATATGGGGAATTAGGGGTACGGGGATTTAGGAGTGTGGGGATTTAAGGGTATGGGGATTTAAGGGTACGAGGATTTAAGGGTATGGGGATTTAAGGATATGGGGATTTAAGGGTACGGGGATTTAAGGGTACGGGGATTTAGAGGTACGGGGATTTAAGGGTACGGGGATTTAGAGGTATGGGGAATTAGGGGTACGGGAATTTAGGGGTATGGGGATTTAGGGGTATGGGGATTTAAGGGTACGGGGATTTAGGGGTATGGGGATTTAAGGGTACGGGGATTTAAGGGTACGGGGATTTAAGGGTACGGGGATTTAGCGGTACGGGGGTTTAGAGGTACGGGCATTTAGGAGTACAGAGATGTAGAAATTTGGGAATTTAGGGATTCGAGAAACTCCAAGTCCCCGTATTTCTAAATTCCCGAACCCCTAAATCCCTGTATCCCTAAATCCCCTGCAATCCGAATCCCGAAATTATCCAATCAATCACGAAAGAGTTCGAAGTACCATAGCCGGCTGAGTATCCATCGATTGATCAATTATCATAGTAGCATCTTTTTCAGCCGTTTCTTTTCGCGACAGGTAACACCTCGAACGAAGTAATTGATAACATCGTTGCTCAAGCGTCCTGATTGCTCGTCCAAGTTCGATTGGAAATCAGTCGAGTGCATCGGAGTGCGCTTTAATCGCGGCACGATGGTAAATCGTAAGAATCGAAACGATTCTCGAGCGAGAGCATCGGAGGGGGAAATAGCGAGGGGGAGAAGGTGGGGAGGTTGAAAGAGTAAATTGAAGATTCGTTGAAAGTTCTGGCTCGACTCGAGATCGTCGAGGAAAGTTTGTTGTTTAATACGGTGGCCGGGGAAATATTCCGCTCGGCGCGAAAGTGTATCTTGAAAAATTTGTTCAATTTACAGCGAAACGTCAGTCCGAATGTAAGGATAAGAAAAAAAATGAAAGAATTCGACGGAGGATCTGGTAAAGTTTCTCGAAGTTGCTCGATCCCTCGAAGGTCCGCGTTATATATTTAAAGAGGAATTTAATAAAGTTAAATCTCTGTTCTCATCCCCTTTGCGTTAATATTTGAAAGGTGCGAAGTGGATCAATCGGTAAAGAATATAACGCGTTGTACCTTATGGTAATACAATGCGTCGTATAATGGTTACACAGCAGGTACAGCGGTGCGCCTCGAGTATGGGTCAAGGTACCATAAAACCCTTGCCCTACCACGTACAGGCCAAACCGTGCTAGATACGACTTTTTGTCATAGAATCTAACTTTCTTAAAATGGACCGAAACCCCCAGGAAAATTGTCAAAATTGTTTAAAAATGACTAACAAGCGGTGGAGAGCCCCAGTTAGCAAAAGCAAGTCAGTATACTATAAAATCCCTGCCCTACTATGCACAGACCAAATCGTGCTAGATACGACTTTTTGTCATAGAATCAAACTTTCTTAAAATGAGCCAAAATCCCCAGGAAAATTGTCAAAAATGTTTAAAAATGACTAACAGGCGGTGGAGAGCCCCAGTTAGCAAAAGCAAGTCAGTATACTATAAAATCCCTGCCCTACTATGCACAGACCAAATCGTGCTAGATACGACTTTTTGTCATAGAATCAAACTTCCTTAAAATGGGTCAAAACCCCTAGGAAAATGGTCAAAATTGTCTAAAAATGACTAGGGGGCGGTGGAGACCCCCCAGTAAGTAAAAGCTAGTCAGCATACTATAAAATCCCTGCCCTACCACTCACAGGCCAAACCATGCTAGATACGACTTTTTGTCATAGAATCTAACTTTCTTAAAATGGACCAAAACCCCCAGGAAAATTGTCAAAATTGTTTAAAAATGACTAACAGGCGGTGGAGAGCCCCAGCGAGCAAAAGCAAGTCAGTATACTATAAAACCTCTGCCCTACTATGCACAGACCAAACCGTGCTAGATACGACATTTTGTCATAGAATAAAACTTTCTTAAAATGGGTCAAAACCCCTAGGAAAATGATTAAAACCGCCGAAAGACGGCTAACGGCCGGTGGGAACCCCCAGTGAGCGAAGGCGAGTCAACATACCATAAAACCCTGCCCTACCACTCACCGCTTAAACCGTGCGAGATACGACTTTTTGTCAGAGAGTGAAACTTTCTTGAAATGGGCCAAAACCTTTAGAAAAATTATCAAAAGTGCCGTAAGGTGGTTAACAAGATTACTGAAGTGTAGGGAAGTTATAGAGCCCGGGTCCCACCGCTTGAAGCATTTCATCCCATGTTACTAATTAACATATTCCTAATTAACGGGTGAAGCTTCAAAAAGTTGAAAAAAAATCGTATAAGAGGAGGTAAAACACAAGATATCAATTTGAGTTGGTTAAAAGAGTGAAAGGAGTGTATCGCGACGATAGCAATTTCAATCCACGCGGAGGGTTAAAAGAGGGGGCGGAAAAGAATCACGCGACCTAAATTCTCGACTAACAGCATTCCAACGAGAGACGAACTACACCGTTACTTTCCTCATTTTTCCTGTACCTTTTGTTCCCAAAAAAAAAAAGTGAGCAAGCGAAGACGAGGGCACGCATGAATCTCGTTTCTTTTCCTTTTATCCGCGTCGCGGGCCTACTTTCGATCTCATTTCCGAGGATCGCCTTCCATCTTGCATCGCCTGGAACCTTCAACGGCAATTCCCTCGGCAAGAGGTTGGCTGCCGAGACAGAGGGGTGGTCGAAAGAAAAGGAAGGGGTGTAAATGGGGTGGTATCGTAATGCAGTATTGTGAAGACGTGCCTGCAGGCTCTTTTCCACCGGCTGAGATGTAGCTACGATATGCAGTTATGCTCGCGAAAAGGAAAAGGGTGGCTCGACAGCGATGGCGACAAACGAGCTTTGAATATTTTTCGCGATATATACCTGCATTTCCAATTCTTCCATTATATTCTGCGGTGACGCATTGATTTTTACGAACAAAGGGTAACGCTTTCTGTTATCACGAATTATCAGTCATTTTATTCTCTGTGCTTTGATTTATGGAATATTTAGAATCTTTCTTTTTATTCTTATATGGAGACTTTCGTTTCGAATTATTTAAAATTATCGTTGACTTATTGAATTTTTATAAGTAATTTTTATTTGCTTTTTTAGTGACGCGACTTTTGGCGGGCTTTTTGAATTTAAGGAAAACTAGCCCTTTCTATTAAAATAATAACTAATCCTTTTTATTTAAAAAGTTATTTTTCCGACCTATTGTTTATAACAAATTATAACTAAAATGAAGGATACCCGAAAACGATATTGTTAAAAAAATAAAAACAGATTACCCAGACACGTTAATTAATACCATCGATTACGCAGCAAATTATGCGTAAACACTTATAATAATAAATAAATATATTTAGTTCTCGAACAAATTACGCGTACAAATATTTGTCGAAACAAAAATTGCTTGGAAAACACTTGAAAGGTGAGAACCCTTGATTCGGAAACAAATAACAGTAGAATATCGGTAATTGTGTTGGAGCGAGAAATTCGTTTGAATTGCCTAGTACGAAAGTATTAAGGCGTAAACAATCGCGTCCGAGCGGTGTGGAACGGTTGAAAACATCAGGCCAAATACACCACACCTCGGTGGTCGACCTCACTGCACATTCGTAGTCTTCGTTCGACCGTCGTAGAGTTTGGGTCGGTGCTTGAATTTTCCTCTCGTTTTTACGCTTTCTGTGTGTGTGTGCCATGATTTTCTACGATCGCGGTTTGCCGCAGATGAACCACTACCCCATTCCATTTTACAGATGTAATAAGGTATTTCCATTTTTGTTATTGTATTATTTTATTATTTCATTGTTTTATTATACTGTGTTGCACTTCATTAGACTTCATCCCCTATTGTGTTTTACCTCATTTTGCAGTTTTATTAGAACTTTGTGATAGTAAGCTTGTAAGTCTGTTCATGACAATTTTACTGTTATAAAATAATAAGGTTTTACAAAAATAATAATATTCTACTACATTTGTCCCCTGTTTTACTGTAATTTTACTAAAAAAAATTTCGAAGAAACAACCCTAAAAAATGTTCAAAAAATAATATTCTATTACATCTCCCATTTTACTAAAAAAAATTGCAACTCTACTACAACCCTTATTTTGCAAAAAAAAATTCCAATGACATTGTTCAACCCTGCACAGTAAAATCATCCACAGAATGTTTAGAAAATAATATTCTATTGCATCCCTATCTCACTGCAATTTTGCTAAAAAAATATTTATGGACATTATGCATTCTTGCTGAGTAGAATCGTCCATAGAAAATGTTTAGAAAATACTCTACTACAACCCTTATTTTGCTAAAAAAATTCCAATGACATTGTGCAACCTTGCACAGTAAAATCATCCACAAAATGTTTAGAAAATAATATTCTATTGCATCCCTATCTCACTGCAATTTTGCTAAAAAAATATTTATGGACATTATGCAATTTTGCTGAGTAGAATCGTCCATAGAAAATGTTTAGAAAGTACTCTACTACAACCCTTATTTTGCTAAAAAAAATTGCAATGACATTGAGCAACCTTGCACAGTAAAATCATCCACAGAATATGTTTAGAAAATAATATTCTATTGCATCCCTATCTCACTGCAGTTTTGCTAAAAAAATATTTATGGACATTATGCATCCTTGCGGAGTAGAATCGTCCATAGAAAATGTTTAGAAAGTACAACCCTGTTTTCCAGAAAAAAATCCTATGACATTCTGTAACCTTGCAGAATCATCACAGAAAAGAAAGAGTTTACAAACACTCCACCTCCCCTATTTTACCAAAAAGAAAATTGCAGCAGATCTTAGTAGACTAGAAACAACAGAATGGTTAGAAAACAACCCCCTAACAAATATTGATTAATTCGAATCCACCATTAGCTCGTTATTCGATAAAAGTGTCCAAGTTGAAACGCAAGAAAAACAAGGAGGTGAATTTGACCGCTATCCTTCCGGGAAATCCAATCCCCCTTCAAACACGACGTGGACAGGTAGGAAAAGAACCTTTTGCGATACGTAAAATGTAAACTCGGCGAGTAATGGCGGGCTCTCGAGAGAAAAACGTGGAAAAAGCGTTGGAAAGTCGTGGCGGAGAATTTTCAGGGGGTGCACGAGCTACTCGAGGCCATCAGCAACGTTGTTCCCGGCCGGAAAGCGTACTCAACCATCCCCTTATGTATCGTGCAGGCAAAGTAATGCCCCAGGTATCTATTGCGGGCATAGTAAATGCTGAAAGAGACCCAGAGAATGTACGTGCACCGCCTATGCTTACCTGGGGCTGCTTGGGGCTTGGTTGTTTGCTGCAGGGGTAAGTGGCCGTGGCAGAAGTCGTGAGAAAGAGACTGTACTGTTCAGTGGTTCTCATTACTCGCGGTTACTTTTCGTGGTATTTTAAAATTGTCATTAGTTACGTTAGTTATATAACTCATATAAGTCACATAACTCACATACATTATATAAGTCATATAAGTCACATAACTCACATACATTATATAAGTCATATAAGTCACATATGAGTTCCAGGACACACATGTATAGAATACGTATGAGGTATTTGGACATTATGACGACTTCACCCTTTCAAGTTTCAAAATATATTCACATAAGTCATATAAGTTACAGTACTCATATACAGTCACATATGTCACATATCTTCATTGAGTCGTAGACCACATGTGTATACAGTACATATGAGCTATTGGGGTGCTATAAAGACTTCACCCTTTCAAGTTTCAAAATATATTCACATAAGTCATATAAGTTACATAAGTCACATATGTTCACTGAGCTCTAGATCACATATGCATATGGTACATATGAGCTATTTGGGCACTATGAAGACTTCACCCTTTCAAGTTTCAAAATATATTCACATAAGTCGTATAAGTTACATAACTCATGTGAGTCACATAACTCATATAAGTCACATAAGTCACATATGTTCACTGAGCTCTGGATCACATATGTATATGGTACATATAAGCTCTTTGGGCACTATAGAGACTTCACCCTTTCAAGTTTCAAAATATATTCACATAAGTCATATAAGTTACATAACTCATGTGAGTCACATAACTCATATAAGTCACATAAGTCACATATGTTCACTGAGCTCTAGATCACATATGTATATGGTACGTATGAGGTATTTTGGCACTATGGAAACTTCACACTCTCAAGTTTCAAAATATATTCACATAAGTCATATAAGTTACATAACTCATGTGAGTCACATAACTCATGTAAGTCACATATGTTCACTGAGCTCTAGATCACATATGTATATGGTACATATGAGCTATTTGGGCACTATGGAGACTTCACCCTTTCAACTTTCAAAATATATTCACATAAGTCATATAAGTTACATAACTCATGTGAGTCACATAACTCATATAACTCATATAAGTCACATATGTTCACTGAGCTCTAGATCACATATGCATATGGTACATATAAGCTCTTTGGGCACTATAGAGACTTCACACTCTCAAGTTTCAAAATATATTCACATACGTCATATAAGTTACATAACTCATGTGAGTCACATAACTCATGTAAGTCACATATGTTCACTGAGCTCTAGATCACATATGTATATGGTACATATGAGCTATTTGGGCACTATGGAGACTTCACCCTTTCAACTTTCAAAATATATTCACATAAGTCATATAAGTTACAGTACTCATATACAGTCACATATGTCACATATCTTCATTGAGTCGTAGACCACATGTGTATACAGTACATATGAGCTATTGGGGTGCTATAAAGACTTCACCCTTTCAAGTTTCAAAATATATTCAAAATTTGCTTAAATTAATAAATTTGAAGATTTAAAAATCTGAAACCTTGCAACTTAAAAATTTAAGAATTTATTTTAGAAAATTTAGAAAAACTTGATACGAATTTATTTTACAATTTGAACCCTAAATTACAAACTAAATATTTAGAGTGTATTTTAAGCACCACTCACAGATATTATTAAAAAAATTAAATAATAAACAATATTCTTGTACAAACCTTGATATCAAAAGGTGTATCTCAATTAAATATATCAATAATCAGAATTGCAGTCCGACATTTTGATTTCAGCTAGTACTTGATACGAGTTTATTTTAGAAAATTTAGAAATACTTGATACGAATTTATTTTAGAAAATTTAGAAAATCTTGATACGAATTTATTTTAGAAAATTTAGAAAAACTTGATACGAATTTATTTTAGAAAATTTAGAAACACTTGATACCTCAATAATTTACAATTTGAACCCTAAATTACAAACTAAATATTTAGAGTGTATTTTAAGCACCACTCACAGATATTATTAAAAAAATTAAATAATAAACAATATTCTTGTACAAACCTTGATATCAAAAGGTGTATCTCAATTAAATATATCAATAATCAGAATTGCAGTCCGACATTTTGATTTCAGCTAGAACCAGTGTTAAAAATAAGCTTCACTCGAAACCGCCACAATTAAATTATATCAGTATGAAGGGAAGCTAAATTTGAAATCCATCAAAGTTTAATCGAATTACAGAAGCAATTTGATCGATGTTAAAATTTGAGAAATTTCGAGTAAATTTAGTTTCTGGAAATGTGAGAGGTGGTTGAGAGTCACTGTGTCCCATGGGATTACGTCGACCATAAAAGGTTTTGTGAGAAAGGTGATCCTCCCCTACCTATGCCAATTTCTAAGATTATATCACTGCAATTTGTTCCGTTACATGCCGAGTAAAACTTGGGAATCTTTGTTTTTCGGAATAATCGAGTTTGCACTTCGTACTTTTATTCTATTTACAAAAATTTCATTTTAATTGAAAAACTATAATTAGTTATGTAAGCCTATGTTTTTGATGTAGTACAAAATATATTACGTACTTGTACGTCCATTCTTGTACATTCATACTTTTTTCATTCACAAGGTTTATTATTAAAAAAAATATTCAATAACAATTGTTACAACGCGTCACAGTTACAATGCAATATTTTACAAACAATAAAAAAATTAAGCTTCATTATAAAAATAAAAATTATTACAAATTAAAATTGATTAAAAATTATTTAATAAAATAGTTACACAAGTTAAAAGTACTGTTAATAAAGTTTATTAGAAAATTGACAAAAAAAAATGTTAGAACATCGATCAAAATTTAGTTCGATCTCAAGCCAATAATGAAACATTGATCAGCAGGTGATGCAAGGATAACGATGTTGTTCACGTATGTTCCCATAATTTATGTTCCTGTAAGATACGAGGATTTAAACTAATAACGATTAAGCGAGTTTCTGTGGGATCGCATGGAAATGGATTCTCGACGTTACTCGAAAATTTATTGTTCCTTCGACGATGGCTTTCTGATACGCTCCTGAAATTATTACCTATAAAATATTATAGTGTCCGTTTAATAACGAGATTTTTAAGGATGCATTTAGAAAAAATAGAGTACTATCACGTTTAGGAGTTTAAAATTTAATTTATGAGGGGTTGAATAATAATCGTTAGGGGTATGAGGACTTTGAGGGGTGGGGATGTAGGGAATTTGGGGATATAGGGATTTTGAGATATAGGGAGGAGTTCCAGGGAATTTTGGGAGGTACAGAATTTGGAAATATATATTTGGGATATTATGGGGATTTATGGGGATATTTACTAGGGACTTTAGGATGGGGAATGTACGGAAATTTTGGATTTTGAGAATTTAGGAAATTAGGGTATGGAAAATTAGGAAACTAGGATATAGGAAATTAGGATTTAGGATATTAGGATTTAGGAAATTAGGAAGATGGGAAATTAGGAAGATGGGGAATTAGAAAGATGGGAAATTAGGAAGATGGGGAATTAGGAATATGGAAAATTAGAAAGATGGGAAATTAGGAATATGGGAAATTAGAAAGATGGGAAATTAGGAATATGGGAAATTAGAAAGATGGGAAATTAGATAGATGGGGAATTAGAAAGATGGGAAATTAGGAATATGGGAAATTAGGAAGATGGGGAATTAGGAATATGGAAAATTAGAAAGATGGGAAATTAGGAATATGGGAAATTAGGAAGATGGGGAATTAGGAATATGGAAAATTAGAAAGATGGGAAATTAGGAATATGGGAAATTAGGAAGATGGGAAATTAGGAATATGGGAAATTGGAAAGATGGGAAATTAGGAATATGGGAAATTGGAAAGATGGGAAATTAGGAAGATGGGAAATTAGGAAGATGGGGAATTAGGAAGATAGGGAATTAAAAAGATGGAAAATTAGGAATATGGAAAATTAGAAAGATGGGAAATTAGGAATATGGGAAATTAGAAAGATGGGAAATTAGGAATATGGGAAATTAGAAAGATGGGAAATTAGATAGATGGGGAATTAGAAAGATGGGAAATTAGGAATATGGAAAATTGGAAAGATGGGAAATTAGGAATATGGGAAATTAGAAAGATGAGAAATTAGGAAGATGGGAAATTAAGAAATTAAGAAATTAGGACATAGGACGTTAGAGACCATAAATTTTACAATCCCGGAAATTCTCCACAATAAATAACAAACCACATAATTTGCGAATCTATAGAATTTATGGAAACTAGCCCCCATCTATTTATGGCATCGAATTAAAGCACTAATTTCCAGAATCGAGCTATTTACCCCATAAAAACGGCACGACGAGTACCCCAAACAATCCAACGAATTAATCCTCGTTGTATCGTTAATCCGACGTCGCCAATGTATCCGTTATAACCCCGCGGTTTAATATCTCATCAGGGGAATGATTTCGTGACGAATATCCACCCCCTCGGCGGCATCCCTCTCATCGATGTCCCGGCGATGAGAAATACGGTGATTTAGGGGAATTCGTCAGAGCCCGCGAGCCTGTCTAGATCTATTATTGGCGTTGGAACGTAAGTTAGTAGCCGCAGGGGTAGCGAAAAGGGGCTGTGGAAGTAAAGGGGGTGGTTTGCACCGATGGTGTCTGGGGATAACGTAGCGGACGTATTAGGTAATTGTGGGGGTGAACCTTGGAGGAACGGGTGATTTATATTGCTGGCACGTGACGCTGGATAGGAATGATCGTTAGCCAAGGGTGCTGCAACCCCTTATGTTTTTCCTTTTCTTTTCGATTATCAACTGAATTCTTTCAATTGCTTTTTCCATTCCCACAAATCCTTTCAAATTTTTTTTGCATTGTGAATTATTTTTGTAAGGTTATTTTCTCTAAGGTGCAACCCCTTCTTTAATTTACAACCCTTATATTTATTTTCTTGGATCGTTTTTTGCAGTATAAAGATAATTTTAGCTAGTTGGAATTATTTGAACTAGTTTGCACTGTTAGAACATTTTTAGATAGCTTCTTAAGGGTTGAGCCTTGATATTCCCCTTTCACCCCCAATTTTCGTATCTTTTTACAAAATATTTGCAAGCTTAATATTTTTTTAATAGCACTGTCGTTCATGAACTCAAGGGTGCAACTGTTATATACGTCGCATACATTCCAATATATTTTCTATTATAGGGGTTGTTTTGTCATAGTCTTTGTAAAAAGAGGGGTGATGAATTTTCTTAATAACTTCTTTTACAGCAAATTATTATTGAACTCAACAAGGTTTATTTCCATTGTATACGAATGTATTTTTTATTATAGGGGTTGTTATGTTATACTCTTCGTAAAAAGAGGGGTAATGAATTTCTTCAATAATATCTTTTGATAGAAAATTGTCATCAATGAACTAAACAAGGCTGCACCGTTATAAACACTCGAATACATTTTCTAGCATAGGGGTTGTTATATCATACTGTCCTTGAAAAGAGATCTGATGAATTTCTTTAATAATTTCTTTTAATAGAAAATTGTCATCAATGAACTAAACAAGGGTGCACCGTTATAGACACTCGAATACATTTTCTAGCATGGGGGTTGTTATATCATACTGTCCTTGAAAAGAGATCCGATGAATTTCTTTAATAATTTCTTTTAATAGAAAATTTTCTTCAATGAACAAAACAGGGGTGTACCGTTATAGACACTCGAATACATTTTCTAGCATGGGGGTTGTTATATCACACTGTCCTTGAAAAGAGATCTGATGAATTTATTTAATAATTTCTTTTAATAGAAAATTTTCTTCAATGAACAAAACAAGGGTGCAACTGTTATGTTTGTCGTATACCTTCAAATATATTGTCACACTATAGGGGTTGTTATAATATACTTTTACTAAAAAGAGAGCTCATGAATTGTTTTAATAATTTCTTTTAACAGAAAATTTTCCTCAATGAACAAAACAGGGGTGCAACTGTTATGTTTGTAGTATACATTCAAATATATTGTCACATTATAGGGGTTGTTATAATATACTCTTACTAAAAAGAGAGCTGATGTATTGTTTTAATAATTTCTTTTAATATAAGTGTTATATCATAATGTCTGTAAAAAGACAGCTGATGAATTGTTTAAATAATTTCTTTTAATATAAGTGTTTTAATAATTTCTTTTAATATAAGTTTTTTAATAATTTCTTTCAATATAAGTGTTATACTGTCCACAGAATTTATTTATAAGTAAAGGATGAAATTCCAGGGCGGCGTAAAACGAAACGCAATCGCGACTGGAATCCGATGGTCAAGTAACTTTGCCCGACATTTTTCATCGTTTCCTCTGTTCTCTGTCCAGAGGGTGCAGAGATTGAATTTTCGTCGCGCGCGTATCCGGCCAAGGGTTTCGCTGGAATTTAAAAGCTTTCACGGCTGAGAATTCTCATCTCAATAGGGTGACATCTTGACGAGACATTCAGCTTTCGAGATCCGTATTACGGAGACACTCGTCTACCCCTTTCAGGAAACTACCCTCTCCTAGCTTCTTTTGACATCCCTCCACCGGAAGTCCTCACCCTTGATTTATAGTCGTCAGACTCGTGATAGGAAAAAATGGATTTCGGCGGTTTAAGTGTAAAATACCCGACAAGATTTATTCCGATTCTGAGGGCTGGCGCGACAAATGGCTTTGGGGGTTGGAAAAAGAAAATTGTCGTTCGAGAACTAAATTGAATATTCTGAGTGATTGAATATGCTGTAGTTTAAAAGTGACTAATTATTACAACCTTCTTCATTAATATTTTTAGTATGTACATCTTTCAACAATATTTTATTAACATTTGTTAATAACATTGCTATCAAACTTTTAATTAAATTAATATAATCATGAGCCTCATTGTGAGGTTGACAATTTAATTTCTCCAAATAATTCTTTTACAATGCAAATTATTTAAAAAAATACAAAAGTGGTCACATCATAAATTATTCTAACAATTTTTCTTTTTGTTGCAGGTAAGTCGACAAATACTTCTCAGCTAATTATCAAGTACCTAATTCTTCTGTTGGTAAGTTAAAATTATTAAAACCTGTATCAAATAATCGATCGACACCAAAAATTTCCAAACAAAATAATAAAAATTTTTGCTGAACTGAAAAATCAGAGAATGAAAAAATTGACGTGCGTTGACTTTGAAAAATTTACAAAAAAATTTCTAAACAAAATAACAAAAATTTTTGCTGAACTAAAGAATCGGAGAATGAAGAAATTGACGTGCGTCGACACTAAATAATTTCCAGAAAAAATGTTCAAAAAATACTTCTAAAAAAAATAATAAAAATTGCTCAACTAAAAAATCAGAGGATTAAAAAATTAACTTGCGTTTACTCTGAAAAATTTACCCCAAAATAAAATTGCAAAACAATTTACTAAGCATATCGACATTCCGCAGAAAATATGTGTAGACATGAAATTCGGGTTTATCCAGAAAGTTTAGCATGGAGAAAATCATCCCTTAACGAGGATCGCAGGTTGCTCGAAGCGCATAACCCCGTGGATAATGAGAGGGTGGCGAGAAAGAGGGTAACGGATAGGAACGAAGGGGCACCTGCGGTTTGTCGGTACGTTACTGCGGCGTACGATGCGGTGTCGAGCCGTCAAGTTCATATTGCTGGTTTCCTGTCATTAACGTGCCTCACGGTCCCTGCACGGACCGTTCTCTGCACACGGTGTGTGCGATGTGACCCACAAGCTGCTACGAAATATCGAATTTCTCGTGTTCTGTGCACTCACGCACTGCTAAATATTTTTGGTAATCTTCGTTTATATATTTGGATTCGTTTATATAATGGTATTCTTCATCATTTTCTGTTTGTATAATGAATGTTAGGGGGTGAGGGTGTAATATGGTTGATGGAACTCTGAAGGTAGAAAGAAAGGTGGAAAAATTGAGAAAAGATTTTGGTTTTGTTGTTTGGAATTTTGAGGGACGGGGATTTAAAGGGTCGGGAATTTAGAAAGTCGGAAATTTAGGGAGTGAGAATGTAGAGATTCGAGAATTTTGGTATTCAGGGATTTAGGGAGTCGGGGATTTACGGAGTCGAGGATTTAGGGAGTTGGGGATTTAGGAAGTCGGGGACTTAGGAGGTCGGGAATTTAGGGAGTGAGAATGTAGGGATTCGGAAATTTAGAGATTCGAGAATTTTGGGATTCAGGGATTTAGGGAGTCGAGGACTTAGGAGGTCGGGAATTTAGGGAGTAAAAATGTAGGGGTTCAGAAATTTAGAAATTCGAAAATTTTGGGATTCAGGGATTTAGGGAGTTGGGGATTTAAGGAGTCGGAGAATTAGGAGGTCGGGAATTTAGGGAGTGAGAATCTAGGAATTCGGAAATTTAGAGATTCGAGAATTTTGAGATTCAGGGATTTAGGGAGTCGGAGATTTAGGGAGTCGGGGGATTAGGAGGTCGGGAATTTAGAAAGTCGAGAATTTAGGGAGTGAGAATCGAGGAATCCGGAAATGTAGGGAGTCGGGGATATATTAAAGCGAAGAATATGTCCGTAAAAGTATTTGAAGAAAATCCGCAGAAATTTTGCTAAAGATTCTTATCGATGAAGTTCCGAATGTTTAATTCGATGATCGAATTGGATCACGAAAGCGTGTATAATCAGGGCTAGAGTTTTAAGTCGATGAAGTTCCAAGTCCATTTCCATTCCCTTCGTATTATCGGGGACTCGAATCGAACAACGAACGAACCGAGAGTGTTCGCTCGTAATGGAACGACGGTGTTTCAGACCGTTTTATAGAAAGTAAACGGTCGCATTTTCGCGATGACGAGGGAAACACGAAAGCTCGAAGCGGCGAGGAACGACACGTTGCTAAGGGCTTTCGTCTGTTTCACGCTCGTCACGTTATCCTTGATGCTTCCACCCGCTCGAAATCCTTACTTGTGTCCTTTTCTCATGTTGATTGTTCTGCGAAATGCTTTTAAAGAAGTATCCTCGGAAACTCACGAAATTGTCGTGTACTTTTGGGAATTTTGGAAATGGAGATTTCTTGATTGTGCTTTGAAATGGCGAGGGTGCATTGTGGAGTGTTCGATGGATGTTTCGTGGAAAGTATTTTAAATTTCATGGGTCTCTTAATTCCCGACTTTCTAAATTCCTGACCTCCTACATCCCTGACCCTCTAAATCCCCGACTCCCTAAATTCCCGTCTTCCTAATTTCCCAACTTCCTAAATTCTCGAATCTTTAAATTCCCGACTCCCTAAATCCCTGAATCCCAAAATGCTCGAATCTCTAAATTTCCGAATCCCTACATTCTCACTCCCTAAATTCCCGACCTCCTAAGTCCCCGACTCCCTAAATCCTCGACTCCCTAAATCCCCGACTCCCTAAATCCCTGAATCCCAAAATTCTCGAATCTCTAAATTTCCGAATTCCTAGATTCTCACTCCCTAAATTCCCGACCTCCTAAGTCCTCGACTCCCTAAATCCCTGAATCCCAAAATTCTCGAATCTCTAAATTTCCGAATCCCTACATTCTCACTCCCTAAATTTCCGACTTTCTAAATTCCCGACCCTTTAAATTCCCGTCCCGTAAATTCCCGACTCCCTAAATTCCCGACCCTCTAAATTCACGCTACCTAAATTCCCGATTCCCTAAATCCCCAAATTAAGTAGTAAAAAAATTGCATCATCACCAAATCCAGAAGTCGAACTTCCTCACAGGTAGTCCAGACGATCGTAAAATGCCAGCCGTCCCAAATAATGTCATTAAAATGGGCAAAAAACGTGGTAGCATCCGATAAAATGACAGGTAATCAGAAAATTGAATCTCTCGTCCTCGAAACCTTCCATTATTCCCCGGAGAAGAACTTGCAGGTCTATATTTGCACGTGTAGAGAACCCGTTTGGAAGGTTGTCCGGTTGCGGCCAGGATGTGATTATGGACTTGGCGACCTCATGGTGGCCAACCACCATTGTAAACCGCTCGGAAAGCTTTACCTATGTGTCCACAATGGCCTGACCTTCATACTCCTTACGGGAACGGGATATTGATCATTGGATGGGGACTTCTGACATTGTGGAAAATATCTACTTATGGAGGCCGAATTAGTTTCAAGTCCCCATCTTCTTATTTCATCGTTTATTTAGTTTATTAGAATTATATGTCCTGTGTCGTTCGTGTTGATCTTCTTTTCAATGTGAACACGATAAACTTTTTAATTTGTTAACGCAATATCGTTGTACGATAGCGTGACGCACTCGTGACGCACGATACAGTTTATTTGGTGGTCGATAAATTCATAAGGTCCCAAACTTGATTATCAGGGAATTAATTAACGTATAGATATCAGACAGTGATGATATTGTTCCCCCTAAGAATGGAAGATTAAGAAAATCGTGAAACGGAAGGAATAAGTAAAAGTAGAAAGAGCCGGCATAAAATGGATGAAAGAAGACGAGGGAGGCGTGAGAACGCACGATAGGAAAAAAACAGAGGGATTTTCGGTGATCCAGGTTGTCTACGATGGCAGAGCAGTGTGCACTGTCGAGCTAATGTGACAGCGGAGAAACAGGCGAAAGGCTTTAGACCGTGCCCTTTTCGTTGCTTTGGTCGAACGGTTTCAAGGAAGTTCGCGAAACCGGAAGGATATTGGGAAAACTTGAAGATCGAGAGGCAATGTCGACCTTCGGATCGGGTTCTTCGATGAAAAATGGTAGTTCGAAATTCGGGGACATGGATCAATATAACATATCAATTTTTCAATTCTAGTCAAACTTAACTGTGTAACTGGACATTTGTATCAAGCTTAACTTGATCTAATCTTCATTTAACCTAACTTAATTTAACTTAATATGCACCTAACGTACATTAAGCTGATCTAATTTTGACATAACCTGACTAATCTAGACCTAACCTAACTCGATTTAACTTAATCTGAACCTAACATGCCTTAACTTTATCTAACTTCGACCTAACCTAACTTAACTTGATCTAATCTCGACCTAACCTAACTCAACTTGATCTAAACTTGACCTAACGTAACGTAAATTGATTTAAACTTGACCTAACCTAACTGTACTTGACTTAATCACGACCTAACCTAGTGTAACTTAACTTAATCTCAGCCTAACCCATGTAAACTTAATCTAATTCCAACCTAACCTAACTTAACTTCCTTTAATCTCGACCTAACCTAACTTAACTTCATTTAATCTCGACCTAACCTAACTTAACTTTATCTAATCTCGACCTAACCTAACTCAACTTGATCTAAACTTGACCTAACGTAACGTAAATTGATTTAAACTCAACCTAACCTAACTGAACTTGATTTAATCGCGACCTAATCTAGTGTAACTTAACTTAATCTCAGCCTAACCCATGTAAACTTAACCTAATTTCAACCTAACCTAACTTAACTTCATTTAATCTCGACCTAACCTAACTTAACTTGATCTAATCACGACCTAACCCAATTTAAGTTGATCTAATTTGTACCTAACCTAACTTAACTTGATCTAATCACGACCTAACCCAATTTAAATTGATCTAATTTGTACCTAACCTAACTTAACTTGCCCCAATTTAAACCTAACCTAGCTTAAATTAATTTTAACCTAATGTAACCCTATGACTTCTATCGTGACGCACTCCTGACGCACATTGCACAAAACGCAAATAATGCAACTCACACAAACTGAAAGTTCAGAAGATCAAACATAACAGAAACGTCTCTCAAAAGACTACCATATTAATATGAAGAGGCAAACACGGCTAAAAATGATGAGTCGCTCAAACAGCAATATGGATCCGAGCAAAACACGTCCGAAAATTTGTGCCGTAGCTTCCTCTCATTTTTGTAATAACGCGGCAAAGACGTTTAACCAAGCAAACGCACGATGTCGTGAAATAATTAAATGTCAGCCAGCCAGAGAACTCGAGCATTAAGTAGACTTTCGAGGTTACTTTGCTCTTCTCTTACCAGTCTTAATAATCTTTCCAGGATTTGCTCGGGAAATAGCAAGATGAAACTGGATATGTTGAAAGCGGAGGGTATGTGCAGTTTGATATAGGGAATCTGAGAGTACCCGAAGACATCCCATCAAAGAAACTTCGAACAGAGCTGGATTTTCATTCGCAAAGGAACAACCGGGCTTTTATAAAGTGCTGGTTATGGTTACACGGGAATTAGGAGGGGATTTTTGATGTAGGAATTAGCGGAGCAATTTGAGGAGCAGTTGGAATTTTTGAGATGTAAGGATTTTAGGTTATTTGGTTAAGGTAGATTGGAGGTTAAATGGACTTTTCTAAATCGATGTCACAAACTTACTATATTTGCAAGTTAAATTGTCAATTTAGTGAATTTGTAAGTCATCCAATTGCCAGGTTCTGAGTCCTCGGATTCCCACCTGCTGAGGTCTTCAGACTCCCAGATTGCAAAATATTTTACTAACCTAAGTGCTAAGACATTTGCAGACTCACGAGTTTTTGCTCCTCAAGTCTCCACATCCTCAGGTCCAGATCTCCACATTCTAAAATAGTTCCCCAGTTTCAAATTACCCCAGCTATAACACATTGTCAGATTCAAAAGTTTCAGATCCTCAGATCCTCAAATTCAGAAATATAGTATCCACTGTCCCAAGCTACGTTAGCTCTGGGACAGTGCCAGGTCTACAACTTCAAGGTTCTTAGGTTGCTACATCCTCAGGTCCAGATCTCCACATTCTGAAATTGTTCACCAACTGTCCCAAGCTACTCCAGCTCAAAGATATGGCTTCATAAGTTCCAGATCATCAGGTCTCCAGATCCTCAAATTCAGAAATATAGCATCCACTGTCCCAAGCTTCCTTAGCTCTGGGACATTGCCAGGTCTACAACTTCAAGGTTCTTAGGTCGCTACATCCTCAGGTCCAGATCTCCACATTCTGAAATAGTTCACCAACTGTCCCAAGCTACTCCAGCTCCAAGATATGACTCCATAAGTTCCAGATCCTCAGGTCTCCAGATTCTCAAATTAGAAATATAGCATCCACTGTCCCAAGCTACCTTAGCTCTGGGACATTGCCAGGTCTACAACTTCAAGGTTCTTAGGTCGCTACATCCTCAGGTCCAGATCTCCACATTCTGAAATAGTTCACCAACTGTCCCAAGCTACTCCAGCTCCAAGATATGGCTTCACAAGTTCCAGGTCCTTAAGTCCCTACAAACTCAGATCCTCAGATCTCCACATTCGGAGTTATTTCATCAAATGTTCCAAATTACCAGCTCTAAGATATTTAGGTAAACCTTGAAATATAAACTGTGTACTTGAGTTAGGTTTTGGATTTGAATAGACGCCACCAACGAAGGAATAGAAATGCAACTAACAGGTTGCGGCTCTGTATTTCCGGACGAATTCATCTCGAAGTGGAGGAATTAGGCAAGCTGTCACGCTTCGAATTGAAACTGGAACACTTAGCACGGACTCACGCTACTGCACGACCTAAAGATTATGGCAATTAATATTAGGGGATTCCAAAGCGGCGAGCGAGAGAGATTTCGAATTGAAACGAGGTGACTTGGCACCGTGACAAATACCTGTGTCACGTGTTTTACCGGGGTTAAGAGTAATAATTGCACGTTCTGTTTGTAAATCCTTCAGAAGAATTTTCATAAATATTTAAATCGCGCAATCACATTTCTGTAGAGCTTCTCGTCGAAATCTCCATACGCTAGTTTTTATTTTACGCCGAAATAAGGATATGCGCCGGTACAAAAAATAATAAATCTTCAAGCTGTACTCGTCGACGACACTCCACGATGGAATTTCATTTCCTGAATCGTTGCTACGAAACGTTTCGTTTCCCATTATTTCTTACACACGCTGTTCTTTCATCAAGCGCAAGATATTTCATTTCCTGTTGGCAACGTGTTCGTTTAAACATTAAAATCGGGATCCTTCACTCTCGATGAACCTTTGTGCGACGTTTAATCTCCTGGGACAACAATTCACCAAAATTTCAACCGTTCATTTCCACTGTAATTTTTCATAAGTATCGCCATTTTCATTCACCTTCGATTTTTAACATCTAACCATTCGAGTCATTTTACCACTTTTTGTATGTTTCTTTTAATTGAGATGACGCATCCTGACGCACATTACACATTCGTGACGCACTTATGACGCATTTTTGAGGTACGTGACGCACTCACGACGCACATTACAGATACGTGACGCACTCATGACACACTCGTGGCACACATTACACATTCGTGACGCACTTATGACGCATTTTTGAGGCACATGACGCACTCACGACGCACACGGCACTCTCTTGACGCACTCATGACGTACTCGTGACATACATTACACATTCGTGACGTATCCTGACGCACATTACATATTCGTGACGCACTTACGACGCATTTTTGAGGTACGTGACGCACTCGCGACGCACATTACAGATACGTGACGCACTCATGACACACTCGTGACACACATTACACATTCGTGACGCACTTATGACGCATTCTTGTGGCACATGACGCACTCGCGACGCACTCATGAGGCAGTGACGCACTCGTGACGCACATGACACACTGTTGGCGCACATGACGCACTCGTAATGCACATCACACATTCGCGACGCACACATGACGCACACGTGACATACATTATACATTCGTGACGCACTCATGACGCACTCACATAGCAATGTTAGTCTCATAACGTGTAATACATCTTTATACAGTCATTTAAAGTTTTACAAGTACATCGTTTATTTATTCGAGTGACTACATAAATCTTGATTGCAGACAACACTGTTTATTTGTACTTAATCTACCTTCGGAATCTTCCAGCTTTTTTGCCGTAGTAAATAAGTTCGAGATCAAGCAGCTCCGCTGTAACATTAGTTGTAATCAGAGTAATTAATTTCTGTTAATGAAATCCAGTTGGAAAAGTTAGACGCCGTTGATACCTGTAGAACTTTTGATTAATTAAAAGTCTGAACTCTGAACCTGAAAGATTCGCGAGTGGACCATTATGATAATGGAATTTGTATCATTCGTTGCAATTTATTTGTGTTAGGATAATGTTCGCGAAGTACGGTTTTTCGTGGATTTGGACGGTTAGAAATATATTTCGGACGTTTCGGAGATAGGATGGATGCAAGGAATACTGGGACCGTGGACTCCCGGCTATCGGTTTCGGCAGGCAGAGTCAAACACGCGGCACTTATCACGACAATAAGACCGTTTTTGACTTACTACTCGAATCGAGACGTCTCTGCTGAAAATCAGTAAATTTCTAAGCGTTACGTCTCGAAAACTAGTAAAAATGTAAATACATTAAATCTTAATGAATTCGTCTTGAAAAGCACTATCCTGATCGAAAAAAATAGTTCCATTTAAAAATCGAAGCTTCATCATATCTTTTACATTAATAACATTAAAAAAATTTGTTTACGCCAAAACATAGAGTCCCTTTATCCTGCAATTTCTGTATAAACACTTTTTCGTGTTATCAATAGTTCATGAAATGCGCTGTCACACTTAGGCGTCTCTAAGGTGGACACCCTGTATGTTGGATTTCTTAGCTAGGGTCATCTGTGATTCCTGCTACTAATTATTCTAGATGAGATATCCCTGCAAACTTTCCCTTAAATTTCTTTGTAAAATCCGAATATTTGGATGCTTGGAAAACGCGAAGACTTATTTGAACTCCGATATTTTTATCTGAGGTCATCCAACAATAAATCATTGAAATTTTTGTGTTCCCATAAGAACTGGTTTTCTTTCTTTAGTTTTTTTTTTCTAGAGTCGAAAACTCGATTATAAAGGGATCTTAAGTCGAAGGAACGGTCGAAAAAATCTGAGAAAAGAAATATTCTGGAAGCTCTGTTCTCGTCGATGCAAACCGTGTTTACTGGCCGGAAATAAGAGGGTCCTTCTTCCCCTGAATAGATTCGAGGCTCGTTTCGGGAACAGAGAATGTCCTAGTGAGAAATCAAGTTATTTCGGTTGAACGAAAAGCCCTTTTCCTCGAGAAAGAATTCTTGAAAAGATTTTGCTGGGAATCGATCGGTTCCCACTACCGTCGACCATTTTAGGTGTCCTCGTTGCTAACTTGAACACGAGAGTTATTCTATTAAAAATTTCGGTTCACGTATTTCTATTATTCTGTGGATGATATGGAACATTGGAATTGATTGATACTTGCAATTATTAGTAGGATTATTTTATTTGGTACTTGTAGTTGGAAATTTGGGGTTTTGGGAATTTGGGGATTTAGGGATACGGGGATTTAGGGATACAGGGATTTAGGGATACGGGGATTTAGGTATATGGGGATTTAGGAGTACGGGGATTTAGGAATACGGAAATTTAGAAATTCGGGGATTTAGGGATACGGGGATTTAGGGATACGGGAATTTAGGGATACGGGGATTTAGGGATACAGGGATTTAGAAATACGGGAATTTAGGGATATGGGGATTTAGGGATACGGGGATTTAGGAATACGGGGATTTAGGAATATAGGAATTTAGGAATGAGGGGATTTAGGGATATGGGGATTTAGAGATACAGGGATTTAGGGATACGGGGATTTAGGGATACGAGGATTTAGGAATACGGGGATTTAGAAATACGAGGATTTAGGAATATGGGGATTTGTAGGGTTGGGGTTATGAGAATATGGGAATTTTGAGGTTGGGAGATGTGGAAATTTGGAGATTTAAGGATGTGGTAATTTAAGGATTTGAGTATTCAAGAATTTGGAGATTTAGGGATACGTGAAGTTTGTAATTTGCGAATTTGAGAGTTTTGAGATTTGGGGTTTAGGGAATTTGAGGTATGATGAGAATTTGAGGATTTGGGGAATTGGGGAATGGGGGATTGAAGAATTGGGGAATTTGAAAATTTGAGAATATAGGGATTTGGGGATGTGAGAATTTATGGGATTTGAGAATTTGAGAGATTGGAAATTGGTAATTTGAAAATCTGGAGTTTAGGAAATTTGGCAATTTTTAAATGTGGGGCCTAGGGAGTTTGGAAGTTTGAAAATTGATGGCCTAGAGAATTCGACAGTTTGGAAATTTGGGGTCTGGGGAACTTGGCAAATTGGAAATTTGGAACCCAGGGAATTTGGCAATTTGGAAATCGGAGGCCTAGCAAAGTGGGTAATTTTGAAATCTGAGATCTAGGGAATTTGACAAGTTTGAAATCTGGGACTTAAGGAATTTGAGAATATAGAAATCTGGGGCCTAGGGAATTTAATAATTTGGAAATCCGTGGTCTATGTAATTTAGTAACTTGGAAATCTGAAACCTATGGAATTTGACAATTTAGAAACCTGAGAGACCTAGGGAATTTGACAATTTAGAAATCTGTGGCCTAGGGAATTTCACACTTTAAAACTCTGAAGCCTATGGAATTCGACGACTTAGAAATTTTGAACCTAGGGACTCCAATAATTGTGAAATCTAGGACCTAGGGAATTCAACAACTTGAAAATCTGAAAAATTTAGAAATATTTTAATTTAGATGAAACATACTTCAAGAGTGTTCACGTTCGGAGATTTAAGAGATCACAGAAAGTTGAGTCACTCGGTATATCGCGACGGAGAACGAGCAAACATGCAATTTAGCGGTTCAATATCCTATAATGCGTCGCAGAAAGATCAACAGTTGGTGAATCACAGTGATTGGATGCAAGTCTGTTGCAGTTCGATTCTAGGTTCCCACGCAAATAAACGAAACTTTAACGCGAGTTTCTATCGCGATACTTTGTTGCGAACGTGGCTTTACGCTCCGCGGATTCGCACACTCGAAATATTAACAGTATCGATCTTCGAAAATATATAGAAGCATTTTCCACGTTCGTAATGTTTATTTATCAACAGATGTATCACCAAAATAAATAACAAAATAAATGTGATACCATTTTCCCATCGCTGATTTAATTAAACATGGCATGTTTATCTGTGACGTCATATTCGGTATGAGAAGTTTACCTAAATTTGTAATGGAAGTTTTTGAAATCAAAATGGATTGGACGTTTGAAACGCGAATGGAAACGAAAGGAATGGAGAGTTCTAAAATAGAAAGGAAAGGCATGGGGGATTGTAAAAGGTAGCAAACCGAGAGTGCAACGACCAAATGCAGACGGCTGTGCAGAAACGTCACGGTGGGGTGAATCCCCGTGCATTCCACTCGGCTTCAAGGTTGAGGTCAAGGCACACCTAACTATTCATTGCCGATCTAGGAATTCGACTAAGCTTGGCGAGCTGCTTTACAGGAAATATGGAGGCACACGTGTTTATGGTCTTTCGTGGAATACCAATTTTAGCTAAAGGAGAGGTTTATGATGTAAATGTATTATCGAATGATATTGTATACTGATTTCTAGATTAATATTTAAGAAAAATTACTATGTAAGTGCACTTTCATTATGGGTGAAAATGGTTGGTTGATATAGGTAGCTTATTGTTCTAGGATGTGTCACATAATTAATTTTGAAGTACGAAAAGTCTTTTAAAAATTCATGACAGAAAAGTATCTTCAAACAGCAAGTATAATACATCAATTTCAAGGTAAAAGTATAGGGAAAATGACTGTGTAAGTGCACCTTCATTATTTTTAATACAAAATGGCTGATCGTCACATGTAGTAGACAGTGAAGTTCTAGGTCCATGCCTATAAGTTACACAATTAATTTCAAAGTACAAAAAGTCTTTTAAAATTTCATGACAGAAAAGTATCTTCAAACAGCAAGTGTGATACGTCAATTTCAAGGTTAAAGTATAAGGAAAATGACTGTGTAAGTGCACCTTCATTATTTTTAATACAAAATGGCTGATCGTCACATGTAGTAGACAGTGAAGTTCTAGGTCCATGCCTATAAGTCACACAATTAATTTTAAAGTACAAAAAGTCTTTTAAAATTTCATGACAGAAAAGTATCTTCAAACAGCAAGTATAATACATCAATTTCAAGGTAAAAGTATAGGGAAAATGACTGTGTAAGTGCACCTTCATTATTTTCACTACAAAATGGCTGACAGTCACATGTATCAAAAGCCCCAAACCTTGCTGTATGTCACATAATCACTATGACACAATTGCCATAAAACCACTCATTATAAGAACTCATTATACATCGTTGCAAAGAATCTTACAAAAACTACTAATTAACTAAATATTTCAATTCATTAATTTCGAAAGAGTTCAACCTCGAACCCAGCCTCCTCGGAGAAGTTTTTTTCACAAAGAAACTGGTTGCCCTTGTCCTCGCTTTCGATGTCTGCATTTCATTCGGACTATCTCCCATTCTCGTACTCATTCGACTTACAATATCTTGAAACCCTGCCATAATTTTTGTAGCTAGATTTCGTAAATTTGGGAGAACATAGGAGAAAATCGCCAGAAATTCATCGAACGAGCGTCTCGTGACTCCCCATCTCTTTGTGGCTTGGATTCAACAGGTTGCAGCCGTCTAGTTGCGAGACGAAAAGAGGTCGTTCGTCCTTCCTTCCTTCCTGTCTTCCTTCCTTCCTTCCTCTCATCGTCAGCCTTTTTATTCTCCGGTTTCTGGTTTCAATTAAACGCCTCGACAATGTGTTTCGCTGTGTTATTCAACTGATGACAATTCTCAAAATATTCGGAAAATATTTTTATACTTTTAATAGTTATTACAAGTAATAATATTACTGCATTAGTTATAGTTACTAGTTATTTAGAATAGTTGTCATATTAATAATTTAATATTTAGAAAATATTAAATTTTCCAGTGAGGCAAATTTTTGAACTAACATCACCTTAAGCCAATCTAACCTAACTTAACATCATCACTTTCCTAAACTAACAATATCTCAATGCAACAATAATCGATGAACCCAAAAAAAGCCGCAGAAACAATCATATCCCCTCGGTACGATCCCAATCCAGCTTACAACCCTCAGCGACCACCCTAGCTCGAAACGAATTGCCTCGAATCTCCCCTCTGTTAAGCCGCTGGCACCCTCGTTTCCTGGAACACGAAAACCCAGTTAGGGCAAAACACGCGTCACCGTGTCACGGGGTGCAAATCATTATAAAGAGACCAGTGGCCATTGACGATAACGCCGGCTACGTGAACGTCCAGGCGTATTACCCTCGTTGAAACGGGCTTACGGTCGCCGTGCGGGTGTAACACAAGTTTGAGACTTTGATTAGCTATCATATTTCGTCCCCTGATTTCGTTTTCTGAATAAGGGCGATTCATTATGGCTCATCGAAGTGTGGACTGTTTGTTCGCGTTGTTGAATAACGGGATTATGTGGGGAGTTTGGGGTTTGGATGTGCACCTTTGAGGATTTGGGGATGCGGAGGTTCTGGGGGTTCTGAAAGTTTTGGAGGTTTTGGAGACACTTTTTACCCTGGAGATCTAAGGAACTATGGAGATATAAGGATTTGTGAAGTGACTCTGGGAATCTAGTGATTGAATTAGTGGGATTTTGGTGTTAGGGATTGTGAAAACTAGGTAGTGAACTCTAGGTAGAAACTGTCATATAGTTCTAAGAGCTATGTGATCTCTCACCCTGGGAATTCTAGGTATTTTAATTTATTTGGGGATCGTGAAGATTCTGAGACCTCAGGAATTTGGAGGACTCCAAGGAGCACCACAGTAGAGATGTGGATCAGGGTCTTTAGTGATTCTATGTAAACTACCTAGGTTCTAGGTACTCTATGATTTCTTAGTACCCTGAGTAAGTCTACTAGGTGGATCTAGGTGCTTCTAGGTATTCTAGGGGATCATATGGACTCTCGGGATCTTAGGACTTCGGAGGACACCAGGAACCCTACACTAGAGATGTGGATTTTTAGGGATTCTATGGAAATTACAATTGTTCTAGTAATTCCATCATTTCTTAGGACCTTGACAAGGTTTACTAGATAGATCTAAGCGCTTCTAGGTATTTTAGGGAATGATAGGAACTCTCAGGATCGTAGGAATTTGGGGGACCCCAGGAACACTAGAGTAAAGATGGGAATCAGGGTCTTTAGGGATTCTATGGAAACTATGTGTTCTAGGTACTCTATGATTTCTCAGTACTCTGACTAGGTCTACTAGGTGGATCTAGGTGCTTCTAGATATTTTAGGGGATCATAGGGACTCTCAAGACCTGCAAGTGTGCTAATGATGGCACAGCTGAACATTGATCGCTAACGTATGAACTGTGGTATCTGAAGAATTTTGAGAATCCTATGAATGCTACAGTCTCTAGGGATTCTAGGTACCTTAGAAATTGTAGAAATATAGAAGACCTCAGAGACCCCATAGTTCCACAAATTTAAGTATCCAAGCTTCCCCAATTCCCAAGTGTCTATATTCACAAATTCCAAACTTGTGAATCCACACCAGTAACCTGAGACTTCACTAGTACTCTATAGTCTCATTAGTACTCTATAGCATCACTATTACCTTAAAGCCTCACTAGTACCCTAAAGCTTCATTATTGTTCCAAAGCTTCACAAGTACCCTAATGCTTCACTATTACCTTAAAGAGCCACACTAGTATCCTGAAGCTTCACTATTGCTCCAAAGCTTCACTAGTATCCTGAAGCTTCACTATTGCTCTAAAGCTTCACTAGTACCCTACAGCTTCACTATTACCTTAAAGAGCCACACTAGTATTCTGAAGCTTCACTATTGCTCCAAAGCTTCACTAGTACCCTATAGCTTCACTATTGCTCTAAAGCTTCACTAGTACCCTACAGCTTCACTATTACCTTAAAGAGCCACACTAGTATCCTGAAGCTTCACTATTGCTCTAAAGCTTCACTAGTACCCTACAGCTTCACTATTACCTTAAAGAGCCACACTAGTATCCTGAAGCTTCACTATTGCTCTAAAGCTTCACTAGTACCCTACAGCTTCACTATTACCTTAAAGAGCCACACTAGTATCCTGAAGCTTCACTATTGCTCTAAAGCTTCACTAGTACCCTACAGCTTCACTATTACCTTAAAGAGCCACACTAGTATCCTGAAGCTTCACTATTGCTCCAAAGCTTCTCTAGTACCCTGTAGCTTCACTATTACCTTAAAGAGCCACACTAGTATCCTAAAGCTTCACTGTTGCTCCAAAGCTTCACTAGTACCCTATAGCTTCATTATTACCTTAAAGAGCCACACTAGTATTCTAAAGCTTCACTATTGCTCCAAAGCTTCACTAGTATCCTGAAGCTTCACTATTATTTTAAAGAGCCACACTAGTATCCTAAAGCTTCACTATTGCTCTAAAGCCTCACTACTACCCTATAGCCTCACTAGTATCCTAAGGCAATTGTTCTAGGAACTCCATCAATTCTTAGTACCTTGACTAGGTTTACTTAAGTGCTTCTAGGTATTTTAGGGGATCATAGGAACTCTCAGGATCTTAGGACTTTAGGGGACACCAGAAACCCTACAGTAGAGATGAGGTGATTGAGGAGACTGAAGTATTACCTTGAATCCTAACTAGTGACCCAAAGTCTTACTAACCTAACATGAACCCCTAAACCCAGAAACTCGAACATATAAAACACAAGTCAGATATCGGAACGCTAGTCGGTGAAAGGAATAAAGTAAAACAACGGGGAGGGAAGCATCTGGTTGCATCTTCGATTCCACTTTTCCAGCCGGATGCAACGGAATTCGAGCGTGGAACGGAACGTGCCGCCGGAATTCGGCTGATGCATAGTCAATCCCGAAGCGGTTCGTGAACGGAAGTTGAAGAGAGGGCGCTGCTTGCTCCCAGTGCCCCTGGGAGCGAGGCAACCGCTGCGAACCTGCTGCCACGGATGCGAAGATACGGAGGAGGAAAGTCAAATTTGCTCATGATAATGCTGCGAATTTCTACGCGGAAAAGTGGAAACTGTTTGTGTCTAGAGTCAACGCTTTGCGACTTTGGGAACTTGGAGAAAAAGGAAAAGGGATGAAAGTGACTGAAGTGAGGTTCGATTTGAAGTGAAACCTTATGCAGGACGTTTTGAATTAAAGTTTGAATTTGACACTAGATGCACGTATGATAGTCGCTTATATTTAAATTTGAACTAAAGTAGAAAAATAAATAAATTCGGGTGACATGTGGACTGCCTAAGAACTTCTACAGCTCGATGATTGACATTTTTACAAAAATTGCTTAATAAGTTTTAAAATAGATCTGTGATCCGCTATTTTAACAAGTGTCTAGTGTTAACGACGAAATTTTTGATAGCACAGCCGCAGAAATTTCAATCAGTTACCTTTGCACGTCATCAGTTATCCCCTCAATCACAAATACCCTGATATAGTTAGCTTCTGAATCGATTACTAAACTTGGACCATCGATGTTCGTCTTTAAGCCTCGCTATCGATTTCCCGTGTCAGTTCCATGCCACGGTTATCCGTCAATCTTGTCGGTCCTCATTTAACCGTCTCTGTTCGATGCAATTCAACGGCAATCGTAGTAGAAACAATTCCAAAATTCCTCAAGTAAAAATATCTTGACCCGGTTTCAGAAGTCCTTGAACCACATTCTTGAAAGAAGCTCTCAAAAAACCGTTACGTGATTTACGAGGCGAAATTTCATGAATCCTCCGAGGAGCCGACACCGGGCTGTCCAGTAAACCGTGAAGCGGCACGATCGAGCATGACAGCGAAGTTTTCCGGGAAACAGCTCGGAAAATTCGAGGCCTCGGGGAACGAGGCTGAGTTAAGGATACCAGGGGTACCATAAATCCGTCTAAATTGCAACCACGACCTTCGATCTCGAGATCAGCCTTGGCCAACGGCAATTACTCGTTCGACCCCCTCGGTTTTCTTTCGCATGGCTGCTCCCTCTCGTTCTTCTTACAGATGGTTCCTGCAAGACCTTTCTCAAATTCTGTCGGCACTTGTCAGCAGTTTTTTAGTGACAGTGGAGTATGGAGGTTTTTGATAGTACTCGGGGGGTTTGTTGGGTTAGGAGGATAAGGGTGAGGGATTCAATTGGGGTAGTGCTTTGAAGGTAACTTGCTGGTGGTAGCTGGATGGTAGTAGTTGATTATAGTGCCGTGGTGGTAGTATTTTGGTGTCTACTCTTAGGGTCAAGTATAGTGAAGTTCAATTGAGATCACAGTCTGGCATTTGGACATGGAGGTGTCTAGCTTCATAACTGGCAGGTCCTTACAATGGTAGGAGGTTGACCCAGGTGTACGTCCTCAGATAAGGTTGCTAGAGTGTCCACACTTTCTTAGACCACTAGATATCCATAGTTTCATTCCTAAGGTCGTTGGACACCTAAGATGTGGAGGACGTCTGGGATCTGGAGGATCTCTAGGATCCGAAGGATATCTAGGATTTGGAGGACGTCTGGGATCTGGGGGATCTCTAGGATCTGAAGGATATGTAGAATTTGGAGAACATCTAGGGTCTGTAGAACTTCTAGGACACTTAGGATCAGTAGGACTCTTCAGATCCCTAGTGTTCAGAAAGTCCCTAAGACCCCAGGGTCCTTAGGCTACTGAGGAGCATTCCTCAGAGTAATATAGGACCTGTAGGACCTTAAGGATCTGATGGACATCTAGGATCTGTAGAATTTGCAGGACACTTAAGATCAGTAGGATTCTTCAAATCCCTAGTGTTCAGAAAGTCCCTAAAAGCCCAGGGTCCTTAGGCTACTGAGGAGCACTCCTAAGAGGAACGTAGGACCTGAACGACCTGTAGGACCTGTAGGACTTCAAGGATCTGATGGACATCTAGGATCTGTAGACCTTGCAGGACATGTGGGATACCTTGGACCCCAAGTGTTCAGAGAGTCCCAGAATCCTTAGGATCCTCAGAGTCTCCAAAGTCTCCAGAGTCCCTAAGATGTCCACAACATCCAAAACCTTCAGAATTGCAATATTTCATAATATAACATAGTATCATTCCTATCTGACAATTTTCAGATGTCTGAATCCTTAAGAATACCAGGACCCCAAGATCTGGAGCATATGTAAACCTTCTATGACACTTAGGATTCATCAGATACCTTGAATTCCAAGTGTTGATAAAGTCCCTAGGACTCCAGAACCCTTAGTATCCTCAGAGTCTCCTAAGTCTTCAGAGTCCCTAAGACACCCACAACATCCTAAACCTTCAGAAAGTCCTAGGACCCCAGAATCCTTAAGATCCTCAGAGTCTTCAAAGTCTCCAGAGTCCTTAAGTCACCCACAACATCCAAAACCTTCAGAATTGCAATATCTCATAATATAACATAGTATCATTCCTATCTGACAATTCTCAGATGTCTGAATCCTTAAGAATACCAGTACCCCAAGATATGGAGGACATGTAGACCTTCCATGACACTTGGAATCCGTCAGAAACCTTGAGACCCAAGTGTTGATAAAATCCCTAGGACTCCAGAAACCTTAATATCCTCAGAGTCTCCGAAGTCACCAAAGTCCCTATGACACCCACAAATATTCAAATCTCCAAATTTCCAGAATTGCTATATTTGATAAGGTAATACAGTAATTTAGTACAGTACGTCCCCTGCAAGCTTTTATAAATTTGAAACGAAATTGAATATTTTTTCATGCATACTCTCGCAGTCCAGGGCGAGCACATGAAACGAATTTATTGATTGGCTTTGATGGAAATTAAAACGTGGATAGAACAGCAATTGAATAGATCGATTTTCACTAATTTCGTCGTGGCGGGTCTCGAATGTTTATTAATTGTCGTTTTCGTTTCGCCTTTCACGATAAACACCCGTGTAATTAAGCTTGTTGCGCCGGATTGATTCGTTTAAACGGAAAGTTGTTTTTTCCAGTTCGCGTCTCGTTTGTAAGCTGCTCGAAAGTTAGTTCCGCCGGGTGAAATTTCTGGAAATTTTGTCGTATAACTCGCGGACTGAATATCGATTCGAAATTATCTCGTATTCCGTTTTAAGCTGAAAACCGCCGGAATTTAATTACGAGTTGCAATTGGTTTTCGATTCGGCAGTGAAAAATGCGATAGTTTTCGTCATTTAATAAAAGCCCGATGCGAATTAGAAAGAATGTGCGGATACCTTCGGAATTGTATCACGAACAAAAAAACGGTTTATCGACGTCGTTTTCTGAACGAGCTCGACAACGTCAGGATTATCGGGAGAGCTACGTTTCCGGTTGATCGGAGCCACGAAATCGGCCATCTAATCGAGATATCACGACTCGCACGGTCCACGGACCTTCGACTTCCGGGACAGCAGCGGGACGTGCAAACGAGCAAAGAAATCCGTGGTGCGTAAATTTCAAAAGCGTCCCGACGCTTTTCTACGGATAAACCGATATTCCTGGGACGTTGAATCTCTTGGATTTCTCTTGAAGAAAAGAATAACTGCTGGAGGAAAACATCTGTCGTGAGGGATCAGGGAAATTCGAACGACCGAGGAAATAACCGTTCTCGATCCTCTTCAGTATGCTTGAAATATTTTTGAAGAGTGCATTTCATGTTTACCTCTTATTCAAAATTAACCACGCCCAGTTGGACCACTGCATCCATTTGAATTATGGTTACGTGTCATTAGGACACGTCTAAGTACGCTATAATTTAGTCAGAGTATGCGTAGTTAGATCATAGTTAGCTGACGATCTATTTGTGATATAGGTGAGTTAGGATAGTTGGGATGGACCCCAATTGGGACATAGCACTTGATGCATACGATTGTGGCATAATTAGGTGATGTCCAGGTAATTGACACTCTGTTTAGGCCATTCTTCAGTTGGGACACAGTCATATTGGGTCCTATTGTAGTTGCAATCCACCCTAATTGGGACATCCTTCAATGGGGACATGTCTCAGTTGGGACACCTCTGAGTTGGAACACAATCCAGTTAAACACATGTGAAATATACAGTTCATAAGTAATTAGAACACTCCTAAGTACGCTACAATTTAGTCAGAATATGCATAGTTAGATCATGTTGAGCTGGCTGATGATCCACTTGTGATATACGTGAGTTAGGATAGTTGAGATGGACCCCAATTGGGACATAGCACTTGGTACATACAATTGTGGCATAATTAGGTGATGTCCAGGTAATTGACACTCTGTTTGGGTCATATTTCAATTGGGACACACTCATATTGGGTCTTCCTGTAGTTGCAATCCACCCAAATTGGGACATCCTTCAATGGAGACATGTCTCAGTTGGAACACCTCTGAGTTGAAACACAATCCAGTTAAACACATGTGAAATATACAGTTCATACATAATTAGAACACTCCTAAGTATGCAGTAATTTGGTCAGAATATGTATAGTTAGACCTTGTTGAGTTGGGTGATGATCCACTTGTGATAGCCAAGGTAGGACACTTAGGATGCACCTTAGTTGGGACATGCTAATTGGTCTACACTGTTGTTATGGCATGACTAGGTGATGTTCACCTAGTTTATACTCTAATTGTGCCATACTCCAGTTGGGACAGGCTCATATTGGGTCCTACCTCAGTAGCAACCCTAGTTGGGTCATGCTTCTATTAGGACATGTCTGACTTGGACACCCTAGTAGATACACACTGTTGTAGCTTAATCAGTCGATGTCCAGTTAGTTAACACTCTAGGTGGGTCACACTTCAGTTGGGACATGCTTCATATTATGTCCTACCTCAGTTGCAACCTACCCAAGTTAGTATATACTTCAGTTAGGACGTGGTCCAGTTAGGACTCGCCTCAGTTAGAGCATAATCCAGTTAAGCAGCACATGTGGACCATACAGTTGAGCTTCTTCAAGGACATGTTTCATATTGTGTCCTGTCTCAGTTGCAACCCACACAAGTTAGTATATGCTTCAGTTAGAACATTGTCCAGTTGGGACTCGCCTCAGTTAGAGCATAATACAGTTAAGCAGCACATGTGGACAATATAGTTGAGCTTCTTCAAGGACATGTTTCATATTATGTCCTGTCTCAGTTGCAACTCGCCAATGTTAGGGTATGCTTCAGTTAGGACATGGTCCAGTTAAGACTCACCTCAGTTAGAGCATAATCCAGTTAGCCACATGTGGACCATGTAGTTGAACATTTCAGTTGCACATCTGTAACTACATTTGCTTGTTTGGGTCATGGATTTGCTTGTTTGCATCACTATTGAATCAGGCCTATATAGACCAAGTTAGTCCCAACCAGTTAGCCCACTAATCACAGTAAACATATTTTCATACGTCCCAATCTCGTAAGTGCTAATATCTCCAAGTTATACTTCATCATTTCGTTCACTCGGATGCAGCCATAAGTTTTCCGTATCGGATGTTTACGATGATTGCACAGCACATCTAGGCAGTAAGCTTTAATAATGAAATAGACGTTGAAGATTAACATCATGAAACGGTAAAGCATGCCAGGTATATCTGGACATTCGTTCCGGCCCTCGAAGGGATAATTCGAGGCGATACACGGCGCCACGGAAGTTGGTCTAATCTCCCGGAAGCAAGCCCGAGAAGAAAAATTCCGCTCGTTTCGTGGGGTCACGCAGAGCTAGCAGCAATTTCGTGAATGGTCCGTGCCACAGCCTTTTTAAACATTAATCCCGCCGCAATTGCATTTTTCGCCGGGGCTTCCTTGCCGATCCTTTAGCCAGGATTCACCGTGGAAACGCGATTAGGTCGCCTCCAGTGGTTCCCAGCCATCGAGGAAACCCCCGTACACCCTTGGGGATGAAACCCCTCGATCGTGTTCAATTTCGTGCGTGAGCGAGGGAGATTCGCGATGATCCTCCGCATACACTCCGATCATTTTTTCTCTTCTTTCGTCAGACAACTTTGAATACGGATATGATTTCTTTTCTTGGCAAATCGAAAAAGTTGCGGGTGATTAAAGTTGTTCGTCAGTTTCCGAAGGTCCAAATTTTTTATTATTCTGATTCTGGACAAGAATATTTCGGTCGCAAACGGAAAAGGAGGTATGAAGGTTTCAGATGAATTTAAGGATGTTAAGTCCATAGGTACCTCCTCTACGGACATTCACCTTTTTGGCTGTAACTCCTGAATGGTTCAATCTATAATAATAAGTAGCATACCGTTTTAAACTACAGGTTACACTCTTTCAAACGACACCTCATTTGTCACTATAGGGAATTACGAAGGGGGATTTTAGAGGGAGGGCTATAAATCCATAGGAATCCCTCATCTCTTTAGGCCCTAAAGTTTAGGGAATGACCTGACAAATTTAGTATCTGCAAACTCTTTTTAGCTGTCTAACTATAATACTGCACCATTGAATTTCAGAATTGTCAAGTTTGATAAAGTCCTTTGATCAAGTTCCCCATGAAGGAAATTTTGTTCTAAATCTATCCTCTGTCATAAAACGATCTTTCTTATGTCTCAGTATAGTCTCCCTATAAAACAGTTTCTCCGTAATAAACTTAAGGTTAGCAGGTGCAAACACACGTAAAGTACCTTCAGACCTCTTGAAACGTCCCCGTCCTTCCGTCCATTTACATCTTCCCGAAAGGGCAGTTTCTCAGACTCCCCAGGACCACTCATGATTCCTCTAATGGACTTTCAGGAAATTAGACCATGCGTCACGTAGAAAGCTCGTATTAATATCGTCTCGGGAGTTTTCATCCCTCCACGTGGTCCCAGAGGGATGCATGACGGTTTCAGGGGAGGATCCCCCAGATAAAACTTTGGCGCTCCTCCTTAATTTTGACCATCAAATCCTCGACCCTGTAACAAGCTGATAACTTGTCGCATCTTGTAGCATTTTGCTAACTCTTCAAATCTTAGGAAGTACTTTTGATGGATTAAGTCCAAACCTTAGAACCTAAGTTGCAAAACTTTTGGTGCACCTATGATCAAATTTTATAAAATCTTTTTATGTTGCATTGTGTCTTTCTTGATTTGACAATGTATCTCCACATCCAATTCCCTATATGTCCACATCTCCAGCCCAACTCCCTATGTGTCCACGTCTTTAACCTAACTCTCTACGTGTCCACATCTCTAGCCCAACTCCCTATGTGTCCACATCTCTAGACTAACTCCCTACGTGTCCACATCTCTAGCCTAACTCTCTACGTGTCCACATCTCTAGCCTAACTCCCTATATGTCCACATCTCTAGCCCAACTCCCTATGTGTCCACATTTCTAGTCTAACTCCCCACGTGTCCACATCTCTAACCTAACTCATACATGTCAAAACCCCTACACAAGTCCCTATATCCCAAAATCCCAGTGTTCGCAACTATTTATTGATCGAAAGCCCCCAAAATCATGAATATCCCGTTTCATCCAGCGCATTGAAATTCACAACAGTTACATCTCAGTGACAATGAAAACGCACGGTCACGCAAACGATCAGGTACATGAAACTATGCGATCCATCGGCGAAATCTTCTCCGACGGTTCATAGAGGAGCGAATACCGAGTGATATAAACCGGCATGCAGAAACGCTGCATTGTTTCGAGGCTCAGTCATTAACCCTCTCGCTGGAACTTCCAGTTGGAACAACAGAGAGTCATTATCGACCTCCCGGCCTTCCCGTCGTTTCAGCGACGGGTGTCCGATCTTTTTTCTTTATCTTAGTTTGATTCTCTAAACTTTGATGACAACGTTTAGTTGACCTCGGATGGAAATATTGGAATTGTTATGTAAAATAATTGTTTGCATCACTTTTGCGAAAATAGGCTTCACTTACGAATTTTTTTCTCGGGAACTATTCAACGAATTTGGCTAAATTCTTTTTCGCTTTATTCAAAAAGGATTGGGCTGTTTTAAAATATTTTTTTTAATACCGTCAATTTGTTATGAAATTTCGAAAAATTTAAACGAATTCTATTTTCGCGTTTTTTTTAATGCGGGGCTTTGTAAAATTTTTCGACATTTTATAACAAATTTGACGGAATTAAAGAAAATATTTTAAAATAGCCTAATCCTTCATGAATAAAACAAAAAAGAATTTGGGTAAATCGGTTGAGTAGTTTCTGAGAAAAAAATTCGTGAGTGAAGCCTATTTTCGCAATGGTGGACAAAAATTGCGAATTTTTAAGGTTTGTTATTTCTTAACAAATCGAAACCAGAAAAATGATGACTTAAACCCCCCTCCCTAATTTCACATGGACTACAACATATATTGATTAGAGCAAGTAAAGGTCTTATTCTGACGAATTTTGTTTTTCTGTTTCAGGTAAGCATTAATGGACCGTTTGGTGAGTGGATGGAAAAATTAAGGAAAAGTATTTTGAACTGACGCATTCGGTAGTTTTATCTCTACAGAATTTTCGTCATTACTTTCCTGTAATAAAATATTCTGTTTACGAGCGGATATACATTTCTTACGAGCTCTCGGGTTACCCGCGTTAACGGTGGATGTAATATTACGTAAATCCTAGCTTTCCGTGTCGTGGAAATTTCTCTATTTCCTTCATTTTCGGGTATCTCAAAGTCGAAATAATTATTATCCGAAATGGAGTGGGTTGTTTGTTCGCGCTGAAAATTCAGATTGAGGGAAATGAAATTCATAAATAATATTCTAGAACGCCGTTAATTATGCCACGGTAATTCTATAATGCTAGTTTCAGAACGCGATTAAAACGGGGCTCGTTTTAAACACATCGTCAAAAATTCATACGGAATAATTATTCAGGCTATTTAGCTGCCTTATTCGTTTATAATATACGCAAGTATAACAGGAATATATAAATCATGCGGTATAAATTACTCAGAATTTGTAAATATGCAGAACCTTACGGGGAATAAATTTTGTAAAAACATTTTGCATAAACGTGCTTTTCATTGTTTAATATTTTCATTATATTTGCAATATGGACAACGAAGGAATTAATACAGTGACCATATTTTAAGAGGAGTTAATTTTGTGAAATCGCCGAGTACCATGTATCAAATTACCACGCGTTCGAATACCATGTATCGAATTACCACGCGCCAGAGTACCACGTATCGAATTACCACGCGCCAGAGTACCACGTATCGAATTACCACGCGCCCGAATACCACGTATCAAATTACGATTCATTCGAACACCGCGTATCAAATTGCCACGCGTCCGAATACCACGCATCGAATTACCACGCGTCGAATTACTATGCGTCGAATCACCATATATCGAATTACTACGCGTCGAGTACTCAAGCGTCAAATTACCACGCGTCGAATACCCACGCGACCAATTACCACGCATGGAATTACCACGGGTCGAATTACTACGCGTCAAATCACTACATATCGAATTACCACGCATTGAGTACCCAAGCGTCAAATCACCACGCGTCGAATACCCACGTGCCGAATTACCACGCGTCGAATTACCACGCATCGAATTACCACGCGTCGAATGCCCACGCGCCGAATTACCACGCGTCGAATTACCACGCATCGAATTACCACGCGTCTGAATACCACATATTGAATTACCACGCGTTCGAACACCTCATATCGAATTACCACGCGTCCGAATAACCACGTATCGAATCACCACGCGTCCGAACACCACATATTGAATTACCACGCGCCCGAGTACCATGTATCGAATTACCACTCATCCAAATACCACGTATCGAATTACCACTCATTCAAATGCCACGTATCGAATTACCACGCGCCCGAGTACCACGTATCGAATTACCACTCGTCCGAACATCACGTATCGAATTACCACTCATCCGAGTACCACGTATCGAATTACCACTTGTCCGAACACCACGTATCGAATTACCACTCATCCGAGTACCACGTATCGAATTACCACGCATCCGAACACCACGTATCGAATTACCACGCGCCAGAGTACCACGTATCGAATTACCACTCGCCAGAGTACCACGTATCGAATTACTACTCGTCCGAACACCACGTATCAAATTACTACGCGTCCGAATACCACATATCGAATTACCACGCGCGTCCGAATGCCACGTATTGAATTACCACGCGTCCGAACACCACGTATCAAATTCCACCGTGTCAAATTACCACGTATCAAATAACCAATCAATGTTATCGTCATTTTGGTATTCAAGTATTTTCTTACTTACTTAATCGTTTGGTACTCAGATTCCTCGGCAGGTATCAAGGTTACCACCCATTTGTTAGCGATTTTATGAAATCGCTATGTTTATTGAACGTATTTTCCAAGTTATAATATCGTACTCAAATAATTTGTTAAGGAAAGTTCCTTTATTAAAAGTTCCATAGAACGAGGCAATTTGTACCACAATGCTGCGTAAAAGGTACTCGGGCAAAATGTTTTCGAGAAAACCAGCACGCACGAAATTAACTGAAAATAGAAATTTCAATTCGCTGACATAATTCGTATTTCATTTGTGTGTATAGTAATCTCGTTTGCCTGCTTATCTGTTTGACTTATCAGTATCCGCGAACCTATCGCGATAACGCAATAACCGTGAATAGACAGACGTATTCGTGTCACGTACAACAAGAAAGCAAACATTTCAAGCTGTTTGTAGTTTCAATGAAATTGATGTTATTGATCTTTACTTCGCCATTCTCATTCATGGAGTGATAACAATATTTGCGAATCTTAAGAGAATTGCGGTTGAACATATGTGGGATCTACGTTAGACTGAATCTACAAGGTATAGCTATTCTAGAAGTTAATATTTAAGGTATAGTTACTCTACAAGTTACACGAAAGATCTACAGGGTATATTTGTGTGATAGTGGCGATATAACGTGGGGTACAATATATTGAGATGCGTCATATGTCGTACAGTAATGAGCCATCTGATGCAACGTCATGTAACGTGCCGCCGCATAAATAGTTGCCATGTAACCGCTATTGAAAGGCTGCTATAAAATACAGCCTCATATACCAACATTTTCGTAATGTGCCATAAACTTGTTCATAGCGTTGCAATTAAGAAGTCTGACTCTGATGAGATGAATTTTGTATGTGCATCAAACTGGGATCCTAGATGAAGGGCAGATGTAGCAAATATGTAATGTTCTACTAACGTGTGGCATGTAGCCGTCATATAAAGCAATGCCATATAACGCGCTGACATCTAAACTTGTCAAGCTACCGCTATATAACGCTTCTACAATATGCGACATACTATTGTTTTTATCTCAGAAACATATATGAAAAGTTGCAATTAAAAAGCCTGTTACTTTTGAGATGATATATACTTGTGTACAATCAATGTAAAGTTCGGATCTGAAATGAACAGCAAGTGTTGCAAACGCATGATGTGCTGCTATTTAATTCACTGTTGTGTAATGCATCGCCACATAATGTACTGCTGTGTAGCGTATCGCCATGTAATGCATTGCTATGTAACGTACTGCTATGTAATGCACTGCTATGTAACGCACCGCCACATAATGCATTGCTGTGTAACGCACAGTGGTTGTATAGTGATACAACGCGCCGTTATATCGTGCAGTGCTTTGTAACGCACCGCCACATTACGCGCTGCTATACAACGCACTGCCATTATAACTTGTCGCTACTTAACGCACCGCCAGATAACGCGCTGCTATCTAATGTACCGACACATTACGCGCCGCTATACAACGCACCGCTATTATAACTCATTGCTACTTAACGCACCGCCACATAACGCGCTGCTATGTAACGTAACGTCATATAACGCGTCGCTAGGTAACGCACCATTACGTAATGCGCTGCTATGTAATGCACCGTCATATAACGTACCGCTATCTAACCGCTCCGCCAGATAACGCGCTGCTATGTATCGCACCGTCACATAACGCGCTGCTATGTAATGCACCGTCACATAACGCACCGCAGTGCAACCGCTTCGCCAGATAACGCGCTGCCATGTATCGCACCGTCACATAACGCGCTGCTATGTAACGCACCGTCATATAACGCACCGCTATCTAACCGCTCCGCCAGATAACGCGCTGCCATGTATCGCACTGTCACATAATGCGCTGCTATGTAACGCACCGTCACATAACGCACCGCTGTGTAACCGCTCCGCCAGATAACGCGCTGCTATGTATCGCACCGTCACATAACGCGCTGCTATGTAACGCACCGTCATATAACGCACCGCTATCTAACCGCCCCGCTACATAACGCGCTGCTATCTATCGCGCTGCTACATAACGCACCGCCATATAACGCGCCGTTATTGACATCACCTAATGTACCACCGTGATGCTTCACATACTGTTTTCCTGACATTCTACAACCGAATTCAAACACTTAAAGAGCTTAGCCCAGTCAAGATGAATTTTCCATCCTTATAAACCTTGAATCTCAAATTATACCGTAAAAATCTAACAAGAGTAAAATTTCAAAATAATTTGAAAATCCTTGTCTCCTACTCGAGGTGACCATACACAGCTCTTTCGAAACTCCATCGAACAATGGTGTCCTAGACGATGTAAAGCCGTTGTCCACGCCACGAGTGGACACGGTGTCTCCTCTCTTATTTCCTGACCAGCGGAAGTGACGGTTGTTGTGTGCGTGCGTTGCCTCAAGCCCCGAGGGGCAGGGGTCGGTTTTAATTAGAGAGGCTGCAGATCCCAGGCTACAGGACCGAAACAGGCTCTTCGATTAAATTATTAATTAACGTTCTCGTGGAAATACCACATCACACACGACTGGCGGGGCCCCACAGCGATACGTGGGAAAAGGGCGAGGGATGGAAAGGGTACAAAGAGAGACAGCCCAGAGGCATGAACGGGGGAGAGACGAAGGGATTTTACGCGTGTGCTGGCCATGGATGCATGTAATCTGTAGCTTGGCGCATTCACTGCCCACCTATGACGATGGAAAGTGTATTATGGTGGCTTGCTACACGATGCTTTCAGCTATTCAACCGTCTCTGGGCTACTATCGATCACTGAAAGGCGATTGATCGTCTTTAAAATTCTAAGGTTCGTTTACGCAGCTTTTCAGAGATTTGCGTATTCTATCCACAGTTTATTTATTTTTCTGGGTATTTGACAATAGTCTCGTATGTTCACATACTCGTTAAATGACCTCTACAGTTCACACTCGGTCATTCTACGCCATTACATACTTCTCCTTTGTGACGTCTACGCCTGCGTCATTCTAAGATTTTCCTCCATCATCATTCACCAAAAAATGTCCTAACATGTGCAAAACGCAAGACGTCAGAAAAGTATCGTGGCGACCGACTTTCTTGGGAGTTTAATTAAAGCCACCTACATTTCTCCCGTATCTCCCCGTAAGTCGATTTCCTGGCCCCTATCGTCTCATTCTCCCCGTCTTTTACGGTGGTGTGTTTATTCTTGCCGTCTGTCTGGCGAACGCTATTGACTCTGTCGAAGGCCTCTTCGTGTTACGGCCCAGATACGACGCCTCATTGTCCATGGTGTGGCGTGTCGCACGCCAGCCTAAGTGCCGATGCGTGTGTTGATCGATGGGTACACGTGTGACTGTATGCACCGGTGAACGTGAGTGACGCGGGTTCCGGTAGATCGTGCACCATGATTGGCGTTCATACTTCGGGTTACGCCACTTTCGATAACCTATTTTCTGCCCAAATACGAAACTTCCATTATAATTATAGCTTCCTTAGGTATATTTAATGTATAGGACTTTAAGATGCAGTTAAAAAAATAAGGATTGATGAACAAGGTATGTGACTTTGGTTAGCATTCTTCTTGAGGGAAGCTTCTTTGGTGCACTCTAAATAGAGGACATGTTTGATGTCTTCGAGATGAATTTGTGATGTTCAGGATATTCTATTGTATCTGTTTCTGAAAAGACAAAATGAAGATACATAGTATATATTTACATCGAACTGTTTCAATTAGCTTATTCAGAAAAGAATGAAAAGTGGTGGAGCGAGAGCTTGAATAGAGACTTAAGTACACTTAGCGCACCGCCATTTATCGAGCCGCCACATACTGCGCTGCCGTGTAACGCTCCGCCACGTAACGCACCGCCATGTAACGCTCCGTCACATAACGCACCGCCACGTAATGCACTGCTATGTAACGCTCCGTCACGTAACGTACCGCTACATAATGCGCTGCTATGTAACGCGCTGCCAAGTAACGCGCTGCTACTTAACGCATCGTTATGCAACGCACCGCTACATAATGCGCTGCTACTTAAAGCGCCGCTATGTAACGCACCGCTACATAATGCGCTGCCACTTAACGCGCCGCTATGTAACGCACCGCCATGTAACGCTCCGCCACGTAACGCACCGCTATGTAACGCTCCGCCACGTAACGCACCGCTACATAATACGCTGCTACGTAACGCGCTGCCAAATAACGCGCTGCTACTTAACGCACCTTTATGCAACGCACCGTTACATAATGCGCTGCTACTTAACGCACTGTTACATAATCCCCTGCCACGTAACGCACCGCTATGTAACGCACCGCCACCCATTTACCCTTAACGCAAAAGTAACTTCCCTCGCAACTAAAAATTATTCGACTCCCATCATGAAGAACGATTCAAAGTGTAATATTTGACACAATTTAATGGAATTTTCGTCCGTTTTCGACACCGCAGAAAAAAGGCAACGAAACATCACGTCCGAAAGTGTCTTTCACGCGCGATACATTAATTTTTCACGGATACGAGATTCCGTGGAAAAAGGAAGGAAAATCCGCGATCAATCATCGCCGAAATCGGGCGAACTCGGGTCCAGTCAGGAAAAGGAAAAAGCAGGAAATTTCCACGAGAGCTTCTCGACGAGTAGCCACCCTCTCCCTTCGAGAACACACAGTTCACTTTCGCGATACTTCTGTTTTCACATTGATCTAAACGTCTGTTTTTCCACCCTTCCTTGTTTCCTTCGCAGGATTCTATCATTTTTCACGGCCAGACGTAATAAACCGAGTCGTGTGGCATACCCAACACACGTTCTCACCCTCGAATTTATCATAATGGGAGCGATCATTCGGACACTTTTTCACGTTTTATATACGTGAACTGCCTAAGGTAAGGTGGACGTGTTCTATGAAATTCATTCCGCTCGGTTTGCTAATTACTTTTCGCAGCTGACTTTTTTGGGATTCGGGACAATTTTTGGTTTATGTTACAGCGTTTTACAGGACCAAATTTTTAGATTTTCTAATTCTCTCGTTTGAGGATGACTAAATGTACAAATTTCCATGCTTTTAAATTTTTTAATTTTTAAGTTACAAACTTTGTGACTTCACAGATTTCCAAATCCCTAGATGCAAAAATCCGAATCTCTAAAATCCTATTACTCTAAAAACTCTCGAATTCCCCAAACAACTCGGAAAAAGAAAAACAGAAAAATTGACTGATATTTCCCGAATGCGGTTCTCGTATCGCCACGAAAATGGAAAATATATCTCGGTTATACAGAGCGACGACATTCGGCGCTGTCCGTTCGCTACCCTTGACATGGATCACCAACCCCTGCCTCATTTTTTCCCCCTTTCCATTTAGCCGGCTCTCTGACCGACACCCTTGGGATCCCGAAACTTGCCGACGTATAACCGGTAGACAGGACGTCTTACTAAAGTTCTCGGAAACTTCCCTCGCGTTTATATCTTAACAAATGTGCTTGACAACTAAAGTGAATAGGTACGGAGATAAAATTGTACGATGTTAGGATACTGACAAATATATCTTGATATCGGCTAATGTATTTTCATTAGCTTTTGTAGTTTCATATGTATTTATATTCTTCTTCCAATGGTTATACTTTCTTAATGCGACAAGTTTATTTAGGGGTAGTTCTGGTGACTATTAATCTGTAATTTCAATTTTAAAATGATGAAGACATTCGATTTTAAAATTTATGTTTAATATAATAATTATTTCAACAGATGCTGTAGGGGTCTGTTTAATAGATAGGGATGAAAGTTACTGGGGAGAATTTGGTTGTGATGTTTCTAGGGAATCTATGGATTTTATGAAGGTTAAGAAATATTGTGACTTTCGTTACTGCCAGAATTTGGGGAATCTAGGACCATTTATAACTTTATACCATCACTATGAGTATCAATGAACCATGATGAGTATCAATGAGTATCAATAATACCAACAATTCGTTCAACTGCAAAGTAGTGAAATATTATCACAATTTGCTTACATAACGCAAAGATCAAATATTGGTTGAGGTAACAGAAACTGTATCGATAAGAAATACAGATACCGCCGGCAACCCACGAGTTGGCGCGTGACCCAGCTGTTTAAAGCTACTATCAGAATAGAAAAATGGACACTTTTTCGGTATATCGGCTCCCACCAATTAGACCAAAAATGACAGTCGGCAAACGTCTCGAGATAGCGCGAATCGCGTTCAGCAGTTATGGTCATTATTCTTATTTGCCGAAATGTAACTGGAAGTGTTCACGGTGGTTAGGTGGAGCGAGTGGCTTCTTTTACTCTGGCTCGACCTACGCGCCAACTCCTGACTTGTCTACAGTAGAGACTGTGATGATCCGAGGGAACGTAGGGATTCTGGGAAGCTAGGAAATATGGCGATTCCGAGGACTGTGAGAATCTGGGGAATTCGGGAACTGTAGAGAATGTGGGGATGTGGGGACCTGGGGATCCGAGGGACTGTGGACTGTGGAGGTCCTAGCGAACTTGGCACTGGAGACTGAAACTGTGGATATATAGGGAATCT
>NW_003797162.1:199349-287835 GCF_000220905.1 Megachile rotundata
AACGAATATACAGTATTATGTTACCAATGAAAAATTGTTCAGTATACTATATGAAACTCACGCCAGAATAGGCCACGGAGGAAGAACACGTATGCTTAGAATGTACTATGTGTTTTAAATTCTTGGTCTCTCCTCTCAGAAAGAGAGGCGAAAAAGTTACGTCACCCTTGTGACGTTTTATAGCGACTGAATTACGGAGAAGAAAATATAAATCTCCGACATGTTCAACATTCACCATTAGTGCATGGTGAATGTCGACATTTACCGGTGTAAGTCAGAAATAAGGGTATTTAGCAAATATTTCGGACATACACCAAGCGACTATGTGAATGTTGACATTCACCAGATTTCGGTCTTTCACGATAACAGGAGTATTAGTACTGAGACCAATCATACTAGGATTAAAGGCACTAGGACTATTGGCACTAGCACTGTAGGCACTAGGGCTATTGGCACTTGGACCATCGGTACTGGGAATTCAAACAGAACTTCAAGTCTCGAAATTCACTCAGAAGTCTGTCTCTTAAAAATCACACCATAAATTACAATAAAACTCCCTATTAAAAAAATGTTGATCGATCTCTTTTTGAACAATATAAATTTCCAAAGCAAGAATAAAGGTAGTAATTAAAAAATAGAAACTTGGTAGGTGGAAAAAAATAAATCTTCATTAAGCAAGGGAGGTTCGCTTAGTTAGCAGCTTAATGAATCCTAACGCATCCTTCCATTAATCTTCCTCCGATTCTGGCCCACGTCAACGTGCATACATCGGAACTATAATGCAGTCATCGTAACTCGGCCAGCAAGTTTCGAATACACAGTGATTCTAATTTAGTTGCGAAACGGATCGCGAACAATGCATTCGCGGAGCAATTTACATTTTCTGCTCGAAACTGAAACTGATGATTACGAGAGTACAATCGTAATTAACGGCCGTGAACGAACGGCGTCTGCACGAGTATGTATATTTTCACTTTTAATTTTCTTATTCCCTTTATGGTCGTTCGAGGTTCATTCTTTATATAATCACTGAAGAACAAGATTTTGTAAATAACCTAATAAGGAAATTTTTATCCAAAATTAATAATTTGTCGAAACTTCAGTAGGTTTTACTAAGAGTAGATAGGACAAGATAGGACTCCAAGTGCCAACTTGTCGGACGCACACTCAAATGTACATATGTTAATTCATGAGTTGGCGTGTAGGAGTCGATACAAAGTAAAGAAAGAGTAGAATTCAACAGAGACACACTTCTGTTTGAATTCCACGACTAGAACTCCTCTTTACATTTCAAAACGACTTAACCTTGTGTTAAAACCCCAGAAAAACACGACCTTGAAAATTTAAACCCCTAACACCTCTAAAATCTAAAAAGACATAACCTTGCGTGATGTACTATTAATTTGTTATTAGAGTAACAAAAGAGACTGTAAAAGTAAATAAAAAATATGACAGATAATCGAATGAGAAACCATAATCACCGAACACCCCATCCGAGTCACCTGTGTGCACCAAGACAATTCAGAAGCACCCCGGTCGCCGTAATGCAGCAGCATTCTCATTGTTTTCCCCACGCACGACGAAATAAGCCGCGTCATAGAAACGTCTGCCAGTTACAATACTAATTGGTGCCGGGTGATGGACAGGTCCGTAAACAACCGCGGAAGCAGCCATAGCTTGGCCCCCTTTTCCCTTCACAAAGGCAGCCGACTTTTCTGCCAACCCCTGCTGCCTCTCACTGGCAACGTCTACTTCGCCCGGGTAACAATGGGGATGAACACCCTCCGTGTTCCGGCAACAGCCAACGGGGCCAGAGTAAATTGGCAGAGATCGTCCTGTCGTTTTTGTTAGAACTGTTCATGGTTTAATATTAACCCTTATTAACATTACTTAGTAACCTTAATGTTGCACGTTAGTGTTAAACATTTTGCGTTCACGTTCGAGGTTTTGGGATGTAAGAGTAGATTTTTAATTATAATTATTGTTATGGATTTGGGTATTGTTAGGGATGTTTAGGACTAGGGATATTTTAGTTAGGGATGCTTGGAACTGGGGATATTTTAGTTAGGAATATTTGGAACTAGGGATATTTTAGTTAGGGATGTTTAGAACTAGGGATATCTTCGTTAGGAATATTTTGAACTAGGCATAATTTAGTTTGGATATTTTAATTTCTCAAGTTTCAGATTTCTCAATTTCCAGATCTCTCAAGTTTCAGATTTCTCAATTTCCAGATCTCTCAAGTTTCTGATTTCTCAAGTTTCAAATTTCTCAAGTTTCAAATTTCTCAAGTTTCAGATCTCTCAAGTTTCAGATTTCTCAAGTTTCAGATTTCTCAATTTCCAGATCTCTCAAGTTTCAGATTTCTCAAGTTTCAAATTTCTCAAGTATCAGATTTCTCACGTATCAGATTTCTCAATTTCCAAATCTCTCAAGTTTCAAATTTCTCAAGTTTCAGATTTCTCAAGTTTCAAATTTCTCAAGTATCAGATTTCCTACGTATCAGATTTCTCAAGTATCAAATTTCTCAAGTTTCAAGTTTGGAACTAGGGATATCTTAGTTAGGGATGTTTAGAACTAGGGATATCTTGGTTAGGAATATTTGGAACTAAGAATATTTTAATTAGGAATATTTGGAACTAGGGATATTTTAGTTACGAATACTTGAAACTAGGAATATTTTAGTTACGAATATTTGAATCCAGGGATATCTTGGTTAGGAACATTTGAAACTAGGGATATTTTAGTTCGTAATATTTAGAACTAGGGATATTTTAGTTACGAATATTTGGAACTAGGGATATTCTGATTAGGAATATTTGGAACTAGAGATATTCTAGTTAAGAATATCTGCAACTAGAAATATTTTAATTAGAAATATTTAGAACTAGGAACATCTTAGGAATATTTAAAACTGTCACCTTAGTTACCTCAGTTATTTAAAACTACCTTTTAAGTATAATAACAACCTTTACCCCCGAAGTAGGGCAATTCGTTAATTTAATTTCACAAGTATCGATTCACCTTCTCCACAGTATTTTACAATCATTATTCCATTTTATTTTGGATTTGTCCCAGTTCGACTGCGATCAGTTTACGTAGAACTAAACTATACATACGGTTTGGAAATTGTTGGAATCAATAGTACAGCAGAAATAGGGGTTGCTTGTCGATCTTTGGGGAGCGAATCCCGGTGTTAGGGTCCATGTTTTTTCTGGATCTCAGATTTACTATTGCAGTAAATATTAGGGTGGTAAATACATGATATTAGGACCATCAGAAAATTAGGGAGCATCAGTAAATAGGGGTGCTGTGAAAATAAATAATATTAGGATTTGTAGATATAAATAATAGTGGGGTGTGAAATAAATTATGGTATACTAAAATGAATGCTATTAGGGTTAGAATAAATTTCAGAAGTCATATAAATTGTATTTAAAACTTATGCTATAAATTGTATTTTAGGGGCGAGTAATTGTAAGTTTGGGGGTGTGATACTAGAGTTCATACCATTAGGGTAACAATATAGTGTACACTAAAATAAATCCCTCAAATAATTTCCCACAACAATAGAAGTAAAATTAAACACCAAAGTTTCGAGTATTAAATTTAGGTGTATTCAAAACGATATGAAAAATAAGCTTGTTAAACTATGACCATTATTTCCATAACACCCTGTACACTTAAAGTGGCCGTACACTAATGCATGTACACTTAAGTTGGCCACATAGAAGCCCCGGTAACTACATCTGCTTGCAGAAGCTTCCGACAGTTTCTTCTCACCCCTGGCAACCCCCGCCACGACCGTCATTATCATCCATTTGCTAATACAACAAGATAAATTGCCCTTCCTACGTTGCAACGTAACACCCTACCTGGCAAGTTTTCTCCTTCAGTCTGCTACCTTCTCACCCCTTTCTAAAAGGTAGAGGGAAGTTGGGGGTTCGTTCGCTACGTCGAGGGTGGAAGCGCCACTTCCGCCGGATTTCTGCCCCTTTTCTTTTCTTTGTTAGAATTGCGTGCGGCGTGGGTTGCCAGTTTGAAAAGAAATTTGTATTTGTATCTTTCACTTTGGCCTATTGATTGCGAGGGGGATTTGATTAATAAGGGAGAGGTTTTAGAGAATTTTCTTGTTCACTCGAATTTATTTGGATTCGCTTTTTGTGGATAGAGGATTTTTATTTTTGAGTTTGTCGAGATTGAAATTTTGGAGTTTGTGGACTTTTTAAGGATGGGGATTGTCAAGTTTCAGGTCTGTCAAGTATCAGATCTCCCAAATTTTAGGTTACTCAAATTTCTGGATCTCTCAAATTTTAGGTTTCTCAAGTTTCAGATCTTTCAAGTTTTAGGTCTCTCAAGTTTCAGATTTCTCAAATTTCCAGATCTCTCAAATTTCAGGTCTCTCAAATTTTAGGTTTCTCAAGTTTCAGATATTTCAAGTTTTAGGTCTCTCAAGTTTCAGATTTCTCAAATTTCAGGTCCCTCAAATTTCAGATCTCTCAAATTTCAGGTCTCTCAAGTTTCAGATCTCTCAAATTTCAGATCTCTCAAGTTTCAGGTCTCTCAATTTCCAGAATTCTTAAGTTTCAGGTCTCTCAATTTCCAGATTTCTCAAATTTCAGGTCTCTCAAGTTTCAGATCTCTCAAATTTCAGATCTCTCAAGTTTCAGGTCTCTCAATTTCCAGAATTCTTAAATTTCAGATCTCTCAAGTTTCAGATTTCTCAAATTTCAGGTCTCTCAAGTTTCAGATCTCTCAAGTTTCAGGTCTCTCAATTTCCAGATTTCTCAAATTTCAGGTCTCTCAAGTTTCAGATCTCTCAAATTTCAGATCTCTCTAATTTCAGGTCTCTCAAGTATCAAATTTCTCAAGTTTCAGCTCTCGTAATTTCCAGATTTCTCAAGTTCCAGGTTTCTCAGTTCCCAGATCCCTCAAATTTCAGGTTACTCAAGTTTCAAATTTCTCAAGTATCAGATTTATCAATTTCCAGATCTCTCAAGTTTCAGATTTCCCAAGTTTCAAATTTCTTTAGTATCAGATTTCTCAAGTTTCATATTTCTCAAGTCTCAGATTTCCTCATGTCTCAAATTTCTCAAGGATCAGATTTCACGGGTCTCATAATTCTCAAGTTTCAAATTTTTTCATGTCTCAGATTTGTCAAGTCTCATATTTATCAGATCTGATACTTCCCAAGTCTCAGATTTCTTCATATCTCAGACTTCTCAAGTATCAGATTTCATAAGTTTTAGACTTCTCAAGTATCAGATTTCACAAGTCTCATAATTCTCAAGTTTCAAATTTCTTCATATCTCAGACTTCTCAAGTATCAGATTTCACAAGTTTCATAATTCTCAAGTTTCAAATTTCTTCACGTCTCAGATTTCTCGAGTATCAGATTACTGATGTCTCATATTTCTTCATGTCTCATATTTCACAAGTATCAGATTTCTCAAGTCTTATATTTCTCAGCTCTGATACTGCTCAAGTTTCAAATTTCTTAATATCTCGGACTTCTCAAGTATCAGATTTCATAAGTCTCAGACTTCTCAAGTATCAGATTTCACAAGTTTCAGACTTCTCAAGTATCAGATTTCACAAGTCTCATAATTCTCAAGTTTCAGATTTATTCATGTCTCAAATTTCTGAAGTATCAAATTTCTTAAGTCTGATACTTCTGATGTCTCAGATTTCTTCATGTTTTAGACTTCTCAAGTACCAAATTTCACAAGTCTCATAATTCTCAAGTTTCAAATTTCTTCATGTCTCAAATTTCTGAAGTATCAAATTTCTGAAGTATTAAATTTCTTAAGTCTGATACTTCTGATGTCTCAGATTTCTTCATGTTTCAGACTTCTCAAGTACCAAATTTCACAAGTCTCATAATTCTCAATTTTCAGATTTATTCATGTCTCAAATTTCTGAAGTATCAAATTTCTCAAGTCTGATACTTCTTAAATCTCAGATTACTTCTCAGTCTTCTCATAATGTCTCAGTCTTCTCAAGTTCCAGATCTCAATTTCTACATTGCTCAAGTCTCTTCCTCAAGTCTTACTTCCTCCTTGCCAATTTCCCAGACTCACAACTTTCCAAACATTCAACCCTCCATTAAAAAAAGTATTTTTCAAAGCTTCCAACCCCGTCTCGTAAAAATACATTCTCTCTCAACTTCCACATCACAAACTTATCAAACAACCAAATTTCTAAATTTCAGAATATAAAAATTTCCAATTTGCCAAAACTTCCAACCATTGCATCCTGCACACCCCAAGTACACAGCGTATCACACACAACAAGCCCCGATTTCGATATCCATTTACATGCACATTCTTCGTAAACAGCATCGAAGGACACGATCTTATCAAGTAGGGGTAGCTCGATAACTAGTTAGGAAGGGGTAGAAAAGGGGTAGCGATTCAACTTGCGTGACCAGCCTGATGAAGCCTCATCGACCCGTTTTCAACCATTTACGTACGCGTTCGTGTTCGCTGGGATTCTTCATTGGTTTCTTTTTTTTCTCTCATTCTTTCAACCCCTTCCATTCCATTATCGGACCGTTAAGCCACAGTTTGTTCTAGGTTTATAGTCGCGAATACTATTTTTCTGTGTTTTCTCCTACCTTCAATGAATGTTTATACGCGCTTGTTTGGCTGCTTTCTTTTCGTTGTACGTTTGTAAGTAGTAACGGTCGACGCATTGTCAAACACCGGAAATTAATCCGTGCGGGTTCTGCTAGCGAATGCAAAACATTGGTTGATCAATTTTGTAAAAGCTTGTGTATTGAACGAAGTACAGTAGGCACTTCACGATTGTCAAGTTTTATCGAATTTATGGAAAGTTTTTGAATTTATGTTTTGAAATTTATTTAGGAGACAAAGGTTTGATTAAAACTGGTTTCAAATTTATTTAATTTAAGGAACAATTAGTTTATTTATGCAAGAACAGTTTTCTAATTTATTTTATTTATGGACGTGTTCTCGAATTTATTTTTGCAACGACAGTTTTCTAATTTGTTTTATTTATGGAAGTGTTTGAAAATTTATTTATGGAACAACGGTTTTCAAATTTATGGAATTTTCAAATTTAATTTATGCAACGATGGTTATCAAAATTATTTAATTTATGAAACAAAAGTTTTGGGGTTTATTGAATTTATGGAACACTGAAAGTTGAACTTTTGGAGGAAGTTACCTCGTTTATTGAATTTAGGAGAATTTATAAAATGTGGACTGTTTATTTCAAACTCATATATTAACAAAAGTTCTCAGTTGAGGAACATTGGAAATTTGTTTAAATAGAGTTATTGTAAAAACAATAGCTGCTCATGTAATGTTTTCGTTTTTGGTCAATTTATTAATAACAAAATATTTTTAAAATTCAGTTTGTGTATGTATTTCACATAGTAACAGTATTTGTTCCTACTGAATTTATTAATAACAAAACATTTTTAAAATTCACTTCATGTATGCATTTCACATAGTAACAGTCTTTGTTCCTACTGAATTTATTAATAACAAAATATTTTTAAAATTCAGTTTGTGTATGCATTTCACATAGTAACAGTCTTTGTTTTTAGTCAATTTATTAATAATAAAATATTTTTAAAATTCACTTCGTACATGCATTTCACATAGTAGCAGTCTTTGTTTTTAGTCAATTTATTAATAATAAAATATTTTTAAAATTCACTTCGTATATGCATTTCACATAGTAACAATCTTTGTTCCTACTCAATTTATTAATAATAAAATGTTTTTAAAATGCAGTTAAGACAATATTTTTAAAATTCAGTCAAGATAATATTTTTAAAATTCAGTCAAGACAATATTTTTAAAATTCCGTCAAGGTTTCATTTAATAAATAAATCATTTCTAATGTAAACTGGTGACGCATTGAATTACTTTATCTCACTTTAAGGTACATAAAAAAATGAAGACTTTAAAAATGACCGAATGCAACCATTGCTATAATTAATTAAGTAAGCAATAAAGAATGAACTTTGAGGAGATAAAATAAGAATTTTTTTTTTACAGGTGAGTGTCCCGGAATTCCAGTACGCTCGAGGGACAGGCGCGTCCCTGACGATGGTAAGCCATAAAGCAATGTAGCTCGCGTTTCATCCCCCGTCGACCAGTTTCAGCGCCGCGTGGCCCCGTTTCTGCTTTACCACCCCCAACCTGGCTAATACCCCCAGACATCCTTCTTAATTAACGTCTCGCGATATATATTCCGTTCGTTTGCGCGATTAAGCGACTCCGGCGACGATCTCCCTCCTCGACGACGCTGAAACGCCTTTAAACGTCCTCTTTGAGCACCAGAGATTCGCGGCTTGACCGAGTCCTTGTAATTGGCGCTGTTCAAGATATTTGCTTTAGGTATGCCACCGTTGTATTCAGATGTTTCTACTTTGTGTAACATCGCTGGAAGCGTTGAGGTTTGGTGTTTTTGTGCTGTGCAAATTCTCTTTGTTGTAATTTTCTTTTTGAGGGGGAGATTGTTGGAATGTTTTTTGAATTTGGAATGTGGGGGGAGATTGTTGGAAAGAGAAATATTTTGCGTAATTTTGGAGGGGATTCTAGGGATTTTTGGGACGGGAAAGAGAATTATGTGCTTTGCGTAGTTTTTTTTTGGGGCGACAAAGTTTGTAGTGGAGAAGTGATTCGATAGAACAATTTGAGATATTAAAATATTTTTTAGGTAAATATAGTGTGGGACATGTATAGTGAAAGAGACGAGGACAGAATAATTAATAGTAGAATAATAATAATTTCAAAAGACATGTATACAGGAACTCTTAATTTTAATCTCCATTTGAAGATATTGTGTAGCTTATAATTAATTTAGTTTATTTATAATTATGCATTTCTAATTTATTTCATGTTTTATTATATGACCGATTTATGTTTTATTATATGAAGAATTATTATTATATGAATAACTGCTTTATTGTAAGATCAATTATTATTGAATGAATAATTGCTGTCTTATTACATGAACAATTATTGTTAAATGAATAACTGCTGTTTTATTGTAAGATCAATTATTATTGAATGAATAATTGCTGTCTTATTACATGAACAATTATTGTTAAATGAATAACTGCTGTTTTATTGTAAGATCAATTATTATTGAATGAATAATTGCTGTTTTATTACATGAACAATTATTGTTAAATGAATAACTGCTGTTTTATTGTAAGATCAATTATTATTGAATGAATAATTGCTGTTTTATTACATGAACAATTATTGTTAAATGAATAACTGCTGTTTTATTGTAAGATCAATTATTATTGAATGAATAATTGCTGTTTTATTACATGAACAATTATTGTTAAATGAATAACTGCTGTTTTATTGTAAGATCAATTATTATTGAATGAATAATTGCTGTTTTATTACATGAACAATTATTGTTAAATGAATAATTGCTGTTTCATTACATGAACAATTATTGTTAAATGAATAATTGCTGTTTCATTACATGAACAATTATTGTTAAATGAATAATTGCTGTTTCATTACATGAACAATTATTGTTAAATGAATAATTGCTGTTTTATTACATGAACAATTATTGTTAAATGAATAATTGCTGTTTTATTACATGAATAATTATTATTAAACGAAGAGTTTTATCATAAGACCAGTTCATGTTTTATTATATGAACAGTTTATATTTCATTACAAGACCAGTTTATCTTAGCAAACGGGGGTCGGTTTTTTGGAAGAACAAATCAAGTCTCGTTTTACAGTTCGTACCCTCTTATGTTCTACCCTTGTTCGTCTAAAATAAGACGTGTCCCACGAGGGGTAGACGAATGTGTTTGTATATCATCAGGGTGGCCACTAAGGGGTGCAACTCGCGAAAAATCGCTTCGGGCCACTGGGGTAAAACGTGACATTCTCGTTGACGTTGAATCATTGTCTCAAAAATACTGTTGTAGCTAAGGGTGCACAATTTCTCCATACGCTATAATATAGCTGTGACTGACTTTAGCGCAAGATTTTCAAGATGTAAAATTATGATGCGTAGAATTATGATGCGTGTAATTACAACGCGTGGAATTAATAACGCGTGGAATTGCGACGCGTGGAATTACGACGCATGGAATTATAACGCATGGAATTATGACGCGTGGAATTAATAACGCGTGGAATTGCGACGCATGGAGTTACGACGCGTGGAATTATAACGCATGGAATTATGACGCGTGGAATTAATAACGCGTGGAATTGCGACGCGTGGAATTACGACGCATGGAATTATAACGCATGGAATTATGACGCGTGGAATTAATAACGCGTGGAATTGCGACGCGTGGAATTACGACGCATGGAATTACTACACGTGGAATTAATAACGCGTGGAATTGCGACGTATGGAGTTACTACGCGTGGAATTACAACACGTGGAATTACAACGCGTGGAATTAATAACGTGTGGAATTGCGACGCGTGGAATTACGACGCATGGAATTACGACGCATGGAATTACTACACGTCGAATTAATAACGCGTGGAATTGCGACGCATGGAGTTACGACGCGTGGAATTACAACACGTGGAATTACGATGCGTGGAATTACAACGCGTGGAATTAATAACGCGACAGAAATCAACTTCCCAGCGCTTGATATTCGGGCCTCACACGAACGATCCTCTTCCACAAATGTTCCATAACACCCAGATAATATTCGCCATTAACATTTTGTCCCTGCGGAACGAATTCCCGAAGTATAATTCCTTTAGAATCGTAAAAGCAAATTAACATCGTCTCTCGGGACTTCTGGAATCGCAATTTTTTTTATTTTGGAGAGTCTGGAGATTTCCACGTAGCACTTTGGCGCTTCGAGGTTCATACTTGAAACGCCAGGTCTCATCACTAGTTACAATTGATTCCAGGAATGTACAGTTTCTTCTGGCTGTTTTGATAAGATCGCAATATTCAACGCGAGCAATTTGTTGCGCTCGCCCGTGATTTTGTGACACGGTGACGAAAGGTTCTGTCGCATTAAACGCTATAAGTTATTCGTTGCTCCAATAATGATTACTGTGTTTTGTAACATAGAGGAGGTATACTGTTTTCAGATAAAATTGCTTTAATAGTCACTAGTTTTCCTTAAATTTAAAAACTTCTATTACTTTCCCTACTGTGTTCCTTGCAAACTTTCACATACAAGTACTCAGACCTGTAAAATTAAAAACCCAGAAATTTTCCTGAGAACCAGCCCAAAATTACCAAAAGTTGATCACACTATTAATTACTCAACTCCGTATGATTAATCTCTCGACACAGGTCGACAGAAGCTCGCCCGGAAGCTCCTTTTTTCCGTAGAAGGTGAAAAATGCTGGTGTCTTTGGAACCGAAACTTCTGGCCGGAAGAAAAGACGAGAGAGGCTCCTTTGAAGCTGAAACCCGCGAAAGTGCACGCTCATTTCCGTGTACATTGAATACCCTCGATCTCGTCCGACATAGTACCAGTCGTATTTTTCATCGAAGGGCAAACGAAAAGCTTCTTTGGGGGATGAAAGGTGTGACGGAGTCGCTTAAAAGGGAGAATTTGTTCGACGTGTTTCCCTTTTTTTACGGCCGTCTCGGAATTTTCGAACTCGGGCTTTACGGATAAATTTTACCCTTTGAATTATTAGAAAATGCCTTTTGATGAATATTTAGTTATTTAGATGTGGAGGAGTACAATATTTATTTGACAAATTTTTTGAGTTAAACAATTTTTTATTTTGTACTCTTTTTATGGGTACAGTATTGTAAATTTAGGAAGCAGAATTATTTTTTTTTTTAATTGATATTTCTTCAAATATTAAACGTATACTTTTACAGAGTTTCTGAAATAAAAATGTTCCTAATATGTAACATACTGTTCCTCATAAGTAACGTACAATATACAGAACTGTATCACACGTGTGTCACATGAAATCATGTGTCACAAAATCATGTATGATGTGTGTCTTCAAGAATTGAAATTTCTAAAAAATCTTCCTCCCAAAAAATGTAAAATGTCGTTAAATGATCTCCGTAAAGAGCCAGATATTTCTCGTAGATCTGAAGATCCGTATACGTCACATGATAGATTACTATCACGTTGAGCCGCGAATACGTCACTCCGTCGCGAAAATAGATTTCTCGCGCGATTCGTGGCACGGAAATTCCATTCGTGAGGCTCGATACAAGGGGAGGAGAGAAAGGAACGAGGGAGGGAAATGTGCTCCAGGGATTTCGAAGCTAGGAATCCTCTGCTCGAAACGCGGGACTCCTCCACCTCGCGAGGGTCAATTATTGGCAGGCTGCCTAAAGCGTCGGAAAATGAAAAGATATCGCTGCGAGTGGGCTTACCGACCAACCCAGATCCCTTCGATATTGATTTTCTTAGCGTTATTTGTTTCCTTCCGATACAGCCTGCCAGCGAATTTCGTTTTCTCTGATTTTCCTATTGTTGCGATGATACTCCAATTTGTGCATCGTTAGAACGTGTATTGATTTCTGTGTAATATTTAAGAGCCGCATGTAGGTAGCCATTTTGTTGGATATATAGACATGGAGGTATGTTTAACTTCTAACTAAAAAGATTTGTAACAAGGTTATGATCAGTTTCTAGCACTATTATATTGTCAAAGGCTATCAGACTTTCATGGACCACCTGATATGACGTATACCCTGACGACGCTTCACTTATGAATTTTTTTCTCAGAAACTACCCAACCGATTCATCCAAATCCTTTTTTGTTTCATTCACAAAGGATTGGGCTATTTTAAAATATTTTTTTTAATTCCGTCAAATTTATTATAAAGCGTCGACAAATTTTACAAAGCTCCGCATTGAAAAAAACGCGAAAAAAGAATTCGTTTAAATTTTTCGAAATTTCATAACAAATTGACGGAATTAAAAAAAATATTTTAAAATAGCCCCATTCTTTATGAATAAAACAAAAAAGAGTTTGGATAAATCGGTTGAGTAGTTTCTGAGAAAAAAATTCGTAAGTGAAGTGTCATCACCCTACGTGTCATCAAGTGTCTTAGCTAATGTGGACCACATGTAACTACGCGATAAATAAGAAAGTAATAGTACTCCGAGAAAGTTGTACGTCGAAATCGTAGGAACTGTATAAAGAAAGGAAACAGCAGGCGGAGTAGAAATCCAGGGTTCGGCTTATCCCCTTTTCCAGGCGATTTACGTGCGAAGTTCACGTGGAAGGAAGAGAATCGTTTATCACCTGACGAGCTAATAGATAACACGGTGGTTACGTGTTCGAGGTTCGATCGGTGCCAAACCTCTCCCAGAATCCACTTTATCGGTCTCGATCGACCGGCAGCTGCGGCCTCCAGGCTGGCAATTCTGTCTCGACGTCGAACTTCCGGGGATGCTCGGTCTGCCGGAAGTGCGTTACTCTTTGAGACCGACGTGACCCTTACTTTACCGCGATCCTCGTAATGCCTCGAACAATCTGTGAATCTTGCTAACTTCGATAATCTTATTGGCGAGGCGCTATTGTACCTGATACTGATGTATGGGACTCTAGGGATGTGGGAATTTTAAGAGTCATGGAGAGATCTGGAGATACAAGTATGTGAGATAGTTGGGAATGTGGGAGTACTGAGTTGTGGAGTTGGGAATAGAGGTGGATTAGAGGGATTTGGGAGTATAGGTATTTGGATGTGGAGTGTAGAAATTTGGGGATGAAATCTCAGGCAACAGGAAACCTGGTGGTTGGTACATAAATTTGTAGATATAGTGGCTGAGAATTGGGGAATTCGGGACATAGAGATGTGGATATGTAGGGATGTGGACATATGGGGTTATTGGGATCTGGAGTATAGAAATTGGGGTTGATCTCAAGCAAGAGGAGACTTCAGATCTGAGGTTAATACATAAATTAGTAGATACAGTGTCTGAGAATAGAAAAAATTTGGGACACTGAAATGTGAATTAGTTAGGATTTGGACATATGTGCATATGTCCACATATGGCTAGGCATAGGCATCTGGGGTGTTAGGTATCTGACATATAGAAAATTGGGAATGTGAGGATCAGCTGCAGTTGGAATTTTAGGATCTAGGTCTAAAGATATGTCTGTAACTTTAATTGCAAGAATAGGGGAATTTGGGGACATAGAGATGTGGATATGTAGGGATGTGGACATATGGGGTTATTGGGATCTGGAGTATAGAAATTGGGGTTGTGGAGATCTCAAGCGAGAGGAGTCTTCAGATCTGAGGTTAATACATAAATTAGATATAGGGTCTGAGAATAGAAAAAATTGGGGACACTGAGATGTGAATTAGTTAGGATTTGGACATATGTGCATATGTCCACATATGGCCAGGTATAGGCTTGTGGTGTTATAGGGATCCGGAGTACAGAAATTTGGGGATGTAGGGATCAGCTGCAGTTGGAATCTTAGGATCTAGGTCTAAGAACATATAGATCCATAGACTTAGTGGTAAGAGTAGGAGAATATGGAGACATGGAGATATGGACTTGTAGGGATTTGGACATGCGGAGACCTGGGGTTATGCAGCTCTGGAGTATAGAAATTAGGGTATATGGGATAATCTGAAGCACTAAAAGTCTTGAAAACTAGGTGTCTAAGTACACAATTGGTAGATCTGATAATAGTAATCTAGTGATAACGGTAGTGACATGCTGATGTGGAGTTGTAGGGGTTAGAAACATCAGGATTTGAAATTACAATGATGTGGACATACACACATCCCAATTTCTTTCCCACCTTGAATATACAAAACCACCATAAAATAGCCAAAACATAAATTCAAAATATTCAAAAAATTTGCAAAATCAAACTCAAAAAAATGTTGTAAAATCAAAACAGATAAAACATTATCAAACTCTTCATATAGATCCAATTTCACAAATTTCTCTAATTGAACCCAAGCTCCATTACGTACTGGAGCTTATCACCGCGTCGATCAGGAAGGTAGAAGCGAAAAAAAAATAGAAAGAGGAAAAAATCCTTTGAAATCCTACTTCAAAGGTAAGAGAAGTTTGACGGTGATGTCACAGGCAATCCACTTCCGGTCTTATTTAGTAAATCGACTCCCCTGTCGGGGGAGCGGGTCTCAGAAGTATCTCGCAATAAATATATCGGCTTATGGTCGTCTCGAGGAGTTTCACGAGTCATCAGAAGCTGGAGAAGCCAAACTCTCATCGGGAAACCCGATGAAATAGGACTCGGAGCTCCTTTTACTCCCTTTGGACCCTTTCGTCCTGATCGACACCGGTCCTTGGATATTGAAACGCATGACAAATCTGGGCGGTCTTTGTTTTTAAGGTACTTAGAAAAAAAAATTCATTTTTGAATATCAGTTTCAGTACTGTAAGACTATAGTAGTTTCACTTTACTGTAATGGTAGAAAAATTCATTTTTGAATGTCAGTTTCAGTACTGTAAGACTATAGTAGTTTCACTCTGCTATAATGGTAGAAAAATTCATTTTTGAATATCAGTTTCAGTACTGTAAGACTATAGTAGTTTCACTCTGCTATAATGGTAGAAAAATTCATTTTTGAATATCAGTTTCAGTAAGACTATAGTAGTTTCACTCTGTTATAATGGTAGAAAAATTCATTTTTGAATATCAGTTTCAGTACTGTAAGACTATAGTAGTTTCACTCTGTTATAATGGTAGAAAAATTCATTTTTGAATATCAGTTTCAGTACTGTAAGACTATAGTAGTTTCACTCTGTTATAATGGTAGAAAAATTCATTTTTGAATATCAGTTTCAGTACTGTAAGACTATAGTAGTTTCACTAAAAATTCATTTTTGAATATAATGTCACTTGTGAGGAACTTGTCTATCCTACCAATCAATGCTATTTTATTATTCATGTAGTATATAGGGTAATATAATTTTGCCCTATGTATCTTTCACCCTCAAAATTATTTGGTCCACAAGTAGGAATAGCAAGACACCTGTTCACCTACCCCATTTAATTTATACAGCACTATTAACCCTAAAACTACCAGACCTGTTTCACAAGTTTGATATTATAAATTGCATATTTTGTTAAAATGTTTTTTTTGAAGTCTTCATTTATTTTCACCAAAATGAAGAATTAATGTGTGCACTAACTTACATATTGTCTTTTGTTTATTTATTCTTCAGCTTCATTTTTAATTTCAAATAAACTACACATAAATTGCCAGGTTTAGTGTCAACATAGAACATTTTCATAACAGCAGTAATAAATTTGATTCATTGGTTTGTCATCAAGATGAAGAATCACTGTGTGTATTAATTTATGAATTGTCCTTTGTTTATTTATTCTTCAGCTTCATTTTTAATTTCAAATAAAGTGCACATAGATTGCCAGGTTTAGTGTCAACATAGAACATTTTCATAACAGTATTAATAAATTTAATTCATTGATTTGTCATCAAAATGAAGAATCAATGTGTGTATTAATTTATGTATTGTCGTTTGTTTATTTATTCTTCAGCTTCATTTTTAATTTCAAATAAACTACACATAAATTGCCAGGTTTAGCGTCAACATAGAACATTTTCATAACAGCAGTAATAAATTTGATTTATTGATTTGTCATCAAAATGAAGAATCAATGTGTGTATTAATTTATGAATTCTCCTTTGTTTATTTATTCTTCAGCTTCATTTTTAATTTCAAATAAAGTGCACATAGATTGCCAGGTTTAGTGTCAACATAGAAAATTTTCATAACAGCAGTAATAAGTTTGATTTATTGATTTGTCATCAAAATGAAGAATCAATGTGTGTATTAATTTATGAATTCTCCTTTGTTTATTTATTCTTCAGCTTCATTTTTAATTTCAAATAAAGTGCACATAGATTGCCAGGTTTAGTGTCAACATAGAACATTTTCATAAGAGCAGTCATGAATTTAGTAAGCAGTTAAAAATGAATGTAAAAATGAGACGCAGAGAAAGAAAGGTCCATCCGCCATTTTGTTAAACAGCAATCGAGCAAACGGCAATAGAAGCTTTGTAAATCGGCGGGCAGAAAGCACGAAAGCGTCTCGAAGTGCCAGAAAAAGATTCCCCGTGCCAGTTTCAACGAGGCAGGCCAACCACCCTCTCTCTCGGTTTCACCCTCTGTGGAGAAGGGGGGAAGCGACTGTAATAATGCTGGCTGGCCTCGTTTGCGTGTTGACGCGTCTATAGAGACCGAGAAACCGGAAACGAGGTGTCCGCGGTTATCTTTTTGGAACGCTTCTCTCTTGTGAACAACATGGGGACGCAGGGGGATGAACGGGGGGTGAAACGAGACGCTTGTAACGCACTCAAACGCGCCGATAGGATTGTACCCGTTTGGAATTCCTCTGAAAAACACGTCGACCTGCTTCTATTCACCAAATTTCCGGGGAATTATGGATTTCTTGGTCAATGTACAGCGTATCGGGTGTCCGCAGACGTCTGTTGCGTTTAATGCACTTTGGCCATTTTTAATTGTGACATTTCTGTAGCTTTTATTTTTAGTAAATTTAATTTTTTACAATTTTTGTAATTAGGTATTTTTCAAATGTCTATTGTGTTTAGTACACTTTGGCAATTTTTATTTTGTTCTAAGGGGGTAATTTTATTACACTGTAAGCTTTGAATATTTTTAGTTAACAAATTAAATTTTTTACAATTTTTGCAAGTAGTCATCTGACTTCCAAATAAATGTCTATTGCATTTAATACACTTTGGCAATTTTTATTTTTTTGTGAGGGGGTAATTTTATCACACTGTAAGCTTTGAATATTTTTAGTTAATGAATTAAATTTTTTACAATTTTTGCAAGTAGTCATCTGACTTCCAAATAAATGTCTATTGCATTTAATACACTTTGGCAATTTTTATTTTTTTGTGAGGGGGTAATTTTATCACACTGTAAGCTTTGAATATTTTTAGTTAATGAATTAAATTTTTCACAATTTTTGCAAGTGGTTATCTGACTTCCAAATAAACATCCATTACATTTAATACACTTTAACAATTTTTTTTTGCTAATTGCATAATTTTATCAAACTACAGTAACCTTTAAATATATACCTTTAATTAATAAATTAAATTTTTTACAATTTTCACAATTAGTCATCTGACTTCCAAATGTATCATTTTAAAATATGTATGAACTAATAATAATTCAATTTGCATGAAGAATGAAACTGAATATTAAAAAGAAATTATAAATTCACATTCAATTTACAGAAATTACATTTGTAATATTTTTAAATGAAATTCCTGGTATTTCAATAAATTTTTAAAATACATCTCATGTAAATTTTTAAAATACATATTTAAACCATGAAACATTTCCTTCTTTTTCAACTAAATTTTTCCTTCAAAATTTAACAATATAATATGATATATAAATAAATTTAAAAAATTTGTAAATAAAATACGAGATGAATAGTAGTTTAAAGGTTAAAAAAGAGGAAAGGAATATCGGAAATAAACGATAACGTTTATAGAACTCATCGATCCATTTAATTAAAATCGACGATTAAAGTGAAGCGAGCAGAGTTTCGAGGTGATCGAAAATCGCTCATCGTTCGTCATTAATCGTTAATCGCGATTTTATCGAGGCGAGGACCACGCCGTTGGCGATCGTTACATAATAAACGATGAATTTTCATAGCATGAATATGAAGCGGGGCTAATGAGCGCATTAATATTTGCTGGACGATGCGTTTTGCACCCTCGCGTCGACGAGCCGTGCGTTAATTCCGCTTTGCTTCGAAACCCCATCGCGCGTGTGCGTTTCTCAGCTTCATTTCTTGACCTCTGATGCTTCATCTCCTTTAGAATTATTTCTATGATACAACCTTATTATTTACTGTAAAACTATTTCATGTAATTTTAAATTTTATCTAATTTCTTGGTTCTTGATAATTAGTTGAAGGAACTATAACAAGGGGTAGTTTTTGTAATTGTTTATTTTCGGCATAAGTTCTACTGAATGGTAGTTTAAATTTAGAATTGATAAATTTATTATTACATTTTTCTAAAATTTTTGAAGAGTTTACTATAGTTTGCAAATAAGGATAGTTTTCTTAAATCTTCGTTTTGTGCAGAGGTTCCATTAAATGTACATTATAGCTTAAATTTAGAGTTAGTAATTAGGCTGACAAATCACTTATTGCATTTTTATAAAATTTTTGAGGAGTTGACTATAGCTTGCAAATAAGGGTAGTTTTCTTAAATCTTCATTTTCTGCAGAGGTTCCAATAAATGTACATTATAGTTTAAATTTAGAATTAGTAATTAATCTGACAAATCACTTATTGTATTTTTATCAAATTTTTGAGGAGTTGACTATAGCTTGCAAATAGGGGTAGTTTTCTTAAATCTTCATTTTCTGCAGAGGTTCCAATAAATGTACATTATAGTTTAAATTTAGAATTAGTAATTAGGCTGACAAATCACTTATTGCATTTTTATCAAATTTTTGAGGAGTTGACAGTAGCTTGCAAATAAGGGTAGTTTTCCTAAATCTACATTTTATGCAGAGGTTCCATTAAATGTACATTATAGTTTAAATTTAGAATTAGTAATTAGAGTGATAAATCTCTTATTGCATCTATGTAAAACTCTTGAAGAATTGATTATAGTATACAAACATTGGGGTAGTTTTTAACTCCTGATTTTGTGCAAAGGTTCCAACAAATTTATATTATAACTTGAATTTAGTTTTAACAATTATGATGATAAATCTCCTATTACATTTTTCTAAAACTCTTAAAGAATTGATTACAGTATACGAACATTGGGGTAGTTTTTAACTCTCGATTTTGTGCAAAGGTTCCAATAAATTTATATTATAACTTGAATTTAGTTTTAACAATTATGATGATAAATCTCCTATTACATTTTTCTAAAACTCTTAAAGAATTGATTATAGTATACAAGCATTGGGGTAGTTTTTAACTCTCGATTTTGTGCAAAGGTTCCAATAAATTTATATTATAACTTGAATTTAGTTTTAACAATTATGATGCTAAATCTCCTATTACATTTTTCTAAAACTCTTCTAAAAGAATTGATTATAGTATACAAACATTGGGGTAGTTTTTAACTCCTGATTTTGTGCAAAGGTTCCAATAAATTTATATTATAACTTGAATTTAGTTTTAACAATTATGATGCTAAATTTCCTACTACATTTTTCTAAAACTCTTAAAGAATTGATTATAGTATACGAACATTGGGGTAGTTTTTAACTCTTCATTTTGAGCAGACATTTCAATAAATTTACATTTAATAATTGTGTCGACAAATCACCTAGAACATCTTTATAAAATATTTGCAACACAAACTTGGACATCGGTACACAATTTATGGGGTAGTTTTAATTTCTGCTACTCCATTTCCGAGTGTACTAAATTGACGAGTAATAAATAAGAAACAAAATTTATTCCGCCATTGTTGAAGCAATATTGCATGCATCACGTACCGTCAGAATTTATACGGTTCATGTAATACCTGGATAAAGTAATATATTGCATTAACACGTGAATGAATCGATTAAATTTTAAACGTGCCATTACAAATTTCTGATTCGATGCATTATAAATTTTGTAATTTGTAATAATTAATTATACGAATTGTGCAGTATGTTTCCGTGGTTGGGAGTGACACTTCGATTTCCAATTTAACACGTAAGAATTAATTACCCTAATTGTTGACAAGGTTCACTTTTATACCACATCACTATTACAATGATGTACCAACCTTAACTCTGCATATTAAACTTACAATTTTATTTTTGTAACAACCCTTGAATTTTCATTTTAGGAAAAGTTAATATTCACAGAATTTTATAGATTCGTTTTCATAACAATCCTTAAATTATTATACCTTCACGATACCTTCAAAAATAAAAATTGTCGTCTACGAAAATTTCAACCCTCTTCAGAAATCTTTCAGAACATTGCTCTTTCATGTCAACAAGGGTTGAGATTAGATTCGAATGGTAATATACAAGTGCTACGAGGAATTGACATAATATATGTATTGATATAATGTACATATATACAATAAAAAATTGTGGTCTACGAAAATTTCAACCCCTCTTCAGAAATCTTTTAGAACATTGCTCTTTCAACAAGGATTGAGATTAGATTCGAATGGTAATATACACTACCGTCCATAAGTATCCGGACACAAGCGAAATATGCATTCGCGTTGCATGAAAGTTATTCAAGTATCTACAGCAGTAACTAAAATCAATTCTTTTCTTCGAAGGTCAGAATACTGGAACGTTTTTCGATTAATAATTCTCGTTTGAAACTCATATCTCGATGGAAAAGAAGCTACAGACGAACTAAACCGAAACTGTCAAGTGCGTAGCGTTACCTCCATTCTTATCTCCATTGAGGGAACCTAAACATCTACCAACAGTTTACAAACACTTGAAACATATCGAAGAACCCTCTGAATACGTTCTGCACCATAGAAATGAAACACAGTAGAAATGAAAATTTTTTTAGAATCGAAAGCGTTTCATTAGATTCACAAATTTGGACTTTGTACTTCTGGACATGAATTTTACTTTCACACTTTCATTGTATAATTTGTACTTAAAAATTAATTCTATTACGTTACGACACCTCAAAAAAGATAATAATAATTATTACAAATGATATGATAACCCTAAATATCTTTCGTACAAAGTTCAACTATGTTTTATGTAACGAAACCAAGTGTCCGGATACTTATGGACGGTAGTGTACAAGTGCTACGAGTAATTGACATAACATATGTATTGGTATAATGTGCATACACACAAAAAAATTGTCGTCCACGAAAATTTCATCCCCCTCATAACTCCTTCATATCAACCCTTCGAATGGTAATGTACAAGTGCTACGCGTAATTGATAGTTTCCACAGAAAACTACCCCTTTATCACCGGATTTTTCGCGGAACGCTCCACCCTTAATCGAGTTGCCCTTAATCGACCAGCCTAATTTTCAATGATACCCAGAAGATATCCCGAGGTTGGCGAAGAACCAGGGAAAAAGTTAACACCAAGGGTGCGGCAACGGATTCGCTGTTTCTTTAGTTTCTTCCATCCATTCACATTAATCACTGGTTCGGGGTGGAAGGGGTGGTCTTTTCCTTCCTCTCGTTTTGTTCTCGCGGCGTACCGTGTTGCAAACGCCGCTTTAATGGGTTTCTTGGAAACGAACACCGTGGCCGCGATAAACATCGATAAAGTCTGCTACCACCACTTTGCCATGCTTCTTTATTCTGCCTACGGATGAAAGAGACAACGCTTTAAGTGCGGGGGTGGGTTTTGTACGAGCTTTAGGAAAAATTGTATTACTTTCGGTTTTCAAATATTATTTGCCTGTTTTTTTAATTGTTTCTTTATAGGGGTTGAAATTATTTTCAATTGAAATATTTATAGTTTTTCGTTCATAAAAATATTTATACACAATTGGTTTTCAAATTTTGTGTACTTTTGTATTTTTTTTGTAATTTTATTATTTTAGTGAGGGGGTTGAAATTGTTCACAGTTAAAATATTTTGAATTTTGCAATCAAACTAACATAGGTATAATAATTTTCCAAATTTGATTAAAATTTGTCTGGTTGCTAATTGTATTATTTTTTTGAAGGTGGTTGAAATCGTCCACCACTAAAATATTTCAATTTTTGCAATCAGACAAATGTTGAAATAATTGGTTCTCAAGTTTGACTAATATTTATCTTTCTGTTAATTGTGTTATACTTTTGAAGGGGTTGAAATCATCCACCACTAAAATATATTAATTTTTGCAACCAAACAAATGTAGAAATAACTGGTTCTCTAGTTTGACTAATATTTATCTTTCTGTTAATTGTATTATACTTTTGAAGGGGGTTGAAATCATCCACCATTAAAATATTTCAATTTTTGTAACCAAACAAATATAGAAATAATTAGTTCTCAAGTTTGACTAACATTTATCTTTTTATTAATTGTATTATACTTTTGAAGGGGGTTGAAATCATCCACAACTAAACTATTTCAATTTTTGTAAGCAGACAAACATAGAAATAATTGGTTCTCAAGTTTGACTAATATTTATCTTTCTGTTAACTATATTATATTTTTGAAGGGGGTTGAAATCATCCACCACTAAAATATATCAATTTTTGCAACCAAACAAATGTAGAAATAATTAGTTCTCAAGTTTGACTAACATTTATCTTTTTGTTAATTGTATTATACTTTTGAAGGGGGTTGAAATAGTCCACCACTAAAATATATCAATTTTTGCAACCAAACAAATATAGAAATAATTGGTTCTCAAGTTTGACTAACATTTATCTTTTTGTTAATTATATTATACTTTTGAAGGGGTTGAAACCATCCACCACCAAAATATATCAATTTTTGCAATAAAACAAATGTAGAAATAACTGGTTCTCAAGTTTGACTAATATTTATCTTTCAATTAATTATATTATACTTTTGAAGGGGGTTGAAATCATCCACCACTAAAATATATCAATTTTTGCAACCAAACAAAGACAGACATAATCAATTTTCAAGTTTGATTAACATTTATCTATTCGCTAACTATATTTTCCCAAAGGGGTCGCAAACCCCCAAAATATTTCCCAAGCAAAAGAAACAATTTGATTGTGTGCCGGTATGAGTAACAATCTTTATGAGGTTATAATTTTATTCCGTTGGCTAGCAACCCTTATCTTGACCACGGTCGCGGATAAATTTTCGGATGACAGTAAGATGGATGAAGGACAGGGTAGAAGGCAGGTAGAGCAATTTAAAACCGACCAAGACGGACAATTTAAATTTTTCGCACTACCCCGACTACCTGCAATTACTCCACCCCGGTCAAGGGGGTGGAAACGAAAAGGAAGCGCGAAAAGAGACGCGATTCTAGCAACTCGCGGGTAATTGCTGGCTGCCATAATTGCTTCGCTTCGATACCATCTTCCTGGGAGGGGGTGAAACAACCCCTCATGAGTATGACTGAAGATTTCTTTTGTTTCCACTTTTTAATATTTTTTGGGGTTATTGAATAGCGGACGGTTTCTCAAGGTAATATTAATTTTAGTATTAGAATTTTTAATTCTATTGTGACTTGACATATAATAATACAATTGGTTGTAGAAATAAAATTTAAAATAAATAATAGAAATTCAAATTTAAATAATTGAAACAAATCAAGTGATATTAAATTGTATACCGTAAATAAAGTAATGAACTGCAACCCTGAGTGAATAATATTTTAAATACATAAAGTATAATGCTTTCACCCTGCACCAAAGTAAAAACAACCCCACATAAAAATGCTCCGCGTAATTACGCGCAAGGGTTGCAAAAGAAATTAATCACAGATTTACCTAATAAAACAATAAATCCCGCAGTGCGTCGAACGTGCAAGTGAATAAATAAAAGCAGGGTGGATGATGTCAGAAGGGTGTCGGACAAGGGATGTTGCAAGTTTTCACGGTTGCGCAGGTGCGACGAGAAAAAACTCACGAAATAAATCTCGTGGCCAGCAGAGTTTCACCTGTAAGAGAGACAGCCTCGTTCCCATCATCCCCTAACCTAACCTGTAGGAAAAAGGGCGGGAAAAAGAGTGGCAGAAATAATCTGGAAGAAACGTTGCAGGATTATTACGGAATTTTCCTTTCTTTTTCGCTGCAATCACTGTCTCCCTTTTTTCGTGCCTGTTCGTCCGAGTTTCTTCGTTCCCCTTTTTTTCGCCGTTGTATTTTATACTGGACCGGAAGTCGCTCCGTCTTTCTTACGACAACGGATTACGTCGTTTAATTGTTTCTCGAGATAGATCGACGACTTAGGTGTTCTAGTTTTCTTTTGGGATGAAGGGACTTCTTGGTTGGGGGTTAAATTGCAGATTCGTTTGCGATGTTTTAGGAGAGTTGGAAAATTTTTGTTTGGGGAAGGTTGGCAAATTTTTGTTTGGTGAAGGGTGCGAAATTTTTGAAGATTGTCAAATATTTGGCGTTTTTAGATGACTGAATTGTTGAATTGTTCGAATACGTGGAGGGGTGGAAATTTTTGCATATCAACCCTTTGTTCTACACTCTTCAGTAGAACATTTAAGATATCTTACGAAATTTATACCAGAAGAGCTATTATTCCTACAATTCCACATGGCTATATCTCTAGATTTCTACAATACCATGTCTAGTATCTTAAAAAAAATTGTCACGATTAAAAGTGTTTTGGTGAAGCATGCACAAAGTTATCGTTCGATTGTCCTCGTACGGAATCGTTTCCGCGTTCCCTGAGACGATCGATCTCCGATAGGCGTTTTTGATTAGGCCAAGGATCGAGATTAAACCCGGAGCAGGTGTCCGTGTGCAGCGGAAAAACCGTCTTCCGTTTTTAATCCGGTTCTTCCAAGAAAATTGCGTTAGTCACGGAATCGATTCTCCGGGATCAACGAATCGCTAATAATAGGATGAGACTATCTCAAAGTACCATTACCTTGTCTCGCCATAAATTAAACACTGTAGCTTGCTACTTTACACACTCCTTCATTTTGTTCGACCTCTCAAATAAAGCTTGAGTATACCAATGTCAACCCATGAGTTGGCGCGTGAGATAGCTGTTTAGAGAATAACAGAATAGAAAAATGGACGCTCTTTCAGTATATCGCCTCACACCATTTAGACCGAAAATGACAGTCGGCAAACGTCTCGAGATAGCGCGAATCGCGTTCAGCAGTTATGGTCATTATTTTTATTTGCCGAAATGTAACTGGAAGTGTTCACGGTGGTTAGGTGCAGCGGGTGGCTTCTTTTACTCTGGCTCGACCTACGCGCCAACTCCTGGCTTGTCTACAGTAGAGACTGTGATGATCCAAGGGAACGTAGGGATTCTGGGAAGCTAGGAAATATGGCGATTCCGAGGACTGTGAGAATCTGGGGAATTCGGGAACTGTAGAGAATGTGGGGATGTGGGGACCTGGGGATCCGAGGGACTGTGGACTGTGGAGGTCCTAGCGAACTTGGCACTGGAGACTGAAACTGTGGATATATAGGGAATCTGGGGGTCTGGAACTGTGGAGACTCTGGGGACCATGGGAATGTGGGATGTGGATCCAAGGGATCCAAGTGGTAATTTGGTACGTGGTGATTCGACGCATAGTAATTTGGCGCATGGTAATTCGACTCATGGTTATTCCACGCGCGGCAATTCAACGCGTGGTAATTCGGCGTGTGAGTATTCGACGCGTGGTAATTTGACGCTTGAGTACTCGGCGCGGGGTAATTTGACGCTTGAGTATTCGGCGCGTGGTAATTCGATGCGTGGTGATTCGACGCATGGTAATTCGATACATGGTAATTCGACGCTTGGGTACTCGGCGCGTGGTAATTCGATACGTGGTGATTCGATGCGTAGTAATTCGATGCGTGGTAATTCGACGCGTGGTAATTCGGCGTATAGGTATTCAACGCATGGTAATTTGACGCTTGAGTACTCGGCGCGTGGTAATTCGATACGTGGTGATTCGATGCGTGCTAATTCGGCGCGTGGGTATTCGACGCGTAGTAATTCGACTCATGATGATTCGACGCGTGGTAATTCGACCCATGGTGATTCGATGCATGGTAATTCGGCGCGTGGTAATTCGAATGTAGGTCCTAGTGAACTCGGAGTCACTGGAGACTCTAGTAACCAGGGTGGAGAATGGACATGTGGAGACCTGGGAACTCTTAAAACGTTCTAAACCGGGATCAGCCTATTACCTTCACCTACCTTCATATCCAAATGCGACCCAAACTGTAACTACTGAATACTCCAGAGAAATATTACACGCAGCTAACTCAATATTTTCATCTCGAAACAGTACAAATTGGGGGGGAGGATATATATCTAATATGTTACCCATCGAAGACGTAACGTTACCTTACAGTATTACAATTTTCCACGAATTCCCCGGCGATATTGTTATTTCATCGATGGCGCATCCATTCGATATTCAGTTTCTTTTCATGCGCGTAGTAATTCGATACGTGGTGATTCGATGCGTGCTAATTCGGCGCGTGGGTATTCGACGCGTAGTAATTCGACTCATGATGATTCGACGCGTGGTAATTAGTAATTCGATACGTGGTAATTCGACGCTTGGGTACCCGGCGCGTGGTAATTCGATGCGTGCTAATTCGGCGCGTGGGTATTCGACGCGTAGTAATTCTACTCATGATGATTCGACGTGTTGTAATTCGGCTCATGGTGATTCGATGCATGGTAATTCGGCGCGTGGGTATTCGACGCGTAGTAATTCGACTCATGATGATTCGACGCGTGGTAATTCGACCCATGGTGATTCGATGCATGGTAATTCGGCGCGTGGTAATTCGAATGTAGGTCCTAGTGAACTCGGAGTCACTGGAGACTCTAGTAACCAGGGTGGAGAATGGACATGTGGAGACCTGGGAACTCTTAAAACGTTCTAAACCGGGATCAGCCTATTACCTTCACCTACCTTCATATCCAAATGCGACCCAAACTGTAACTACTGAATACTCCAGAGAAATATTACACGCAGCTAACTCAATATTTTCATCTCGAAACAGTACAAATTGGGGGGGAGGATATATATCTAATATGTTACCCATCGAAGACGTAACGTTACCTTACAGTATTACAATTTTCCACGAATTCCCCGGCGATATTGTTATTTCATCGATGGCGCATCCATTCGATATTCAGTTTCTTTTCAATTCATTCGAGCTTCATTTTCACCACGGCTAACGCAATATCAACGTTAGACGTAACACACTCGGCTTGAATATCTCGCGAGATCGACTTTCTCCTCCATTGATGGCGCATCTGCACCATCGAGCCTCGTTTCCGGTTGGCTTAGCTCCGGTCTACCACCGGCATCCTGTAAAATATTAATACGAATGCTCTCGGATAGGGTGAAAATTCGATACTCCCTACTCTACTTCGAACTGTCGTTCCGCCCACACACCCCTTCGACATTTCTCACGGTGTTCGTTTCGTTTTATCTGCTGTACGTATATCGGGTGACTTTTATTCAATTTAAAGATGACTAATCCTAAAATACATTTGCACATCTCTTAATCCTACAATTATAATGTAATTATGCCGATTTATGAGTTTCGTTGATTTATTTAAAATTATAGGGTGGTTCATTTTTAGATTTTCAATTTTAATAAAAGGCAATAAATTTTTATTTTAAATTACAAAATTTTTTAGCCGACTTCTTCGAATAAATAAATTAATAGTTACATAATTTACAAATATTCTTACAGTTTAATTTTAAATTACAAAAAATATTTGACGAGCAACATAATGTTCTAACTTATTTACAACTTTATGTAGTATTCAATGTGTCAGAAAAGAGAAATTCGTGGAGTTTCAGAGTCATGAATGTCTGTCGATTCGCTAATATTTTTCTTTGGCCATTATCCAAGATATGGTGATTTATGCAACACCCTATATGCAGAACACTCGCTGGCTCTAGGACTTGCGTTACAGCAGCCTCGGAATCTATTGCCAGCAGAGAATATTCAATGCACTGGTCAAGTAAATATTCGATGAAGCTGCACTAGCTCTCCTTTCAATCTACAGGGTGACTCAAAAACAGTGGTCCGCCATTTTTATAACAAATAAAGGTTTTGAAAGAAAATTATTATGAAATTGCTACAACTTAATATATCTGAACTATATAGTCATTTTTATTATATGTGATAGCTTAGTTTTTAAACGATGCAAAAATAATTAAAATTAACAACTGAATAATATCGATATTTAGTAGTGAATCATAATAAATTACGTTACCTGCTAAATATGTCAGTATCGAGCTTTCCGTGAAAGTCCAGAAAAAAAGGGCCAGCTAAAATGAACGAGACAAAAGAAAAAGTGCAATTCTCTGACTCTGCCTCGATTTCTCTAGAGGTTCGTTAAACAATTTCCCGATGAAAATTCTCACCGACGGAATCGAAGGAACCATGTACCGGGGCGGTTTAATCGTGAAAAACGTGGCTCGAGGAACGAGCTAGCTCGCCTTGGAAAAAGAACTCGACGGGCTAACTCGATTTACCAAATTTCCATATTTATACGGGGCCACTCCATCCCGTTGAGTATACACCACGCGTGTGTGGCTGGTTTTCCTCTTGTTTCCCTTTCGATGGGCTAAAAAACAGGCACCGACCGGGGAAAAAAGAATCGAACCCTTTCGATGGCGACTAATTAAAAAATTACGATGTTACAGACTAATTTGTCGAGTACCGCTATACGTCCTTCTCATGAATTTGCTTGAAAATTTCCATTGATTTCGTGACATTGCTTGGCTTTTTCATTCAGTCGTTTTAATTAGATTCGGTAGATATTACTATTATATCGCCACCCGGTATATGGAAGGTTGTTGCATTTGTGCTTTGGTTGCGTTGGATGCGCTTTGTATAGTTGTGTTGAGGAGCTGTTTTTTGGCGGATTGTATTACAACGCGTTTAATGCAAGTGTGTTTAATGAGGTTTTGTGAATTCGGGTTGTATAGTGATGCGTTGTGATTTTGACGCGTTGTGGTATTTGAGCGTTGTAATTTCGACGCGTTGTGATCTCTATGCGCTGTAGTTTCTAAGCCTTGCCGTTTCTACCCGTTGAAATTGCTGAGCGTTGTGATTTCGATGCGTTGTGCTATTTAAGCGTTGTAATTTCGACGCGTTGTGATCTCTACGCGCTGTAGTTTCTAAGCGTTGCAATTTCTACACGTGGAAATTTCTAAGCGTTGCGATTTTGATGCGTTGTGGTATTTAAGCGTTGTGATTTCGACGCGTTGTGATCTCTATGCGCTGTAGTTTCTAAGCGTTGTGATTTCGACGCGTTGTGATCTCTATGCGCTGTAGTTTCTAAGCGTTGCAGTTCCAACCCGTTGAAATTTCTAAGCGTTGTGATTTCGATGCGTTGTGGTATTTAAGCGTTGTAATTTCGACGCGTTGTGATCTCTAAGCGCTGTAGTTTCTACGCGTTGTGATCTCTAAGCGTTGCAGTTTCTACCCGTTGAAATTTCTAATCGTTGTGATTCCTAAGCGTTGTGATCTCTATGCTCTGTACTTTCGACGCATTGTGATCTCTAAGCGTTACAATTCCAACGCGTTGTGATTTCTACGTGTTGAAATTTCAACGCGTTGTGTTCTCAACGCACTGTAATCTCGACGCGTAGTGTTCTCAACGCACTGTAATCTCGACGCGTTGTGTTCTCAACGCACTGTAATCTTAACGCGTTGTGTTCTCAACGCATTCTAATCTTGACGCGTTGTGTTCTCAACGCACTGTAATCTCGACGCGTTGTGTTCTCAACGCACTGTAACTTTGACGCGTTGTGTTCTTAACGCACTGTAATCTCGACACGTAGTGTTCTCAACACATTCTAATCTTGACACGTTGTATTCTCAACGCACTGTAATCTTGACGCGTTGTGGTCTCAACGTACTGTAATCTTGACGCATTGTGTTCTCAACGCACTGTAATCTTGACGCGTTATGTTCTCAACGCACTGTAATGTTAACGCATTGTGTTCTCAACGCACTGTAATCTCGACGCGTTGTGTTCTCAACGCACTGTAATCTCGACGCGTTGTGTTCTCAACGCACTGTAATCTCGACGCGTAGTGTTCTCAACGCATTATAATCTTAATGCGTTGTGTTCTCAACGCACTGTAATCTCGACGCGTAGTGTTCTCAACGCGCTCTAACCTCAACGCGTGTGTTCTCAACGCACTCTAATCTTGACGCGTTGTGTTCTCAACGCGCTCTAACCTCGACGCGTTGTAACCTCGTCTTACTGTACCTCTCTACACTCCACCCTGAAAACATTATATTCTCACCTCGTACCCCACATTACATCTCCTCTTCCCACATCCCTAATAAAGTCACACACATCATACATCACCACATTCTACATTCACCATCCGTCGACGTCACACAAGGACTTCACCCCACTTTTAAATACTCGCAACCACACATGCACCTTCTCCAAAAACAGTGATCGATAGGGTACAGAAACTAATTTATCGAATTGAATTAAAATCCAATAGTAGTACGGCAAATAGACCCGGGTCGGTTGATTCAATTTGGACGACAAAGAGCGACATACAGGGGCGTACCATCGCAAACGGCACCCGTGGGATGCGTACGAAAACTCGACAACACCATTCTTCGACGGTATTTTATCTCCAGCGTCCATTGCATATATCTGGGTCGCGTATTTTTGCGTTTGCCGCGCACCCTGGGACAAAGGAATTTGATTTACGCGCCACGCGACGCTCGTACGTCCTCGCGGCCGCAACTTCTCGAGACCGGTGCTATCGATAGGCTCGGCGGACTCCAAATTGCTTTTGTTTTATTGCAGAAGAGGGTTGGAGGACCTGTTTGAGACAGGTTTCATGAATATAGTGTTTGAAATGGTGAAGATTTTAAGAAAATTGGCAAAATTGTGATGGAAAATTATGGGTGGGTGTTTTGTTTGTATCGAGAGGAGATTAAATTATGGCGTTTTTTGGTATTGATGTTGTAAATTAATGTGTTTTGAGTAGATTGGGATAACATTTACAAATGTAGGGAAGATAAGTAGCGAAATCTATCAGGTAGTAGAGGAGGAAAAGCGTTCATCTAAAATGAAAACGAAAGATATCGAGTGCCGGCGAAAAAGGGAGGGAAATAGAAGAGTTTTCCTTCCGACTCTTCGAATGGAATTACTTAGCTCACCCGCCGCCCGAGGGATCCTTCTAATCGTCTTCAGCGCACCCTGTAAAGGAAATAAAGTAATTCGGAACCTTCGGCTTTTGTGGGCTAACAAGCTTCTAGTTAAATACAAACACTTTATCAATTACAGATTCAATTAATCTCCTCTAAATTTTATTTAAACACAATTAAAAAACTGTCAAAACTTTTCAGATCCGTCTGAAAATTTTTTTAATCAGCTCTAAACAATACTGAATATAAATTCGATATGTCACAGAAAAATGCAACTTTATAAAATATACCAAAAAAAATTTTAATATCGCAAAAGAATAACAAATGTTTGACTGCGGGGTCTAGAAACAGATTGCAACGAAAAGACACAGTTGAATGCAATCGAAACCAGGTCGTTGAAATTTAATTTTGAATATTGCCGTCCCTGTTGTTTTTCCTTCGAGGAAGAAAAACATTGTCCCGGCACGTGCAACCAGGGACACTTTCGATATTACGACGGAAAGGTATTTCTATCAGCTCGTTAAGAAATTACTGTGGATCGAAGCCACGTCGAGGACGTTTACCCTCCTCGAACTCACCCTCTTTCGATTTCACCCCAGCGTTACGAGACGCAGACGTTTATGGTGTTTGGAGGATATTTAATGGCCCTTTCTGGGATTCTGACTTTCCACTTAATTTTACTCGTATCAAATTTATTTTTCATGCACCGATTGTTGACTCGTGAGATATTTTCTATCGACCTTATATGTCTACGCTAGAAGGTTTTACATGATTAAATTTTTCCCAAAGATAGCGTTAAAGGTACAAGAATTTTGTATGTATTCTTATTCAGACGTTCATTCACAATTACAGGCTTAACCCTACTGTCTGACACGTGACGCACATGACGCACCCCGAATTTGGAGTTCAAATCCAATAACAATCCACATAATCAAGATTCGCTGAATATAAAAATATTCTCCGTTTCTTGATATTGTCCGATCAGTTCTGATTGACCCGACAAATAAATCATAAGGCAAGGTTACCTCGTAGCACTACAGTGTGTGACAATGCTGTCGCGAGTACATTGGAACGAAGTTTTTCATGATTAAATTTTTTCCAAAGATATGATATACTTTAACTTTGATAATTTACTTTTTGGAAAATTCACAAAATATGTCATTTCCAAATGTTTCCATATCGTGTATTAGTGCGGGAGGCGCCCATGGTGCCTGAACTTGGCGCTACCTTTTATTTACGTGTCATGTACTTTTGTGGATACTCTTCTAAAACGCGGTGAAAAAGTGCGAGTCAAAACATGTGGATCATTCAATTGAAATGAGAGCCGGTAGAGCCACTATGGCGCTGTGATGACATTCGCGAGGGGCACTATAGTCATAGTGCCATTCAAAGATGGCGTCCGTGAAAGTCACTATAGCGCCCAAGTGGTTATTCAACGCGTTTAATCCTCACGCATCAACATACTCATTTTTCTAATTTCCTTCACAACATCATGTAACCTCCAATTACTCGAATCACAATATTCTTAAAGAGCAGCCATCTTCTTGTTCCATATACTCGAAACGGTTACCAGATCGCGCCAGCAGGTTGAAAGTTTAATTAATTCGTGACATTAGGTCGGGCGTGAAGCGATATTCGTGTACACGAATTAAAGGCTGAGTTTGAAGCGTCGCTCGAGCGATAAGTGACACTCAAGTGAAATTTGTGTAAGGAACGGAGGCGAAACGTCAGCCGTCCATTAATCCCGATGCGAGTCGCGTAATGAGATGACTTAATGACATGGCGGCCGCGTGCCGTTTAATCGTTCTGCCGGAACAGAAATTGGATCGAGTGCTAGACGATCTGACGTTTGAGTGACGCGGTCGATACACCATACGAAAATAACCATTTTAATTGCGATATGATACGTGTTCTTTTCACAAAAATGTCATTACATTTTTCAATTTCTTTGTGTGGTACTTATTCGTTCATTTAATGTTACAGTTTTCATGCATTAAGTTAGGTTAGGTTGAAATTAAAGCAAGTTAAGTTGGGTTAGGTTGAGTTTAAATCAAGTCGAGTTATGTTAGATTAACATTAGATCTAGTTAAGGTAGGTTAGGTCGAGATTAAATCAAGTTAAGTTGGGTTAGGTTGAGTTTAAATCAAGTTAAGTTGGGTTAGGTTCAGCTTAAATCAAGTTAAGTTACGTTAGGTCAAGTTCAGATTAAGTTAAGTTAGGTTAGGTTGAAATTAGATCAAGTTAAGTTGGGTTAGGTTGAAATTAGATGAAGTTATATTAGGTTAGGTCGAGTCTAGATCAAGTTGAGTTGGGTTGGGTCAAAATTAAATAAAGTTAAGTTGGTTTAGGTCGAGTTTAAATCAGGTTAAGTTACGTTAGGTTAAGTTTAGATTAAGTTAAGTTAGGTTAGGTTGAAATTCGATGAAGTTATATTAGGTTAAGTCGAGTTTAGATCAAGTTGAGTTGGGTTAGGTTGAGATTAGAACATGTTAAGTTGAGTTAGGTTGAGATTAGATCAAGTTAAATTGGGTTAGGTCGAGTTTGGATCGAGTTAAGTCATGTTAGGTCAAGTTTAGATGAATCTAAGTAAGGTTAGGTCAGAATTAGATCATGTTAAGTTAGGTTAGGTTGAATTTGGATTAAGTTATGTTGGGTTAGGTTGAAATTAGATGAAGTTATATTAGGTTAGGTCGAGTTTAGATCAAGTTGAGTTGGGTTAGATTGATGTTAGATCAAGTTAAATTGAGTTAGGTTGAGATTAGATCAAGTTAAATTGGATTAGGTCAAGTTTGGATCGAGTTAAGTCATGTTAGGTCAAGTTTAGATGAATCTAAGTAAGGTTAGGTCAGAATTAGATCATGTTAAGTTTGGTTAGGTTGAATTTGGGTTAAGTTATGTTGGGTTAGGTTGAAATTAGATGAAGTTATATTAGGTTAGGTCGAGTTTAGATCAAGTTGAGTTGGGTTAGATTGAGGTTAGATCAAGTTAAGTTGAGTTAGGTTGAGATTAGATCAAGTTAAATTGTGTTAGGTCAAGTTTAGATCGAGTTAAGTTATGTTATGTCCAGTTTAGATGAAGCTAAGTAAGGTTAGGTCAGAATTAGATCAAGTTAAGTTAGGTTAGATTGAATTTGGATTAAGTTATGTTAGGTTACGTTGAGATTAGGTCAAGTTAAGTTAGTTTAAATTGAATTTAGATCAAGTTGAGTTAAGTTAGGTTGAGATAAGATCAAGATAAGTTAGATTACATTGAATTTAGATCAAGTTGAGTTAAGTTAGGTTGAGTTAAGATGAAGTTAAATTAGGTTAGGTCAAAATTAGATCAAGTTAAGTTAGATTACATCAGGATTAGATGAAGTGAAGTTAAGTTGAAATTAGATGAAGTTATTCTATGTTAGGTTTAGCTTAAGTTAAGTTAAGTTTAGTGTTTCATCTGGACTGTAACGTGCGCCACGATGCGTCATAGAGCTAAAACTAAACCTTAACACAATCCACCTCGAATCATACTAAAATCCAAACAGTGCACCACTCACAATGTATCCCACTTTTCTTCAACTTCCACAACCAACACTTCAACCTGCACTTCTACCAGCAGTCTGAAAAACATCCCCCCGTAGAAATTTGCCTAATCGCAGACTCGATTAAAGAAGCGAGACGCGTGAAAGAAACATCAAAGACACCCCCGTTGTCGAACGGCCAAGCCGGAAGATCCCGGCGCTCGTGAGTCGCGCGCGAGAGGAAGGGTGGCTGCGGAGTACGAAGGGTTGAGGGTGCAAGGCGTGGCTCGAGGAAACTTTTTGATAACACTTGCAAATTGCTTTCGAAAATAGAATAACAATCCAATTTCGAGGCAGTCGCGGTGGTTCGGTGAGGCTGCCGGGATGTGTCGAAAGGGGTCGGAGAACGGCGCCAAGGGGCGAAGGGAAAAAGAGGGACGCGAAAGTGGGCGTGCTACGACTATTGCACGTGTCGCGAGTTCAATCTTTTCGTTGTACTTGAACAGACAAGTTTATCCGGGAATAGCGTGTAAAATCATGGCTTACATTGTTACATTTCATCATTTTTTTCAAATTTATTGTGCGCGTTCAAAATAAAATTCTTCTTGTAAAGTGCTTATGGTTTCTCCTCTGGAGTGTCTCTTGTGGTAAAAATATTTTACAGTGCCCTCATATATTCATCTGTGAAAGTATCATTTTTTCTGTCTGTCCAAATCAATATCTGTGAAAGTTGCGATTTTATTATCGTCAAATTTTATTATTGTCAAGAGTGATTTATTGTGTGGTAATTTGCTGTGGTCCTCACTATATGTTTTCGACAGAAGTAAATTATAAACGTTCTTCTAATGATGTTCAAGATCATTCAGAACGGCATTCGTCCCACAGAAAAAATTTCATCCCCATGTAACGATTTCCGACCCTCAGCATCGCCGAAAATACACGTCAGAGGCCTGGTTCCGCCACAAATTTTCCTTTTCCCCGGGAACAATATCGCGCAGGGTGGCCGGCCGCAAATGGCCGTGTTTCGCGGCCACCGATATTCCCGGAGTCGATCGACGGTAAAATCGAGCCATCGAACGCCGGTCGACAGCCATTTTTCCCCGCCACATAATAGCAATTATATTGGCAGGAACGATCGAGGCTATTCCGGAAACGGAAGGGACGCGCCACGATTGTCCGGAAGCCGTTGAAGATTGCGCGTCTCTGGTCGATTTTCGTGAACCTCGATCCCCCAGAAAACTAACCGCCCTTCATACGTGTCCACCCTCGATATTGCTTTTCATCGATAAAATATTGCCACGAGAAAATCTCAGAAATTGTTGTATCCATTCTTTTCGAGTAACTATTGCATAACAGCACATTTTCAAAATATCATTTCATAAATTTTGTTTGGTTTCATTATTTTTTCTGGTTTTGACGCATGAGGGGTTAATGGCAAGATTTCATAAATTTTTTTACTATAAATTTTGTTGGTTTTGTATCATAGTGAATAAGGGATTAATGACGAGATTTCATAAATTTTTTTTACTATAAATTTTGTTGGTTTTGTGCCATAGTGAATAAGGGGTTAATGACAAAATTTCATAAATTTTTTTACTATAAATTTTGTTGGTTTTGTGTCATAGTGAATAAGGGGTTAATGATAAGAATTCGTAAATTTTTTTTTGTTATAAACTTTGTTGGTTTTGCGTCATAGGTAAGATAAATAAAGGGTTAATGTCGAAGAGGAGTGTAACAGGAAAGATTGCATAACACCACATTTTAAAAATATTAGTACAATTTCATAAATTTTTTTATTACAAATTTTGTTGGTTTTGAGTCATAGTGAATAAGGGGTTAATGACAAGATTTCAGAAATTTTATTTATTACAAATTTTGTTGGTTTCGCGTCATAGGTGAGATAAATAAAAGGTTAATGTCGAAGAGGAGTGTAACAGGAAAGATTTCATAACAGCACATTTTGAAAATATTAGTACAATTTCATAAATTTTTTTATTACAAATTTTGTTGGTTTTGAGTCATAGTGAATAAGGGGTTAATGACAAGATTTCATAAATTTTTTTACTATAAATTTTGTTGGTTCTGCGTCATAGTGAATAAGGGGTTAATGACGAGGAGAAATTTTCTTTATGGCGAGTCATATGGTAAAAGCATTATTTTACTGCATCCTTGATGTCGCAACAACAAGACAGCAATCGGCTTCTTTCAACAGCTTTATCGCCCCCTTTGAACCGTGTGCTTTCATCGTTTCCTTTCGTTGCTCTTACGCAGCTTTTGTTCACTTGGGCCTCCAACTTTGAGATTTTTCTTGTTCAATCCTCCTTTTGTACTGTATTTATGGAAATGATACAAATTTCTGTATTACATGGAATAACACTTGTTAATTAGTTTGATTGGTTAATAATTTTTGTGACAAATTTATGATATTGCCCATTTAACAATTTTATTATCTTCGATAATTGTGGATGAAAATTATGAAACTTGTAAAATTTGGAAATTGTGGTAAGAATTGAAAAATTATGAAATTATCATTGATTACAAAATTTGTAAAATTAAAAAGCTGTGGACGATTGAAAATTGCAAAATTATAAAATTGTGACCCATAAAAAATATCAAAATTATGAAACAATAACTAATTAAAAAATAATAAAATTACAAAATAGTGACCCTTAAAAAATATTAAAATTCTCAAACTATAACCAAATAAAAAATGAATAAAATTATAAAATGATGACCCATAAAAAATATAAAAATTCTCAAACTATAACCAAATAAAAATTAATAAAATTACAAAATAGTGACCCTTAAAAAATATAAAAATTCTCAAACTGTAACCAAATAAAAATTAATAAAATTACAAAATAATGACCCATAAAAAATAGTAAAATCCAGAAACCGATGGACTTAAAAGTTAAAATTGGAATCGTTTATCAGATAGAAGAAACGGTTTGTACAAGGAGTGTTTTAAGGAAGTGTTGAACTCTGTATGCTCTTAAAAGTTGATCATTGTTATTAAAAGTTTCAATATTTTGAAAGAGCCACTGGGACAGAAGAAAGTCAGATGAAAAGAGTGCTTAAAAGGAAAAGCATTGTGTTTTTACGGGGCTGGAACTTGTTCCGACAAATTGCTGGAACCACTTCTCCGGTTATTAAAAGTTAAACAACTTGTTAAGTGGTGAATATTAAAAAAGTTTCATCCCTGAGTGTAGCCATTAATATGGTAATAATAATCACTCGTGGTTCATTGTTTCTTATCTTCTTTTATCCGATTAACGTCGTTTGTTCATATTGTTAACAAATATTGTTTCGGTTTGTATCCTCAGTTACTCGTAAAAAGAATTATTCTTACACCTTATGTTATTACAACAAGCTCACAATGTTATAAGATACAAGCTTGCAGCATCCAAAAACTTAATTCACATAAATTATTTAAAAGCTTTGATGCTCACGAAATTGAAAGACACAAGCTCACAATGTAATAAAATACAAGCTCATAACATTATAAGATACAACCTTACACTATCCAAAAGATTCCATAAATTATTAAATAACTTTGATGGTAACAATTGTTTAAAATTCTATACTCGTGATGCGAGCTGAAAGACAGTAATGTGCCTATGAAAGAATTGTTTCATCTACATCGTATCAGAATGCTGCCATTTATGGTCTTTCAGGAACATACTCGTAGTTCGAAACTACACGTGCTCAGGATACTGGTCAACCGTGCTCTATCTTTATGGGAAACCCGATTTACGATGTCGTAAAACACCAATAATCTACTTTTAAAACACTAATTCCCTGAAGTATAATATTTTACACCGCGATATTTCAGAGCTAGAGAAAGTACAGTCGTAAAAGATCGAACATGGATGCTGTTGCAATCGTATCTTTCTCTCATTTTTCTATCACGCTGTGCACCGTGTATTAGAAGAGTTCATTATTTTAGGGCCTGTCATTCTGTAAATAATGGCTGTTGGACGTGTTGTATTTCAGAGGTTGCAGGTCGTATTCTAGGTTTGTTGTGTTTCTGGGACACTGTTGCAGGGAGGTATTTTAGGGAAGATAGAGTCGTGATAAGTGTCGAAGTGCATGTGTCGTATTTCAGTTGAACGTTGCAGTCGTAAAATATCGAAATTTGAAGTGTTGCGAGCGTCAAATGTCGCGGGCGTCAAATGTCGCGAGCATAGAGTATCACAAGCTTAAGATGTTAGGTGCGTAAAATATCACTGAAGGTGATTGTCTTTACTTTCACAAGTATAAAATGTTGCGAACGTAGAATGTCGCAAGCGTAGAATGTCGCAAGCGTCAAATATCGCAAGCGTAAAATGTCGCAACCGAAGAGTATCTCAAGCTTAAGATGTTACGTGCTCAAAATATTACTAGTGTCGATTGTCTTTACTTTCACGAGTATAAAATGTTACGAGCGTAGAATGTCGCAGGCGTAGAATGTCGGCAAGCGTAGAATGTCGCAAGCGTCAAATGTAGCAAGCGTCAAATATCGCAAGCGTAAAATGTCGCAAACGAAGAGTATCTCAAGCTTAAGATGTTACGCTCAAAATATTACTAGTGTCGATTGTCTTTACTTTCACAAGTATAAAATGTTGTGAACATAGAATGTCGCAAGTGTCAAATGTAGCAAGCGTCAAATATCGCAAGCGTAAAATGTCGCAACAGAAGAGTATCTCAAGCTTAAGATGTTACGTGCTCAAAATATTACTAGTATCGATTGTCTTTACTTTTACAAGTATGAAATGTTGCAAGCGTAGAATGTCGCAAGCGTCAAATGTCGCAAGCGACAAATGTAGCAAGCGTCAAATATCGCAACCGAAGAGTATCTCAAGCTTAAGATGTTACGTGCTCAAAATATTACTAGTGTCGATTGTCTTTACTTTCACGAGTATAAAATGTTACGAGCGTAGAATGTCGCAGGCGTAGAATGTCGCGGGCGTAGAATATCACAGACGTTAATTGTCGTAAGCGTAGAATGTTGCAGACTTAAAATATTACATATGCAAAATGTCGCTGAAACTAAATATCGCAAACATAAAATATCGCAAGCATAAAATATCGCAAGCGTATAATGTCGCAGGCGTAGAATGTCGCAAGCGTAAAATGTCGCAAATGTAAAATATCACAGGCTTAAAATACTAATTTATAAAACATCACTAATACTAAATATCGCAAGCATAAAATCTTGCAAGTCTAAAAAGTCGCAAGCGTCAAATGTTGCAAGCGTAAAATGTCGCAGGCATATAATGTCGCAAGCGTAGAATGTCGCAAATGTAAAATATCACAAGCTTAAAATATTAGTTTATAAAACATCACTATTGCTAAATATCGCAAACATAGAATCTTGCGAGCGTATAATGTCGCAAGCGTATAATATCGCAAGCGTCAAATGTCGCAAGCGTAAAATGTCGCAGGCATATAATGTCGCAAGCGTAGAATGTCGCAAATGTAAAATATCACAGGCTTAAAATATTAATTTATAAAACATCACTAATACTAAATATCGCAAGCATAAAATCTTGCAAGTCTAAAAAGTCGCAAGCGTCAAATGTTGCAAGCGTAAAATGTCGCAGGCATATAATGTCGCAAGCATAAAATATCGCAAATGTAAAATATCACAAGCTTAAAATATTAGTTTATAAAACATCACTATTGCTAAATATCGCAAACATAAAATCTTGCGAGCGTATAATGTCGCAAGCGTATAATATCGCAAGCGTGAAATGTCGCAGGCGTATAATGTCGCAAGCGTAAAATGTCGCAAATGTAAAATATCACAGGCTTAAAATATTAATTTATAAAACATCACTAATACTAAATATCGCAAGCCTAAAATCTTGCAAGCCTAAAATATCGCAAGCGTCAAATGTCGCAAGCGTAAAATGTCGCAAGCGTAAAATGTCGCCAGCACAAAATACCACAAACTATTAATTTATAAAACATCACTTACTAAATATCGTAACACAATATTCCAAGCGTAAAATGTCGCAGGCGTAGAATGCAACCATAGAACGTCACAAACATAAAATACCTCACGTCCCATACCTCACGATCGATATCTACCTCGTACGTCAGATGCGTCGAATATTTCACGCGTGTCACGTCTCACGCTTTAAATACCTCACGCGTCGAATGTCTCACGTATCAGATACCTAACATCATAACTGCATGAAGTGGTTCACGCGTCAGTCGCGAGTGTCTTCCCAAATATTTCACGCGTCCAATCACACGTCTCTCTGTAACGTGTTCACCTCTCTGCAGCTGGCGGAAAATTGAAACGAAAGATCGCAATTTTTGCAATTTATCAAGGAAAACGATCATATGTTCGAATTCGATAAGACAGGGGTGTCGACTTCTCATCTCCCCGGAGCTTCCCGAAGAGGCAAACCTCCTCTTGCATTCGTATCGTCGATCTCAAAGGGGTTGCAGGCGAAACAGGATGCTTTAAATTTCATCTGCAGCACCAGGAATCGACCTTAATCGCATTCGACCGACTAAATTTCCCATTCGAGCCTTCCTACGGGACCGTTTTCAACCGATCTCTCCTCGTGCCGGGATAATAAAGTCTGAATCGGTCTTATGGGGGTGTACGAGTGGTCGGGTGGTAAGATCGAAATTGTATCGACTGGTAAGCCGGCATAATAGAACCCGCAGCTTGGCCATTTCTGGTCATCAGAAGCAATCTTCGTTCTCTATGCTCCCTTTTCTCTCTTTCAGACTTTCTTCGCTCTTCTTCGCTTTTTTATTTTTATTCCGGAATTCATCGAACCGATCTCTCGATGCGGTCTGTTGTATCCTTTTGTGTGCGTTGTCTTTTTTCTTGTTTCTCTTCGTCGATGATCGGACATTGTAATTGTTTCGATTTACTCGACTGTGCTGCCTTTCTTTCTTGGAAACTCCACATTTGTGTAGAACTCAAAGTACGAACACGTTTGCTTTGGAATTTTGGATTCTGTTTTTGTAATTTACAGGGGAACAATTCTGAAACTGTCAAAGCTTTGCGTCAAATGTTTGAGGCTTTCTTGAAAAATTCGTCAGCTGAGTCCATTATGCAGTTTGTAATTTTTTCTATTGGAGGAATAATTTTCGAAAGTGTTAGTATTTCAAGGACAGCTTGTTACCATTTGATATTCATCCTTTTGGTATTCCCTGGGGTCCAGTGAGAAGCAAAGTCGAACCGTAAGGGAAGCAACGTTTCCCAACGAATACCGATCAGCTTTACGTTCGTTCGTAATTCTTCGCTATCCCCCATCGTTCTCGAGTCGATGCAACGGTGAATAGTATGCACATAACTTCCGGTCTGGGTAATGTTCGATCCTTTGGGAATATTCGAAGCTTGGTTGCATGGAAATTTACAGTTGGCTGTTCGACTGTTACTCTTCGTTCTGTCGAAGATTCTTGGATTCGTTACCGAATCATCCGCTTGTATGGAAAAATTTCCACCCTTGAAACCCAAATACATCAGGGAGGCCATATCGATATTTCACTTTTATTTCAATTCGTAATAGGTGTACTTTGAGACCGTAGGTATGCTTATAGCTTGCATCTGGGCAGATAAGTCTACCGATGTCGACCCATGGGTTGGCGCGGGACCCAGCTGTTTAGAGAATAACAGAATACCATAGACTGCAAAGTAGTTAAATATTATCACAATTTGCTTATATAACGCAAAGATCAAATATTGGTTGAGGTAACAGAAACTGTACCGATAAAAAATTCAGATACCGCTACGGTACGTGGTGATTCGATGCGTAGTAATTCGACGCGTGGTAATTCGACACGTGGTAATTCGACGCGTGATAATTCGATGCGTGGTAATTTGACGGTTGAGTACTCAGCGCGTGGTAATTCGATATATGGTGATTCGATCCGTAGTAATTCGACGCTTAGGTACTCGGCGCGTGGTAATTCGGTACGTGGTGTTTCAATGCGTAGTAATTCGACGCGTGGTAATTCAGCTCATGGTAATTCGACGCGTGGTAATTCGATGCGTGGTAATTTCACGTTTGGGTACTCAGCGCGTGGTAATGCGATATATGGTGATTCAATGCGTAGTAATTCGACGCGTGATAATTCGACGCGTGATAATTCAGCTCATGGTAATTCGACGCGTGGTAATTCGACGCGTGATAATTTCGACGCGTAGTAATTCGGTACGTGGTAATTTGATGCGTGGTAATTCGACGCGTAGTAATTCGGTACGTGGTAATTTGATGCGTGGTAATTCGACGCGTAGTAATTCGGTACGTGGTAATTTGATGCGTGGTAATTCGACGCGTAGTAATTCGGTACGTGGTAATTTGATGCGTGGTAATTCGACGCGTAGTAATTCGGTACGTGGTAATTTGATGCGTGGTAATTCGACGCGTAGTAATTCGACGCGTGGTAATTTGATGCGTGGTAATTCGACGCGTAGTAATTCGGCGCTTGGGTACTCGGCGCGTGGTAATTCGGTACGTAGTGATTCGATGCGTAGTAATTCGACGCGTGGTAATTCGACGCGTGTTCGGTACGTGGTAATTTGATGCGTGGTAATTCGACGCGTAGTAATTCGGTACGTGGTAATTTGATGCGTGGTAATTCGACGCGTAGTAATTCGGTACGTGGTAATTTGATGCGTGGTAATTCGACGCGTAGTAATTGGACGCGTGGTAATTTGATGCGTGGTAATTCGACGCGTAGTAATTCGACGCTTGGGTGCTCGGCGCGCGGTAATTCGGTACGTGGTAATTTGATGCGTGGTAATTCGACGCGTAGTAATTCGACGCTTGGGTACTCGGCGCGCGGTAATTCGGTACGTGGTAATTTGATGCGTGGTAATTCGACGCGTAGTAATTCGACGCTTGGGTACTCGGCGCGCGGTAATTCGGTACGTGGTGATTCGATGCGTAGTAATTCGACGCGCGGTAATTTGACGCGTGGTAATTCAACTCATGGTAATTCGACGCGTGGTAATTCCATGCGTGGTAATTTGACGTTTAGGTACTCGGCGCATCGTAATTCGATACACGGTGATAATATCTTAACCTACATTTCCCAGGAAATATATTAAATGTGGAGTCACTGGTCAGTGCATTAGATCATTTGTCCACATCATCATCCACATTTGGATGTTGCCATTTAATAACGCGCTCATGTAACTAAAAATTGAATAGTTACAACCCATATCACATAAAAAGAAAATTCCTTCTGCGAATGGAAGCCCTTCCAGTCTGCTTCTCCTGCAGCAATCACATTTAATTTCACGAAAAGCGGATATTCAAATATCGAAGGAACCACTCAACGAAGTCGCAAATAGAAAATGTGTTTGCTCTAACGTACGCGACTTTTTCCTTCCCACCTCTCTGCCCGGAATGCACCCCCTCGAAACTTCCTTACGCGGTTAAGCCATTCGACTTCATGAATTTCAAAGTAACGCTTCCAGGAAAATACGAAGACCTTCGCGAATAACTTGTGAGACTGTGAAAACGAAATAAATATAGGGGTGTTAACAAACTGCGAAATCTGTCTCTTGCTTGCGAGTTTTGTTTCTCTTTGGGGTTCAAGGGAAAGTTGGATGGTTTTGAAGATGCTTTAAATGAAAAATGCAATTGTCTCTGTTTTATGTGTTTTCGTGGGGTTTGTTTTCGGAAATATTTGAGATGATGGCTAGGGGTGCATAAAAGATGGCAAGTTATAGGATTTTGGAATTTGGACAGTTAAATTAGGGTGGATAAGAAAACCTAAAGTAGTCAAAGCACCTAAGATAATGAAAATGGCGATATAAGAAGAGACTGCAAAAATATCGGTTTATTAAACTGTTTTTCGAACGATAGCCACGATAATTGTAATAAGGGTGGTTGAATGCGACCAATAGGCAATCGATCTTTTCTGCAAAGAACTACCGTTAACCGGAATGACAATAACGATACTCAATTACAACGTCCCATCGCCGAGGGATCTCGATAAAACCGCGAAACGTTGAATAGCATCGCGGAACAATCGACTCGTCCTCGAAGAAAATATCGCTGTCCCAAATCGTGGTAACGATGTTCAATTACGAATTTCTATCGCAATCTGCTATGAAATTACGCTGCAAGGAGATTCGATAAACCCTGAATCGAATCGATCATCCGTGAAATTTTAAGTAATTAATTCGACCCTCAGTTTGAAATGTTCGCATTTCTAAATTCGTTGATAGCAATCTATTAATCTGAAAATTTGGTCTTTCTAATTTACATTTTTAAGTTATTCAATTTTTCTATCTGAAAAATTTTACATTCAAAGATTTGCAAGAATAAAAATTTTTAATTTTATTTTCAGAATTTTCATCTTCTAAATCTCAAAATTACCAAACTTGAAAACATCTAATCCTGATAATTTCACAATTTGAATTTAAAGAAATAATCCACGATGTGTCACTTCAACAAGTCACTCGACCTGTCCACCTACTAACTTGTACCATCAGGCAATCATTGATTATCCAATTCCCGGCTAATCTTTCACACAGCAGAAAACGGTGGAAACAAAATTTTCCTAGTCATAAACGCGTATTCTCTCTCGGTTATCCACGCTTCAGCGTCGTTAACTCGCCCTTTGTTTCTCGCGATTCGCGCTACTCAGCGATATTAAAGCTTGGGAAAGGACGTTGCTCGCTTCATTTACCTCCCGATTTACCTGTGATTCAGTTTCAGCAACAAAGCCGGCAACTATGCATCGCCCGGCACAAAGTGAATTTTCTCTTCTTTCTACGAAAAAGTGGAGCTTCAAGTAAATTTCATCATTCTATTTTTGAACAAATTTTTTATAAAAGTGCTACATTTCTTGCTTGCTATCGACTTAGGAACTTATGAAATTTAGTAGACTATTAGTTAATTAGAATATAATTATTTATAGTGAGACATAGAGAGGGAGACATGTGGAGGGATATGTGAAGGTATATGTGGAGGGACATAGAGATAGGGATATGTGGAGGGACATGTGGAGGGATATGTGGAGAGAAATAGAGACAAAGACATGTGGAGGGACATGTGGAGGGATGTAGAAGCAGAGACACAGAAACAGAGACATAGAGACAAGGATATGTGGAGGGATATGTGGAGGAACATAGAGACAGGGATATGTGGAGGGACATAGAGACAGAGACATAGAGACAAGGATATGTGGAGGAACATAGAGACAGGGATATGTGAAGGGACATAGAGACAAGGATATGTGGAGGGATATGTGGAGGAACATAAAGACAGGAATATGTGGAGGGATATGTGGAGGAACATAGAGACAGAGATATGTGGAGATATATGTGAAGGGACATAGAGACAGGGACATGTGGAGCTACATGTGGAGAGATATGTGGAGGGATATGTGGTGGGGTATATAGAGGGACATGTGGACTGATATGTGGTGGGATATGTAGAGGGACATGTGGAGGTATATATGGAGGGACATAGAGATAGGGACATGTGGAGCTACATATGGAAAGATACATGTAGGCACATGTGGTGGGATATGTGGAGAAACATATGAAGGAATATGTGGAAGTACATAGAGACAGAGACACAAATATACCTCCTAACTTTAGAACCTCTTAACCAGCACACCTAATAATTAAAACTTCAACAAGCACCATAAAAATAATTTTAAATAAATAAAATATACATACATTACTCCATGACCAAAATTTGTAGAGGTATATTGCATATTTAAAATTTGTAAAAGTCAAACGAGCAAAGATCAGGAGTACGCAACAAAGGATTTCCCCGAAGGAGCCAGCCAACCAGATAACCGAATGAGGCTCGGAAGATTTGTGTCAGACTGTCGTGATTTTCATCGAGACCCTTCTTCTCCACGGTAAATGACGTGGAAAGAGGGGAGAAATTAAAGCCGCTCGTTAGGGTGAAACGTTGCTCGACCGATCGGACCCGTTCACCCGCGAGCCAAGCAACGAGTCCGATATTCCAGATACAAAGAGAACGGAGGAAAAGTGGATATCGCGTGATTCTTGCTCCCTTTTTCTTCCCTCTGATTCCTGACTGGCCATATTAAATTGGATCAACTTGGAAACGTCCAAGGAACAGCTGGCTGAACTTCTTCTCTCGTCACCCCTTCAATTTCGAGATAATTAATTGGATGTCGGGAAAGGGATAAGAAAAGTCGAACCGTTGTTAATTCGTATTCTGGGTGATATTATGCAATATAGCATCACGCCGTTCTTTGAGAGAGGAATGAACTCTTCTGGGAGGTGGACATTTTGAAGGTTTGGAAATTTGAGGATTTGGGGATTTGGAGATTTCCAGGTTGAGAATGTGGGGATTTGCAAGTTGAGGATTTGCACATTTGCAAGTTAAGGACTTGGAGATTTGTAAGTTGAAAATTTGAGGATCTGGATGTTTTGAAGTTGCGTGATTTATGGATGTGGACATTTTGAAGATGTGCAAGCTTAGGATGTGGAAATGTGATTTCTAGATCTGTACACATGGACTTTGGGATTTGATCTGGACAGGAACTTTGATGATTTATTATTTCACTACAAATTTCTCAGTTTCACTCCAAACAGTAACACACTCCACAAAAATTCTCACACATGACTCCATAACAATTTGTAGTCATAGGTAGACACCGGTCTACCTATGAACTGTCTTCAACCAAAGTATATGTACCTTAAATTCATATCAAGATCGCCCAGTACAAAAGATATTACCCTAAGTGCCATCATCACCAGGGTTGTCCTTCTAGATTTTAATCTTGCAAGAGTCAGCAGGTTCCTAGGATCAAGGGAGAGTTACTATGTAAGATCAGATTCATGATCCATCGATTTGGTATTCTCTTTCTGCACCAACTTGTTTCTTAAAGATAGTACGCTATAAAATCTCCCTTTTCGTATGCTTTATCTTTAGTACCGAAAATGTATGTGTCAGTTGAAATAGTTTGAAGTCCAGAGCTAAAGATTATTAAATTCCTAAAAATTTTGTTGAAGGACCCCCGAACGTTTCAATAATTTGCGACGCAGAATTTCTTGAAAAATCTCTTTATAGAAATCTGTCCAACAAAACGATACACAAATCCCATATCCCCTACTTGAGTCATCCATCTTGAGAGACCATAACCGTCTCAGGCGGTGTCTTATCAAGAAGGTTATCTCGTGTCAATATTATCACAGAAGCTTCGATACTCCTCGAAGCCGAAATATTTCGCGAAAAGTAGTTTCGTGCCAGACGTATAGAGTTTCAATCCATCATCGTGTCAAGGATTTTGCGACCAGTTGAAATTTTCATGAGATCCATTTTAACGGGCGTTGTTATTCTTCTCTGTTTCGTAAAAAGCATTCTCCAGCGTTTCGTATTTGTAGTTACAGAAACCGTATACAGGTTCTCGGTAGCCGAGTTAACTGGAAAGAAAACGTAATACGAGGTTAAGGAGGCCATAGTTGGCCACGAGATTAGCCAAGTTCTCCCTTTAGAATCTGTGAACCAAGGTTGGTCCACAAAGTGTCCCAGTTAGCCGGTCGTCGAGCAAATTGTCAAGAGAACCGAGCGTGTGCCAACTGTTTGCCCTGCAATTAATGCGAGTCGCACGAATCCTCGAGCAAATAGGAGGAAAAGCAAAGCCCTTCGACCATGGGGAAACTCGTGGGATCGCCTTGCAGCTCGGTCGTGAAATTGGTTTGTCAACCGGACGGACCCTTCGCTTGCCATCTCGAATACTGGATTTACAATCGTCCTTCGACACATTCGTCTTGAACAAATAATAAGACGGCTAACGTTTATTGGAACAGTGGCAAACGTTGCTGAAATTGTTGAGCGACGAAATACTGCGCGTGGGATGCTGTCTGAGACATTTGACGCGGGAGATATTTGACGCGAGAGACATTTGACGCTTTAGATATATGACGCGAGAAATATTTGATTTGTGAGATATTTTATGCGTTAGATATTTGATGTGTGCAGTATTTGACGCGTGAGATATTTGACGCTCGCGACATTTGACGCTTGCGACATTTGACGCGTTAGATATGTGACGAGAGATATTTGACGTGTAAGATATTTTATGCATGAGATATTCGACGTGCGCAGTATTTGACGCTCGCGACATTTGACGCTTGCGACATTTGACGCTTGCGACATTTAACGCGTTAGATATGTGACGAGAGATATTTGACGTGTGAGATATTTTATGCGTGAGATATTCGACGTGTGCAGTATTTGACGCGTGAGATATTTGACGCTCGCGACATTTGACGCTTGAGACATTTGACGCTTGCAACATTTGACGCGTTAGATATGTGACGAGAGATATTTGACGTGTGATATATTTTATCCGCGAGATATTTGATGTGTGCAGTATTTGACGTGTAAGATATTTGACGCTTGCGACATTTGACGCTTACGACATTTGATGCTTGCGACATTTGACGCGTTAGATATGTGACGAGAGATATTTGGCATGTGAGATATTTTATGCGTTAGATATTGAATGTGTGCAGTATTTGACGCGTGAGATATTTGACGCTCCCGACATTTGACGCTTGAGACATTTGTCGCTTGCGACATTTGACGCGTTAGATATGTGACGAGAGATATTTGATGTGTGCAGTATTTGACGTGTAAGATATTTGACGCTGTCGACATTTGATGCTTGCTACATTTGACGTTTGCTACATTTGACGCTTGCTACATTTGACGCTTGCTACATTTGACGCTTGCGACATTTGACGCTTGCGGTATTTGGCTTTTGCGATATTTAACGCTTGCAATATTTAACGCTTGGGGCATTTGACGCTTGCAACATTTGACGCATGTAGCATTCTACTCGTGTGATATTTGTCGACTAGAACACTTCATACATGAAATATCCAACATAGATACGACACATAAAATATAATAAGCATGACACACGGTATGTCGACTTACAACCCATCAAATTTCAAAGTGAAATATAACGAATTGATGTTGAACACGATACAACGAATTAAAATTGAGCATGCATGATCCTACAACGTGCAACAATAAGATAACAAAAACGCACAGCGATAAAAGTTAATACACATCCCATGGTGATATACATAGTGGCAATATCAAGGGAAGTACAGCCCCAATTTTTTATGACATCACAAACAAAAGAAACATCAATTAATATACGAACAGAAAGCAATTCTTCCGCTGGTGAAAGCAAATGAACGAACAGCGACGAAGAAATTTCCCCCGGAAATGGACGGAACTGACAGCGAACCGGCTAGGCTTCGATAACAAAAACAATTCCCTCGAAGCTCTCGAAGCAATCGATTTCCCTGGATTCAACAAAGTACCTTCGACAAAAGAAGGCACAAAGAGGAGGAGGAAATTCCGCAAAATCTGAAGAAAAGGCCAGCTGAATTTCATATATTCCGCGGATAGGGCTGGTTTCATCCCCGACTAACATCCGGTCCACCGAACCAACAGACTACCGGACCTCCTGTATTATTTACTTTCCACGAACCTATGGATTATGGACTTCTTGCTCGCCCTTACTCTTTTCAGTGAAAACTACCACATTCCCTTCTCGTGTTCCATCTTGTCCTCAAATCTGGGCTCTGCACTCTGTCGATCGGAGTGTGTGGAATTTTTGGAAGATCGATAGGGTGGAACTATTGAATTCTTGAGAGGAATTTCTGATTTACGTGGTTGATAGATTTTAGTACGGTTTGTGGATATCTGAGTTGATCTGATTCGTATTTAAGATTGAGGATAGTAGTTTATGGGGAAGTTGAGCGAATGTATTTTCATGGGTTAACCGTGAGAGATATGATTTTTTGTCAGAGAAGTAAACTTTTTTAAAATGAGTCAAAATCTCTAGGAAAATTGTCAAAAGTGTCGTAAGATGGCTAGTAGGAGCTTGAGTGACGGGGTGTCCTCAGTAAGTGAAAGCGGGTCATATTATAAAATCCTTGCCCTACCACGCACAGGCCTAACCGTGCTAGATACGACTTTTTGTCAGAGGATCAAACTTTTTTAGAATGTGCAAAAACCCCTAGAAAAATTGTCAGAAGTCCCTAAGGTGGCTAGTGGGCGGCTAGAGAGTGGTGAGTCCCGAGCGGACGAAAGCGTTACAATGCTATAAAACCCCTGCCCTAGTACCCACAGGCCAAACCGTGATAGATACGACTTTCTGTCAAAGGACCAAACTTTCTTAGAATGTGCCAAAACCCCTAGGAAAATTGTCAAAATTGTCTAAAAATGGCTGACAGGCGCTGGGGACCCTCAGTGAAAGAAGGCGAGTCGACATACTATAAAACCCCTGTCCTACCACTCACAGGCCAAACCGTGCTAGATACGACTTTTTGTCAGAGGACCAAACTTTCTTAAAATATGCCAAAACCCCTAAGAAAATTGTCAAAAGTGCCAAAAGATGGCTGACAAGGGTACAGGGATGAAGGGTCTCCCGATAACAGAAGCGTACTCCCAAAAACATCAGAAAACAATGTATCTAAAATATCTATTAAAGTATGAAGGGAAAATCAATTCAGTAGCATAATTTAAACACAGAAGAGCAACCATCCAAATACCATTGAAAATCCTTCCATAAATATTCCTCAAAGCAAGCTGCATGCTTCTTCCTTTCCGTCAAGTCTTTCTTACGTAAACCCGACAGGATCCTGAAGCATGATCCTGCGGGACTCTTTGATCTGCCATTCTGTCTCTTCAGCGGATGACATGGACCACCAGGCCACCCTCTCTCCACCCCCGTCGAGGTTATGAATTACCTTCAAGCCGTATTTTCTTCGTTGAAAGGTCGAGAATCCGTTTCAGTACCGAGCAAAATACCTTGCCGTTAAATTGTGTCTATAAATTGAGTGGAAGCTTTGCGAACAAGAGTTCTTTTTTACCGGAGGATTCGCTAAGGGGTTGAAATCGGCACGGCAAGACTACTCTCTCTCTCTCTCTCTCTGTTTATCGCCGTTTCCTTTGAGGGATAAGACCCGGGAACGGAGAATTAGAGTTGGGATTCGCGTGATCCTGTTATCGTAGTTCTCGTGGAATCGCGAGTTAAATGTGTTTACGGAGTTGGAAGGATTTTAATAATCCACCCTGGGATGTGCAACGCTGTTCTGGGGCTATGGGGATCCGTTTAACGTGGATCTCCGTTATCTGCCTATCATTTCACCTAAATATCTTCTGTTCAATTTTCTATTTGCTCTTTTAGGGTATTCTAGTTTCAAATAGCAGTATTAACGGATACGCTTCCAGTAAATGATGCCAAAATGTCTGTGTAGATGTATATAAAGGTCGTCTGCCAAATCACGTTCTAATATAACCTGTTTTCGTTTCTTGCAGAGGGGTAGCGACGAACTTTTGTCGCAAAGCGGAGCAGTTAGCAATGGTGCTGCAATGAGTCCACAACCACATCACGCGGCCGACAACAATAATGACGCCAAGAAGGTAAGTACTCTCAGCCATCAAATTCTGACGAGTTAAAAAATTTGTCACAAGTGTTTATGTACTTTTTTCTTAATTGGCAACCTATAACGATATGGTCGATCGAGCACACCTGTTGTGCCGACAATTTCCGAATAATTAATTATCCTCCACTCCGTGGCAGTAAAATGCAAGTTTTTATCCTTGACATTCAATTAAAATCCCGTGAAAATAAATGTAATAAACTTAAAAAAGTAGTAAAAGCTGACCACACGTTCACGAACAATATTCGACGTTAAATTCCGGCGTTCAACAAATATTTGGCTCAAAAACAGTTAACAATTTCGATTCGCTGTAGCCAGCGGACGCGAGAACAAATGCTTTTCACTCAGCCGGGCAAAAACTATCGGGGCAGAATTTTGCAACGTGGACCGGCAGGAAATATTTATTATTGTCAGTGACGCGTGACGTTGCTGCTGGCCTCGTATGCTGGAACGATGATGGAAAAAATGTCGGAAGTTTAGGCGAACGATAGATGCAGCCGTGTGTTCGTAAGCCACGAATGATGCACGTCTCTAACAGCGGCTGCACGTGCACCAGGTTGCATCGAAACTTGCATCCACGGTCTCGTTAATCATTTTCTCTACGTGATGGGGAGGAGAAAAACAGTAAAGTCCTGCGACATACAACGTTCGATTCTTGTCTTCCTTTTTCTTTTGTGTCGTCTTCTTGTAATATATCATACGGGGAGGAAGTTTTACTTTGGTCCTTAATATTTTTACATTACTTTTTATTTTTTAGTCGCGTTAATTTTATAGTTTTATTGCTGTTGTGAAGGATTTTTTTTATTTGATATTGTATGTAGTTACATTATTTATTGACATTATTTTTTGTCATTGTTATTAATTTCATTTTTTGACAATATTCTTAACATTATTATGTGACGTTATTAGTAACCTTATTTTTTGACATTATTATTAACATTATTATGTGAGATTATTATTAACATTGTTATATGGCACTATTATATGACAGTAGTATGTGACATTGTTATATGACATTGTTATATGACATTTTATATGACATTATTAAATGACATTATTATATGACAGTATTATGTGACATTGTTATATGACATTGTTATATGACATTATTGTATGACATTATTATATGACATTGTTATATGACATTATTAAATGACATTTTATATGACATTATTATATGACCATTATTTATGACATTATTGTATGACATTATTATATGACATTATTAAATGACATTTTATATGACATTATTATATGACCATTATTAAATGACATTTTATATGACATTATGATGTGACATTATTATATGACATTATTGTATGACATTTTTATATGACATTGTTATATGACATTATTATATGACATTATTAAATGACATTATCATATGACATTATTAAATGACATTTTATATGACATTATTGTATGACATTATTATATGACATTATTATATGACATTATTAAATTACATTTTTATATGACATTGTTATATGACATTTTTATATGACATTGTTATATGACATTGTTATATGACATTGTTATATGACATTATTAAATGACATTATTAAATGACATTATTATACGACATTATTAAATGACATTTTATATGACATTATTATACGACATTATTATATGACATTATTATAAAAATAATTATTAACAATACTTTTATTACTCGTAATTAACAATAAAATAACAGTGTAACGTAACAGTGTAACACAAGAACTCGCACGATTGAATTAAAATTAGAAGCTCCGTGTAAAGTAGTTCACACGTGTCTCCGCGGTGCAACATTGCGTTAAAAAAAAAAACAGTACAGTGACGGATCGTTAATGCGGCCGCGGAAAGAAACAGAGACGAACAACGAGGGATTCGGTGACAAAGCTTCGCGTTCTCGGCTTTTACTTTGAAAACGAACACGCTCTACTTTTCGACGGTCTCAAAAAAAGGGCGAAATTGTTAGCGGCCTATGGAGCTTGAAACTGGAGGCGTCTCTGTGTAAATTTCGCAAAAATCGATAACGATATTTTCCTTAACTCTTTTATCTGGGAACCGTCGGGTAATTTTGTTTTGGGGAAAATTATGCAAAAGATCGACAATTTTTTGCAGTTGACTTGTGAACAATTTTCTTGGTTAAAAAATTAATAAACTGTCAACTTGTAAACATTTATAAAAAATTTTCTTGATTAACAGATTAATGAATAGTAGTCAACCTGTAAGCGCTTATAAACAATTTATAAACCTTAGCAAATTAAAGCTTAACAAATTTTTCAACCTACCTAACCTAACTAACCTAACCTATAAACAGTGACAATATCATACTAAATTATTTAAAATATATTCAAGGTTATTTCGAACCTCATTAATCAAATACTAGAAACAAAGATTTTTCTGATAAATGATTAAAACATCCCTAGTGTCCCCGGAGAAAGATCAAACGAACGAGAAGAAAGACGTAGAAGATAAAAAGAAAGAAGAAAAAAAATAATGTCCAGTAATTGAGTCTGCTCTAACACCTTTAACGAGACCTTAACGTTCTTCTTTCCGTAGACGTGTCAAGGGGGTGAAAGGAACGCACCCCCGCAGGAATAAGTGGCGCAACACCGTCACCATTCGTGGATAATGGGACGGAACGAAGCAGTAAATGGCACGTCAGAAAAAAACTGGGACAAAAGAGACTTTGTCCAACTAATACAGCCAAGTGTCGAACGACACTCACGATATTAGGCCAGGTTTTTACGTCCCTTCATCCACTAACTCAAACCCTTCTCTTTTACGAGTAATTTTTCTTGTACGATGTTACTCAAAATTATATTAAACTATGATGGAGATGTTTGTATTTTATTTATACTTTATTTTTATATTTGTTTACTTGTCAGATTTTTAAATGAATGTTCTTTCATTCCGCTCTTTGTGGATTAAGGCGTTAAGCTACTGGGTGCGTCAGGTGCGTCATGCAGAGGTACCTAATTATTAGCGCAGTGCTAAATAGAGAAGGTTGAAATATTAGGTGTATTTTTGATTTAGGTATCTTCAATCATACTAATTACTATTGGTGTCGAACCCATCGATTTTTATGCAAATATTTAATTAGGTTTGTCATATTTGAACTGTGAGGTGCGTCACGAGTGTGACTCCATTATGAGCCAAGAACGAATTATATTTCTTCTATACAAATCCTGTGTATCTTTAGCCTAAGTGTATTTGATAGTTAGTGACACCTTCGCAGTCAGTTGATGTCCAAAATTACAATTATAGGTTAGGTTAGTTTGGACTTAATCGCTCACTTACGAAGAGTCGATCACTTACTGAAAGTCGTACATCACAAAAGCCGTGTATTGATTAACCCAACTGGTTATAGTTATCAAGAACACCTTGTCAAATAACAAATATATTTTTGTTATTATAATTTTGTTATTATAAATATTTACTATTTATATTTTAGTTTTAAAGTGCACCTATTTATAGTTTAGGTTTAAACACGTCACTCACTTATCGCTCACTTACGAAGAGTCACTTACCAAAACTTACCGAAAGAGTCGTTTCACCTGTATCTAATAAGTGAAGATAAAATATGATCGAGAATATGAGTGAAAAGGTCTTTCCATAATAAATCACAGTAAAAAGCCATAAATGAAAAATTGCATAAAGTAGTATCTAATCCTGAATAGATAATAGAAGATCAGCGTTCGAATGCAATTTCCTCGCGGATAAAGGATCACAAAGGACGTCGTGATCCCACAATAATTATGTTGGAGATGGCAGGACGTAAGCAGATTACACGTAGCCGATAATTCAACGGGTTCGATTCAGCTTGATCAAAAGCCACGAATGGCTTCCGATTTCCGAAAGATCGCGCTGTCGGCTATCCTTCTTTTCATGGCTGCCGTCGTTCAGCCATTTTCTCGATTAAAGACGACGGAAACCCGTCGCGGGACACTCTGTTTCTTTCCCTCTCGTTTCCGCTCCCGATCGGCCAACCTAATTTCGAGATTGCTAAGAACGCCTTATCTCGAAGCTCGATTCTATCTTTCGTTCACGTCTGACGGAAGTGTATGTACTCTTGTTTCACGGCTCTATTTTCTGTTTTTAGATGTTTCGTGTCAGGGAAGTAATTAACCATTTGTTCATACTTTTTGTTTGTTTATATCCATCACTCAAAACTTTTTAAATTTTTTAACTTACCATTTGATTTAATAGCAATTTGAAATAATCATTTTTCATTTATTCTACATTACATGTTTCGTGTCACGAAGTAATTAACTATTTGTTCATACTTTTTGTTCGTTCATATCCATCGCTCACAATTTTTAAAATTTTTTAACTCAACATTTGATTTAATAGCAATTTGAAATAAGCATTTTTTAATTTATTCTACATTACATGTTTCGTGTCACGAAGTAATTAACCATTTGTTCATACTTTTTGTTCGTTCGCATCCATCACTCACAATTTGAAAAATATTTTAACTCAACATTTGATTTAATAGCAATTTGAAATAAGCATTCTTTAATTAATTCTACATTACATGTACTATGTGTACAGTGAAATAACAGTGCAAATTATTAATAAAGTAATAACCTTAAAAAAATGTATTTAACTTTTTAACTGCTAAGTTTTAGAATTGTTTGCAAACAGTTCGAGTGCAAAGGGTTGATCCAATATTTCTACATCTCTAAATTGATAAATTTAAAGGGAAGGTAAATACCTGTATTTTAAAAACAGGATGTTGACTTAGTTTATTACAGTTTCGTCGGATTTTGTTTTTGAAAACAAAAGCCTTCATCTCCGCCGAGAGCTCTCCCCGTCCGATTGTTTTTCCGGATGTCGGAATTTCATATTAGAAAATGCGCGAGAGAGACCAATCACCTATGGAGATTTCTGAAAGCTGACCGAAACTTCTGCTCGGCGTGTCTGACATATTTCATTCTGGAATGTTTCTCTGCGAATGCACCGGAACGTTTGCTACGATTTTCGGATGCCAACAGTCTGCCGTGTGGATAATTCCTATTTCGCGATTTTACGTTTCAGAGCTCTTCCCATTTACCCTCAGCTTGATGAAGTTAATTAAACAATGATATTTTATGTTCGGAATACAAAGGCTATTTGTTCAGATAGGTTATTTAAAAGTTGTTACATGTATTCTGATTATTTAAATAACAGTTTAGTCATTTTTCAACACCCTGTATATTAACTACACTTGTCAAATTATTACTGGGCAATTATTACTAGGTCACATTATTACTAAGTTAAATTACCATCACTATGATCAAAGCACCATCACTATTTCTCTCTTCATGCACAAATAAACCACACACGAACGAAACAATAAACAGAAAGCTTTTTGAAAATCAAACGCATCTAATTACATCGATTGCACTTAGCTTCAATCGCTAAAACAGTTCGATGCCCCAGAAGAAAAAAATCTGAGTTACCCAGAGGCAAAGAACGCGTTTAATTCGCAAGGTTTGCATTCAGCAAATGGTGGAACGAGATGCTCATTGTCTGTTCGTGTACCAACGAAATGAGCAAGTATTGGAATTAGACAAACGTGGCTTTTTCAAAGGAGCTTGGATAAATGGAAGTTTGCTGTTCGATTTGGTTCATCAAGTAGATCTTGAAATCAATGGCTACCTAGCCTGGATGTGGACATAGGACTAGTACAGATACATGTATGGATCAGTTATGGCAATTATATTTGACATTTCAACAAATTGCAAAAGTGTCATGTTGTCATAGTCCAGATGCATCTTCAAGTAGGTAGCCTTTGGACCTAAGGTGTCAGTGGTCTCTTCTGTTAGCTCTGAATGTGGACATAGGACTATAGTCTAGGCACATAGTAACAGTTATACCAATCATATTAATCATTTCAATAAGTAGCGAAAGAGTCATGTTGTCATAGTCCAGATGCATCTTCAAGTAGGTAGCCTTTGGACCTAAGGTGTCAGTGATCTCTTCTGTCAGCTCTGAATGTGGACATAGGACTAAAGTACAGATACACAGTAACAGTTATAGCAATCATATTGATCACTTGAACAAATTCAAAAGACTAATATTATAGTCCTATTGGATCTTCCAATAGGTAGCCTCACCTAGGTAGCCTGAGGTAGCCTTCTTGTTAGCCCTGATGTGGATATAGGACTATGTCATTCACATGACGTCCATAACCAATTTTAACAAAGATTTACTATAAACTTGGGAATTGGGAAATGTGGAATTGGGGAATGTAGGAAATGGGGAATGTGGGAATTGGAGAATATGGAACTGGGGAATATAGGAATTGGGAAATGTGGGAATTGGGCAATGTGTAAATGGGGAATTTGGAATGGCGAAATGTGGGAATTGGGAAATGTGGAATTGGGGTATGTGGTAATTGAGGGATATGGTAATTAGAGAATAGGGGAATTGGTGAATGTGGGAATTGGGGAATGTGGAAATGGGGAATTTGGAATGGCGAAATGTGAGAATTGGGAAATGTGGTAATTGAGAGATATGGTAATTGGAGAATAGGGGAATGTGGGAATTGGGGAATGTGGAATTGGGAATGTGGGAATTGGGAATGTGGGAATTGGAGAATATAGGAATTGGAGAATAGGGGAATTGGGGAATGTGGAAATGGGGAATTTGGAATGGCGAAATGTGGGAATTGGGAAATGTGGAATTGGGGAATGTGGTAATTGAGAGATGTGGTAATTGGAGAATAGGGGAATTGGGGAATGTGGGAATTGGGGAATGTGAGAATTGGGGAATGTGGAATTGGGGAATGTGGTAATTGAGGAATATGGTAATTGGAGAATAGGGGAATTGGGGAATGTGGGAATTGGGGAATGTGGGAGTTGGAGAATATGAAACTGGGGAATATAGGAATTGGGGAATGTGGGAATTGGAGAATATGGAACTGGGGAATATAGAAATTGGGAAATGTGGGAATTGGGGAATGTGGAATTGGGGAATATGGAATTGGTGAATGTGGACCTAGCCCTTCAACATTAACATTACAAATCAAACTTATCTCACATCAAAAAATTCATAGGCTACAAAGTCCATGTACTCCAAATTGTGGTATCGGAAGACATCTTGTCTGTACTACACGCAGTCAACGGCAAAGAGTCCCATATCCATCGATCGTGTGACCCAAGCGGAAAATCGTCTCTTGCCTGACCACGGATCGCTAAGTACGTCCACTTTTTCCGGTCCGTCTTTTTATTTGCCTGGCTGCAATATGGCGGGTACGCCCACATAATCGCGTGCAGTAGCAACGGGTTGAAATCTCGTCGTACTGGCCACGTACAAAAGAATCAAAGCGTAGGAAAGGTAATGGTACGGCTCTGCCGGCGGCCAGTAATATTCCGGATGGACTCTGCTTTCGATTCGAGTGCCCTCACAAAGCTGCCGTTTAGATAAATTGCTTCCACCTGCGTCTGCCTTTTTGGTACGGACGGTGGTCCTCTCGTTATGTCCCCATGAAAAAAGAGGGTGAAGCGACCTTTTTGTCTCTCCTTTTTCATGGTGTTTCTCATTCTTTGATCCGACTGGAGAATCGGACTGATAACGATGCGGAAATTATAGGTTTAATTTACTGGATGTTTCAACCAAAATTTCATCTCTATGTCGTTTGTCTTACAAGACGGTTACAAATCAATATCAATTTTTCGTCAGGTTTATTAAGGGACACCGGGTCGTCTATTTTGCGACGAGTCTGACGCTTAATTTGGTAACAACCTGATTCGCTGGCCTTTTAGCCACGTCTATTTCGACCAGGGTTAGGTTTAGTTTTCACCAATAGCTGACACTTGGTATTTTTATTGGGAGAGAATGTCGAGGTATCGATGCGATAATGAAATCGGTTTTATCGTGGATGTTTGACAGATTAAATGAATTCCATTGTAAAAGTGGGCTGTAAATATACTCTTTGATAACTTAATCCACTCCAATTTCGTATTTTTCAATTCCTACATTCCCCAATTCCATATTCTCCAATGCCCACATTCCCCAATTCCACATTCTTCAATGTACACATTCTCCAGTTCTACATTCTCCAATTCTTACATTCACCAATTCTCACATTCTCCAATTCCACATTCCCCAATTCCCACATTCACCAATTCTCACATTCACCAATTCCCACATTCACCAATTTTCACATTCACCAATTCCCACGTTTCCCAATTCCTATATTCCCCAGTTTCATATTCTCCAATTCCCACATTCCCCAATTCCACATTCCCAATTCCACATTCTTCAATGTCCCCATTCCCCAGATCCACATTTTCCAATTCCCACATTCACCAATTCCCACATTTCCCAATTCCTATATTCCCAGTTCCATATTCTGCAATTCCCACATTCCCCAATTCCTATATTCCCAGTTCCATATTCTGCAATTCCCACATTTCCCAATTCCCACATTCCCACATTCCCCAATTTCCACATTCCCCGATTCTCACATTCTCCAACGTCCACATTCGCCAATTCCACATTTCCCAATTCCCGCATTCCCCAATTCCACATTTCCTAATTCCCGCATTCCCCAATTCCACATTCCCCAATCCCACTGCCTCAATTCGTATATCCAATTCTCACATTCACCAATTCCTCATTCCCCAGTTCCCACATTCCCCAATTCCACATTACCAAATTCCCACATTCCCCAAATCCAACAATCCCCAATTCCCACTTTCCCCCATTAACATTCCAAAGTTAGCATAATATTTTATGATTTTCAAATACTTTGTGAATATAGTATCATGCAATCATCGCCCATGGAAATTACAACTGAACCTGAACTCCAAATTAAAGTGTATTAAAATAGGTGTTGAGACGCGTATAAAAAAATAAGAAATCTGTTGGTAATCGGTCAATGATGGCGAATATACAATTTAAATAGAGCACCAGGTTCTCTTGTTTTTCTAGATTACTGGCTTTCTTTTACCGTGTTTATGTTACCTATTGTGTTCACCTGCGGTCAATACGAAGAGTGTTACGGAGTAAAGAGCATGTGTTTTCCTTCTTATTATATAATTTTTATTTCCATATTATTATTTTCAATTATTCAATAAAGTGTTGGCCAACCATATTACACATATTTTATTTAGTGTGTCCATAAATAAAATCACAACAAAATCATAGTTTGACTACAATTTTAATTTTAACCCAAAATTAAGTAACAATTTATACATGATGAACTTCGCAAGTTGAAAATAAAGTCTCAATGCAATAAAATACGATCGATCAGAGCTTAAAGTTTCGAATCATGGAGGAACAATAATTTTCACTCCTCACGGAAGCATCAATCCGTGCACTATTTTTCTTCTCTAATTCTCGATTACCCGCGGGAGCAGCCCTCGAACGTTAAGGCACGCGCCAGGGGGTGCCATGATGATAAATCAAGCGGATGTGAGATTAGGATAGGGGGTGAGGCAGGTACAAAGTAGCAACGAGACAGGTAACATGATTCCCATTGAGATTCGTAGTAGCTGGCAGCCAGCCAGACTACTCTGTTTCTCTTTCTAACCTCTCTCTTGTAATCTGACCATAACTCACCCCCTATTTTTCTCTCCTTTTTTCTTTGTCTTCCTTTATTTCATTACGTGGCTGTTTATTTATGGTTTCAAGGGATGAAAGAGTTTGTTCATGGATATCGTTGCAAACTTTTAGAGTACACTGAATAATCTTTTCTGCATACTGGGTGATCGGGAAATAAAGTTCTGCTTGTTGAATTTAGAAGAATTCTTACGAGTTTGTGGATCAAACAGTTCACATTCTGAAAAACATCGCTTCATCGAATTTTTTAATTCATTAGATGTTTCAAATATTTGAAATACACTTGAAATTGTAAAGTTGTATGTTTTTGTCTTAATAACACAATACTTAAATAAATAAATTGTATATTGTACTTTAAAATAAAATTGCAGCGAAACTTTTGGTGAACAAGATTCAACCCTTATTTAACAAAGAAAATAAGAAGTAAAGGGTGATCAGAAGCTGTCGAGGTAGACGAATAACGCAGCGAAGAAAATAGAACAATAAATTTAGGGGTGGAATTGAAACCGTGGCGATTAAGATTTAAATGGTCGATGTAGAATAAAAGTGCAGGCCGAAAGCATGGCGAAAAAGCTTCTTCCGGTAGAACCGCGACGATAAAAAGATATTGGCGGTCGTAAAGACGCGTGGAATCGTGCTTGTAAAAAAATTGGACGCCGCGCGTAAAAGCGGCGGAACTTACTTAATGGCGGATCTCTCGGCCCTGGGCGTAAAAATAAGGGAAACAGGTTGCCGCGTTAAAAAAGCCCCCGCTCTGCCGGGGAATAAATAAGCCCCTGCAACCGTATAAACTTCACCACCTTTTCCTTTAATATTTCCGTTTTCTACGGATGGAGGAAGTGATTCTGCTCTGAACTTGTTGCAAAAATCTGGGGAATTTGGGGATGTTAAACGTTGATGAAACGTAAAATCGTGGTGGATAGTAAATTTTGGTGTAAGAAAATTTTTTTATTTTTTAGTTATTTGTTGTATAATTTTAACCTTGAATATAGTACAACTTGAACCTTGAACATTGTACAATTTTAATCTTGAACCTTGTACAATTTCAACCTTGAACATTGTACAATTTTAATCTTGAACATTGTACAATTTTAACCTTGAACATTGTACAATTTTAACCTTGAACATTGTAGAATTTTAACCTTGAACATTGTACAATTTCAACCTTAAACATTGTACATTTTTAATCTTGAACCTTGTACAATTTTTATCTTGAACATTGTACAATTTCAACCGTGAACATTGTACAATTTTTATCTTGAACATTGTACAATTTTAATCTTGAACATTATACAACATTAACCCTAAACATTGCACAATGTTAATCTATCAAAAATCCACGTGTAAAATAAATTTTAATCCTCAATAAATAAATTTCTAAATTTTCCGTTCGTGTTTCAATGAAGTTCAGTAATTATCGAGTAAGTGATATTGTGACTAATATTTTTGAAGCACCGATATTAGGCGCTTATTAGTGGGCTGATCGTACCTGCAGGCGTAAGAGGGTTTACTCGAATTTCAGTCAGAGTTTCGCGAACCTCTCACACACGCGATATTTCGATCTACGAAACTTTCTGTTGCATATACGTTTGGACTCGCTGGCAAATATAACCCTATATTAACCGTGTGACGTGGGACTGCACCCCCCGAGGGTGCTTTTGACGCTCTCACCCTCCCGTTAGCAAGCTGATCGACGTGCTGGAGTTAGGATCCATAATTTGTTTGCGAATCGATTTGTCCAAGTGTTTATGTGCCAACTTGCCTGTTTGTGATAGTAATTGAAGACATATCTTTGAAAGTATACTTTAACTTTTACTCTTGTTCTCGTTTTATGATCCACTGTGGAAAATATTGATATAGACTTCATTATTTTAGGTTCGGTAAACTTTCTGTTGTTATGGGGTCATATAATGAGAGATGTATAATAGGTATAGTAGGTGGGGATGTAAATGTTACCGTGAAAGACTGAAATCTGGTGAATGTCGACATTCACATAGTCGCTTGGTGTATGTCCGAAATATTTGCTAAATACCCTTATTTCTGACTTACACCGGTAAATGTCGACATCCACCATGCACTAATGGTGAATGTTGAACATGTCGGAGATTTATATTTTCTTCTCCGTAATTCAGTCGCTATAAAACGTCACAAGGGTGACGTAACTTTTTCGCCTCTCTTTCTGAGAGGAGAGACCAACAATTTAAAACACATAGTACATTCTAAGCATACGTGTTCTTCCTCCGTGGCCTATTCTGGCGTGAGTTTCATATAGTATACTGAACAATTTTTCATTGGTAACATAATACTGTATATTCGTTTCCCCTGATTTTAATGGTACAATTAATTTCCTTTCATCATTAATTTTTAAAACGTCAAAACGTTTTAATCGTCTGTTATCCAAAGGTATGTTGCACTTAGTTTTAGCAGAAACCACTTCAGAAAGTGTTTTAGAGTACTTTTCTTGAGAAAAATAAAAACAATTGTCTTCTCGTTTACCCGCAATTAATGCTTTTAACTTTTCAAGAAAAAGATCACGATTTACTGCAGTATCCATTCAGTATAAATTACGGTATTGGAAAAAAAATTAAGAAAACGTTGCTCGTATCATTAAAGCTTGCATAAGATTGACAAAGCTGACTGACTCCCAGCAGAACACAGGATTTGGCGAGAGAGAGCCAGTCGCTTCTTTGTCGGCTCCTCTCTGTTGGACCTCCACCAGAGCATATCTGTGATTGTCGACATACACCGGTGAGGGTCCGAATGTACAAGAATGTAATAAAATATTCGGTCTTTCACCGACGTATTTGGTATATGTCGACATTCTCCAATTTCGGTCTTTCACGGTAACATATACACTACACTAATTGTGAAACACCCTGTATAGATACGAGTATATATACGACACCCTGTATGTATAAGTATATGTATGTATGACTAAAAATGCTCAGCCATTGTTAGGTTAGGTTCACGAATAAAGATTATAGTAAGAAATAAGAAATAAGAGATAAAATTCGTGTACCACTTTTGAAACACACTGTATGTGTTCTACAGTGAAAAAGTTCGCTGCAATTCGGATATTTAGAATGTAACATAATATCTGCGCAATGTAACGTGATACCCGTATAACCTTGCAGCCTCCATTTTGCGTAAATAGTCCACCATTTTGAACCTAAAATTTAGTGCAACCCGTTTTCATAATATCTAACGCTTAGTAATTGCTATCCGAGACTGCGTTCAACTTGTATTTACCTATTACGTGATACCAACACCGAAGGTAACTCGAAACTTACTACCTACGTCTATGACATAACCTACTCTTTGCTACTATTAAAATCTACTATACGGGACTTCCCAATTAATCGTGGTAAGGTTACTCGTGTTGCGGATTACTTGGAACTACCTTCCTGAATTTTGAATACGGACGAGTGCGGCTGGAGCAGAAGACGTAGACTATCCACGAAATTGTTAAACCAGTGTCTCTCAACCTGTGGGTTGCTTCATTTAAATTTCTCATTCAGCTTTTCTTTAAAAAAAAAATACTAAATGGATCGGGTGTAATAGTTAATTTTTAATTTTTGTGCTGGAGCAGAATAGCTTTCAATTTTTTGGGGAGCATTGCGGGGTAAAAATTCCCCAATTCCTACATTCCACAATTTCTACATTCTCCAATGACCACATTCCTGAATTCCACATTCCTCCATCCTCACATTCATGAATTCCAATTTCACATTCCCCATTCCCCAATTCCGAAATTGCCTAATTCCTACTTTCTTCAATTCCACATTCCCCAATTCCCACATTCTCCAATGACCACATTGCCCAATTCCCACATTCCCCAATTCTCACATTCCTCAATTCCACATTCCTCCACTTTCACATTCGCCAATTCCACATTCTTCCACTCTCACATTCGCCAATTCCACATTTCCCAATTCCCATATTCCCCAATTCCTCATTCTTCCACTCTCACATTCGTCAATTCCACATTCCCCAATTTCCACATTCCCCAATTTCCACATTCCCCAATTCCACATTCCTTTCCTTTCACATTCGCCAATTCCACATTTCTCAATTCCCATATTCTCCAATTCCACATTCCTCCGCTTGCACATTCGCCAATTCCACCTTTCCCAATTCACATATTTCCCAATTCCACGCTCCTCAATTCCCACATTGTTATATTCTCACATGGTCCAACTACTACATTGTCTAATTCTAACATTGTCCAATTCCCACATTATCCAACTATCACATTCTTCAATTCCCACATTCCCCAAAACCATGCAAAAACACTTAAAAAAAAAGTTATAAATACACTAGAAAAAATATCATAAAAAATGTTAAACACATTGTTAATAAAAGCGGGAGAAATAATGCAGAAATTACAATATTTCCGTGATCGTGACAGGGGTAAAAAATAATCGACGCGCCGCGTATTGCCGTGGCGCTTCCTGTATCGCCGCGGTCGATGGAAGTCATATTAAACGTATTAAACACCGTGAATAAATATCAGTTTGATTGATCGTTATCGGCAGCGTATCGTTTTCGAATTGTCTCGTTTCTACCCGTTGCATCCTTTTTTTTTTTTAATTCAGGGTGAAACGTTACAACCCTTTCTATCCATTCGCAGTTTCTGCGTATCCGAAGCTACGTCGATGGCGTTGATTTATGGATGTTACTTGGCCATTCTCGTGTCATCGAGACACGTCGGATGGAAAGGATCGAATGAGTCGATTATTCACTCGCCGTTTTCCGTTCTTGTTAACCGGCCGTTCATTAAGGGTGAATTGAATGTTTCTGCTCGAACGATGCTTGATTTTGATCTGGATATACTGCTGCTGACAAGTGGATTTTTGCATAATTTGTGAATAAATTGTATATTGGCGACGAAGTTTAAAAATATTATAAAATTATGTCGTGATTACGCTCTCCAATTCCACATTCCTCAATTCTGAAATTTTCCAATTCCTACATTCTGCAATTCCACATTCCCACATTCTCACATTCCCCAATTCCATATTCTCCAATTCCCACATTCCCTAATTCCCACATTCATCAATTCCCACATTCCCCAATTCCCACATTCTTCCACTCTCACATTCCCCAATTCCACATGCTCCAATTCCACGTTCTCGAATTCTCACATTCCCCAATTACAATTTTTCGAAACCCCACATTCGCCAATTCCATGTTCTCCAGCTCCCACGTTCCCCAATTCCATGTTCTCCAACTCCCACGTTCTCCAAATCCTACATTCCCCAATTCCACGTTCTTCAATTCCCGCATTCCTCCACTCTCACATTCCCCAATTCCACATGCTCCAATTCCACGTTCTCCAATTCCCGCATTCCCCAATTCCAATTTCTCTAAACCCCACATTTCCCAATTGTATGTTCTCTAACTCCCACGTTCCCCAATCCCACGTTCTCCAAACCCCACATTTGCCAATTCCACGTTCTCCAATTCCCATAATCCGCAATTCCCACATTCCTCCACTTTCACATGCGCCAATTTCACATTCTCCAATTACACATTCCCCAATTCCCACATTCCTCAATTCCACATTCCCCAATCCCTATATTGACCAATTTGCACATTGTCTAATTTCCACATTGTCCAATTTCCACATTGTCCAACTACTACATCGTCTCGTTCCTACATTGTGCAATTCCAACATTGTCCAACTACCATATTGTCCTATTACTACATTGTCCAATTTCTACGTTGCCCGACAACCTTATTGTCCAATTCCCACATTGTCTACTTCCTACATTGTCCAATTCCCACATTGTCCAACTACTACATTGTCTCATTCCTACATTGTGCAATTCCAACATTGTCCAATTACCACATTGTCCAATTGCTACATTGTCCAATTTTTACGTTGTCCAACAACCTCATTGTGCAATTCCCACATTGTCTACTTCCTACATTGTCCAATTCCCACATTGTCCCACTTCCACATTCTCGAATTCTCACATTGTTAGTAAACTGTACTCTGAAATCTTTACCCTAAAGCTATTTTAACGTGACACAAAATATCTAATTATATTGCGATACAAATTGCAAAATAAATTTGTCGATCTCGAACAAGCGTTTGAACTTCAGTTCGGTTTTATTTTATTAAGCAGAAATATAGATGACCCGTTATTCCTTTCAATTACAACGATAAACGGATTCATAAGAGACACGCAGAATTCAGTTTCATTGGATCCCCGTTTTTCGTTTCGCACCATTGTATTCGAAAACAGAGGGCAAACGTCCAAACATGGAAACAATTCGACTACCAGTAGAAACGGTCGGAACAATGCAGCCTCGTTAAACTTTATTTACTGTGCATTAAACAGAGACAAAAATGTGTAATAAAAAAAAAATGGAAACATGAGAACGTTTCGTGATTCTAACTAAAGCGGAAATAACTTTGTTATAAATAATAATAGGACGTTTTATTGGGTGAATGTAGTTATTATGTTTTTTGTGGGGTCAATTTGTACCGCAAATGCGTATTGCCGAAAACGCATTTAACTGGTTGTTTAGTTTTGGGTGTAGTCGGTTTCAGGTTATGGGATACTTAGGAGGACATGTAGGAGGACACGTAGGAGAACGCTTAAGAGGACACTTAGGACTGTTTTGTAATTCTTAGATTACAAAACAGCATTGTAGATTTATTTTTCATATGATTCAATTTCATTTTTCACGATTCCACGCTTTACAATTTCACATTGAACAATTCCACATTCTCCAGTTTCCACATTACCCAATTCCCACATTCTGCAATTCCTACACCCTCCAATTCCCTCATTTCCCAATTCCCGCATTCCTCAGTTCCCCACATTCCCCAATCCCCACATTCCTCAATTCCCACACCTTCCAATTCCCTCATTCCCTCATCCTCCAATTCCCACACCCTTCAATTCCCTCATTCCCAATTTCCACATGCCCCAATTTCCGCGTTCCTCAAATCCCACATTCCCCAATTCCCACATTTCCCAATTCCCACCCCCTACAATTCCCTCATTCCCCAATTCCTACATTTCCCAATTCCCATCCTCTCCAATTCCCTCATTCCCCAATTCCCGCGTTCCTCAATTCCCACAATTCCCAATTCCCACATTCCCCAATTGCCACATATCCCAATTCCCACATATCCCAATTCCCACATATCCCAATTCCACATTCCTCAATTCCAACATTCCCCAATTCCCACATCTCGAATTACTAAATTCTCGAACTCGAACCGTATGCAGCAACGTCTGAACTTAGGCTTGATACCTTGTGATTCATGGCGTCACTATATCATTTATTATAGTATTTATAGATTTATTTTTGATACGATTCAATTTCACAGAATTACAATTTTGCCTCATCTTACATACTCTCATACTATCTCATAATTTCTAAAAATTAATTTAGGGAGTTGCCAGAATATGAAATTGCAAATGCGACACTAAAAGTCAGCACGCGAACTATTCAAAATGGCCGACGCTCCGTAAACAAATGTGACTGTACAACTTAAAGTCAGAATTGTATGTTATTCTGTTGTTAATGCGTTGCTTCGGAAACATTTTCGTTAGACGTTCTACGAGGCAGTTCGCACTCTCGCTAAACAGTAATTGCACGAGGTGGCACATGGTAGATTTTCGAAATTGTCTCCTTATTGTCACTAGCTTCCTCCGCCGAGAATTTCTCTTTTTTACGGTGGCTCATCTGTTCGTTGATGGTCGTCGACGCTCGTAAAACTGCATCGACGTATAATCACTAAATCTACCTCCGTGGAAGTCTAGGAATTCTCTTTGAAAATACCTTTATACCCGAAAAATTACTATATATTGTAACTCCAAATTAAACTGTATCAGACATTCGAATAAAATTGATCATATGCAAAGTACCAGTGTGTCAGACTCAAACTACCAAGTCCACTATCAATGTAAAAAATAGTCTCAAAAATTAAAATCTCAAAGTTTAAAAAATTTGAGTAAGGAAGGAATGTAGCATTAAAAAATGTAGTACTAAAACAGTAGCAGGTTTATCGAGGAACCGCCCCTAATAAATCCCGCATGGACTAACGAAAGGGTGCCAATAGGAACGTTCGAAGGTTGGTAGTAGGAGGGGGTAAATAAATTGGTCGACGTGGCGATATAGAGGGGTCGCAATGCAGTCTTGCTGGTTCCACGGAAAGGGTGTAGAATCGTAGGGCCGACAGCAGGCTTGGAAATACCAGTTATTGATGAACCGTGCACCCCGTAACCACCCCCTTCACGACACCCGTGTGTCCAGTAACGTCTGCTAGCGTGTGCACACCACGATACAATGCCGTAACGCCACGTTCATAACCGTATTTGAAACCATGCAGCCCTGGAACATGATTAATTGCAACCCCTGTTATCTTCTACGAACGACAGTGGCCCGGAAAAAAAGGGGGAAAAAAAGGAATTTCTGACCGAGGGTGAGGGCCGTGCTCTGGGCTGCCTTTTTTATGCAAACTTGTATTTCCTGTTTCTGTTTTTTAGAGGCTTGTTGCGATGGGGTGGGTAATGTGGTCAAGGTTGGTATAATGAAATTTGGCAGGGGATGAATTAATTCGGTGACGGAGATCTGTGGCACTGTTCTGATCTTTTGAGCTTTTAGGAATTTTCTTGAAGACACACAAACGTAATGCGATATTTTATGACATTTATTTTTATGTTATTTGTTGGAAATAAATCAATTTCCACATTTCCCAATTCTACATTCTCCAATTCCACATTCCCCAGTTCCACATTCCCCAGTTCCGATATTTTTCAATTCCACATATGTCAATTCTCACATTCCCAAATTTCCACATACCCCAATTCCTACATTTCCAATTCCAACATTTTCCAATTCCACATTCCCCAATTCCTATATTTTTCAATTCCACATATGCCAATTCTCACATTCCCAAATTTTCACATACCCCAATTCCCACATTTCCCACTTCCACATGCTCCAATTCTCACATTCCCCAATTCCCACATTCCCCAATTCCCACAATCCCTAATTCCCACATTCTCCAATTCCCACATTCCCCAACTCCCACATTTCCCAGTTCCAATCTTCTCCAATTCCCACATTCCCCAATTCCCAAATTCCCCAATTCCCACATTCCCCAGTTCCCACATTCCCCAATTCCAACCTCCTCCAATTCCCACATTTCCCAATTCCCACATTTTCCAATTCCCACATTCCCTAATTCCCACATTCTCCAATTCCCACATTCCCCAACTCCCACATTTCCCAGTTCCAATCTTCTCCAATTCCCACATTCCCCAATTCCCACAATCCCTAATTCCCACATTCTCCAATTCCCACATTCCCCAACTCCCACATTTCCCAGTTCCAATCTTCTCCAATTCCCACATTCCCCAATTCCCAAATTCCCCAATTCCCACATTCTCCAATTCCCACATTCCCCAACTCCCACATTTCCCAGTTCCAATCTTCTCCAATTCCCACATTCCCCAATTCCCACATTCCCGAATTCCCACATTCCCCAGTTCCCACATTCCCGAATTCCCACATTCCCCAGTTCCCACATTTCCCAATTCCCACATTCCCCAATTCCACATTCCCCAAATTCCCCCACATTCCCCAATTCCCACATTCCCCAATTCCCACATTCCCCACATCCCCAATTCCCCCATTCCTACATTGTCCAGTACCAAATCCCAAATTCCTAAATCCTAAATCCCCAAATTCTCTACTCTTCGCATCCCTAATTCCCCATATGTCTCCCCCTTGAACCCTCCACAAAATAAAGACCCTTCAATGACCGCCCTACGCGTCCCACCTCCCCAGAATTTCGTGAATCGTCGTAGCGCCATCAGAATTATCGTGAAAATGTCAATATACATTATCTGTGCGTCACTCCATGATCGTTTAGGCAACCCCTTGCACCCGCCCCAATTGCAAATGGCCACCAAACCCGTACGATAGTAAGAGACGAATGGTTCGCATTCGATGAAAGGCAATCTCTTCGGGTTTCTAGCCGGGGTTTGATGGATTGCTGTGTTTCGTTCTCACCCAACAGGGTGCTCACCCTTACTGTTCGTTTGTAAACGTTCGATTTACCATTCCTTACAGCTCCTTCTTTGTTTCCGCTCGAATTGCATTCATGACAAGATTATCCCTCTCGGGGAACCCCCTTTTGTACCCGCGCTGTTTTATCGCCTCGTTCGGAAAGTTAAAATATCTTTTGTAGTTTTATGAAATGGAACTACCCTGTATTCAATGAATTTTAAATAAATTAGTGACCATGCATTTCTGCTACCATTTTAATCAAATAAATATTGAAGTGCATTAATGTATTTGCAAATTTCAATAAATACTACTTTATTTTAAATGAAAAATAATTTTTGCAAGGTTCCAGAATTTTGCTTAAGAGGTAGATAAATAATTAAGATAAAATCGCAAGGGAAAATAATATTCATTGCTATATTAAAAATTGAAGTTGTACGTGAAGATGAAGTTTTTCATCAACGTCATAAGACAAGAGCTTAATTGATCGTGCAACTGTCATAAAGACCAATATTTTGAAGCTTTTCAAACGACCTCCCATGGAAATAGATGATTCCCGGCATTGAATCGACACATGAAAATCGATTCGTAGATTTGACATGAAAATCCGCGGGTGATAAGCTCGCATCAAAGTGTTCGACAGTGACAGAACTTGGTAGCAGTCGAATTTTACAACCGATCTTCACTTTTCCATTGATACAAAAAAGAGTAATTTGGAGTGAAAGAAATTGGATGGGGTGACAATCAGAACTTGTCATATCAAGCTTATTCCAAAATAAAAATATAATACTGTTTGCGTGCTATCAAGCATAAATCAAATGGGTTCTTCAATTTTTAACTGGGGATTCTACTAACTTAAGTGAATGTTCACAAAATTATATTTTTTTGCAAAGTTTGGGGAAAGTTAAAAATTATGAAGTATCGTGTTACTTTGGGAATGTGGGAATTGGGGAATGTAGGAATTGGGGAATGTGGGAATTGGGGAATGTGGGAATTGGGGAATGTGGGAATTGGAGAATGTGGAATGAGGAAATGTGGGAATTGGGGAATGTGGGAATTGGAGAATGTAGGAATTGGGGAATGTGGGAATTGGGGAATGTAGGAATAGAGAATGGGGAAATGTGGAATTGCAAAGTGTTGGAATTGGGGAATATGGAATTGGGAAATACAGAAATTATGAACGTGGTGATTGGGGAATGTGGAATTTTGAAATGTGGGAATGTGGAATTAAGGTATGTGGAATTGCTGAGTGTTGGAATTGGAGAATGTGGAATTGGGAAATAAATAAATTATGAACGTGGGAATTGGGGAATGTGGAATGGGGAATATGGTAATTGGGGAATGTGGGAATTGGGGAATGTGGGAATTGGGGAATAGGGGAATTGGGAAATGTGGAATGGGGAAATATGGGAATTGGGAATTGGGGAATGTGGAATTGGAGAATGTAGGAATTGCAGAATTTGGAATGGGGAAATGTGGGAATTGGGGAATGTGGGAATTGGGGAATATGGTAATTAGAGAATAGGGGAATTGGGAAATGTGGAATGGGGAAATATGGGAATTGGGAAATGTGGGAATGGGGAATATGGTAATTGGAGAATAGGGGCATTGGGAAATGTGGAATTGGGGAATGTGAGAATTGGGGAATATGGTAATTGGAGAATAGGGGAATTGGGAAATATGGAATTGTGGAATGTGGGAATTTGTAATATGTTAATATGGAAATGTTGTAAAACCCTAAACTGAGTAACAGAAAACTTGAATTCCAAAAAATTGTAGCAATCCGAAAAATCTGAATCGTACTAGAAAAATATCCTCAGCGTCTACGTAAGGCACTCGTAAATATGAAAAAAGTTCATAACAAACTACACAGAATAATTTTAGCGAAAAATTTTGAACGCACCCCTGCAATAGAATATCCATGTTAACCTGTTTATTATATTTCCGAGGATAAACCATCGGTTTACATTTTCCTATTGCCATGTTTTCATCAAATATTCGTGTTTTTGTCGCGATATCGAGGGTGAAAGCACTTTTTCCAACTGCATCCAGGAAAATATTTGTCGACGTCGGTCACCGTTATCGTTTCACTTTTTTTTCCACCTCTTTCCGCCGTAAAATGGTGCCGTTCTATCGGATCGGTTAAATGCACCGTTTATTCGATAATAAAAGAAAAACAGAAGCCTCGTTTTCAGGATTAATCAAGAGACCTCGCTGAACTTCGCTTGGAACATCGATTTCTTCATTTCGCGAACCTTCTTGGGAAATTGCCTTTTCGCTGTTGGCTTTCATTAAACAATTTTGTGTACCTAGAAAAGGTATTGATTCCTTTAAAAATTCAAATTACGCTTTTGTAACACGCTTCGAACATTTTCATTCGGGTTTTCATTGAATTTTAAAAGCGTTTTTTCAGTCGAATAAATTCCAATATCGTACCCGTAACAATAACCGTGTAACTTTTCAATAATTTTCATGCTTTCAGGAGCTTCGATTATTTTTTAGATTGCTTTTGTAATATGACTGTTAATTGTTCAATCGACGCGTGTGCGTACGGTTATTAATAACATTGATTTTATCCCCCTGCTTTTTTACGATCCGCCATCTTTTCAACGAAATAAAGAGCGCAAATTAACGGACAGTGTTTTCGTTTTATCGCTCGTTTTTGTAATCCGCCATCTTCCGAGCGCGCGAAATAAAGAGAACAAATTGACGGACAGTGTTTGATAAATCGGCGAAGAAAAAAATGGTGAAACGCTCGAATAAAACGTTTCGATAACAAAGGCCAATCGAACGCAATATTCAAAACTCAAAGCAAATACCATTCATTACAAGTTTCCAGACATGTTTCCTTGTTCAGTTAACAATTACGATTCGCGTGGAAAATAAAAAGAATGGCGCACGAACGAAGGTCTCGTTGAGGTCTCCATTCAACGAGACAAAGGTTCTAACAACGTATGAAAAAGAAAAGAAAAATCTGTTTCACTTCTCTGACCATATTCGAAAGAGCATTAAAAAAAAGTGACGTGAAAGAATCAATTGTTTCCACCGTACACTGACAAATCAATCGATCGACATCTGACAACAATAAGCTCGATAATTTTATACCGTCATGGAAATTAATCAATTGATGAAATGTGAGATGGATTTCGTGTATTGTATCGTGCATTTTTCGGGGTAGAGAAATTTTTGAAGGGTACATGGGGATTTTGGAGGAATTATGGGGTGCTAGGGATATTTACATTTCAAGTTTCCCTATTTCAGAACTTTCAAATTCCACATTCTACAATTCCATTTAACCAATTCCACATTCCACAATTCCAACACTATGCAATTCCACATTCCTCAATTCCAACACTCTGCAATGCCACATTCCTCAATTCCACATTTCCCAATTCTATATTCCCACATTCCACATTTCCCAATTCCATATTCTCCAATTCCCTCGTTTCTAATTTCTGTATTTCCTAATTCCACATTCCCCAGTTCCAACACTCTGCAATTCCACATTCCTCAATTCCACATTTCTTAATTTCCACATTTCTCAATTCCACATTTCCCAATTCCACATTCCAGAATTCCACATTTCCCAATTCCACATTTCCCACATTCCACATTTCCCACATTCCACCTTTCCCAATTCCACATTCCTCAATTCCAACACTCTGCAATTCCACATTCCTCAATTCCAACACTCTGCAATTCCACATTTCTCAATTCCACGTTTCCCAATTCCACACGCCAGAATTCCACATTTCTCAATTCCACATTTCCCAAATCCACATACCAGAATTCCACATACCAGAATTCCACATTTCCCAATTCCACATTTCCCACATTCCACATTTCCCACATTCCACCTTTCCCAATTCCACATTCCTCAATTCCAACACTCTGCAATTCCACATTCCTCATTTCTAACACTCAGCAATTCCACATTCCACATTTCCAAATTCTGCATTCCCCAATTCCCACGTTCATAATTTCTGTATTTCCCAATTCCACATTCCCCAGTTCCCACATTGTCCAAATTCCCACATTGTCAAAATTCTCACATTGTCAGAATTCTCACATTTTCCAAATTCCCACATTGTTCATATTCTCATATTGTCCAAATTCCCACATTGTTCATGTTCTCATACTGTCCAAATTCCCACATTGTTCATGTTCTCATATTGTCCAAATTCCCATATTGTCCCAATTCCCACCTTGTCCAAATTCCCACATTGTCCAAATTTGTAGATCCCCACATTTCCAAATCCCCACTTTTCCATATCCCTACATTCCAGCACCCTGTATCCTTATCCGCACATTTCATTAGTCTTCCACATTCTGAACTCCTCACCTTTCTACATTCCCCTAAAAAAGAATTAAGCAAGCATAAAAATTGTAAAGCATCCCCATCTCAAATTACTAAATTGTCGAACCGTCCGCGACAATATCTGAACGTAAAATCGTAAATAATATATTGTATTATGGATTATACCAGAAATATTGTGAAATTCTGTATAGAGGGTATACTGTGAGGGTTTGAAAAGGGGGTGTAGAGGGAAAAATGTGTAGAACGGACAAGTGACCTATCGAAATCGATACCGTGGCGTGTATTCATCGAAATCGAAACGCGAGACTGCGGGGGTGAGAGTGGCTGAAGGGAACGCGTTTCGTTGTAAGGGATGAAAAATGATGGCAGCTCGTTTTCTTTTACATGACCAGCGCATACGTGGGTTGAAACGGTTGCTTTGTTTCTGTTCGTTATTTTATTAGGGGAATTGAGATAAGAGTAAAATATCGTGTAGTTTAATGGCTCGTTTTATAATAATAACTGCGGCGGGGTGGATGTAGAAAAAGGGTTGGCTAAGGGTTGAATGTCTCCGTTGGGACCGTGTTACTCTGATGCGATACTTTTTCCTTTAATACAAAGGATTATTGTTACCATTGTGGGTTATAGCTGAACTTAATATCAAATTTAAGATCTATTATTTCATCGTAGAAACACTTCTCGTGATGGTATCACTTATTGCAACGTCAAATTACGTCTGAATTTTTCATCTACTTTAATCACTCAAATTGTAAAATAATTTCCTATCGATTGAAAAATGTAGTTTTCTGTTAATATGTTAGTTAAAAATTTAATGTTTGGTCGGACTTGATCAATTTCTACATGATCAAATATTCTAGAGGATTCATTCATCAAAATATATTAAAGGATCTGATGAAATATTGTAGTGGACTCTATCCGATTTTTTATAAAATTGAAGTTGCTGAATCTTTATGTTCATTCCCACATTTCCCATCTTTTTTGATTTACTTTGCTAGCCGATGTTTTTTGCACGCCATTTCTCATCGGTTTCCACAGGCTGTTCTTCCAGCCACCAATTAAACGAACACCCAGGCTCCTTCACTTTTTCCCGCCGACGTTCCATCAGTCTTCTCGATCGCTGTTCATTTATAGAATTGTCGACGTGGCTCGTCGATATCCCTTACCTTGGATAATTGAAAAACGAAAGGCGAGTCGCGATTTATTTTTCTTCCAACAACACGCGAATTTGTGTTGGCTCTACTCGAGACGTGATTAATTCCGTTCGATGAAAAATTGGGGCAACTTTGCATTTTATTTTTGTTGGGCGTCAGATACTGATGTTAATGAGTTGGTGTGTGAGGTCAGTTCGGAATAAAAGAAGTTATGGGCTTTTTAGGATGCGTAGAATTCTTTAGAGTTTCCACAGCCCACTATGGCGGCATATCAAATTACCACGTATCGAATTACTATGCGTTGAATTACTACGTATCGAATTACTATGCAACGAATTACTACGCGTCGAATCACCATGAGTCGAATTACAACGCATCGAATTACCATGCGTCGAATTACTACGCGTCGAATTACTACGCGTCGAATCACCACATATCGAATTACCACGCGTCGATTTCCACAGCCCACTATGGCGGCATATCAAATTACCACGTATCGAATTACTATGCGTTGAATTACTACGTATCGAATTACTATGCAACGAATTACTACGCGTCGAATCACCACATATCGAATTATGACGCGTCGAGTACTCAAGCGTCAAATTACCGCGCGTCGAGTACTCAAGCGTCAAGTTACCACGCGTCGAATACCCACGCATTGAATTACCACGCGTTGAATCACCACATATCGAATTACCATGCGTCGAATACTCAGGCGTCAAATTACCACACATCGAATTATCAAGATTCGAATTGCCACTGGTCGAATCACCATGAGTCGAATTACCACGCGCCGAAGTCGCCATGGTCCCCAGAGTCTCCACAGTTCCAGACCCCCAGAGTCCCTATATATCCACAGTTTCAGTCGCCAGTGCCAAGTTCGCTAGGACCTCCACAGTCCACAGTCCCTCGGATCCCCAGGTCCCCACATCCCCACATTCTCTATAGTTCCCGAATTTCCCAGATTCTCACAGTCCTCGGAATCGCCATATTTCCTAGCTTCCCAGAATCCCTACGTTCCCTTGGATCATCACAGTCTCTACTGTAGATAAGCCAGGAGTTGGCGCGTAGGTCGAGCCAGAGTAAAAGAAGCCACTCGCTCCACCTAACCACCGTGAACACTTCCAGTTACATTTCGGCAAATAAGAATAATGACCATAACTGCTGAACGCGATTCGCGCTATCTCGAGACGTTTGCCGACGCTATCTTGAGACGTTTGTCCATTTTTCTATTCTGATAGTCCGAACAATTGGTTCATGCGTGAACTGATGGGTTGTCTACCGTACTCCTTGCCAATAGACCTAATGCCTCCGAAGTCAACTATGAACATCAAAAATCAAAAAGTCCTGAAATTTAGAAGTTTTAGCAAAGTTTCGGAAACCAGAACGTTTGGAAATCTGAAATGAAATTCAATTGAATTCTTCAGGAAGGTTGATCCCAGTCGATATTTCTCGCCGGTGACGAAAGAATACTCGGTATCTCGTCGAAAGAGACACTCCAGAACTCCTCTCAGCACTTTTCTCGGATGCACTCGAGTGCATTTGTCGCGAAAGAGACGTGGCCCGTGCTTATCTGCACCCCAGCCGCAAGGTTGCTTCTTCTGGGAAAGGAATCTGGGTTTCCTGTCGGTGCTCGGGGGCCTGGAAACGTGCCCGAAGGGCAAAAGTTACAGCAGCCGAAGTAAGACGAGAAAAAGGAGCGACGGGAAAACTGGGGTGGAAGGAAATTTAAAGTGTGAGGGTTGCTACTTGGAATTCTGATGGAGATACGACGATCGCGCAGCCTGTTGCGTCGTGGCACGTGCTTCTCTCTAACTGTTTCATTCTTACATTTTAATTTGCTACATTTAAAACATAGTATCATTCATTACATACATTAGTTAATAACAATTTTTTATTTTTTTAATTTTATGAAACATAATACACAATAATTTTCAAATTCAGACGTTTACATTTCTTGCCTCGAATATTATTGAACGCTTTTATTCTCCCCTTTTCAGTGATCAATGAATTATATTTGCAGCTCATTCGAATTTCGCGCCAAATTTAATAATAATAATACAGCTTCGTCGAATCAGTGAACGATCGGAGCCGAACGCGATCTCACCCGATTTGCGCCGTCTTCGCCCGAAGCTCAAAATCTGGCCCTACCTTCATACCTTTTACTTCATGCAAGTTTAGTTCTCGAATGAACCGTGAACACGTTAGTTATGTCACAGAAAGTGTCGTGCTTGTGAAACTTTTTATATGACGCGTATTGTCATGGCTACCGATGTTGCATTTGAAAAATTCAGATGCATGCGCAGTAGTATGAAAAGCAGATCGCATGGTAGGAAGTGGTTTGGACTGTGGCCAAACTTCCTGACGAATGTAAGGCTTGAACATTATTATTTATTTTTTTTGTGGACATTAGGGGATGTGGGATGGGATTTGGGGTGTTGGAAATTTGGGTATGTGGAGATTTGGGATGGTGAGAATTTGGGAGGGTAGAAATTTGGGATAATGGTGATTTGGGGTGATGGAAATTTGGGAGGGTAGAAATTTGGGAATGTGGAATTTTGGGGTGGTGAGAATTTGGGATGTTGGAAATTTGGGAGGGTAGAAATTTGGGAATGTGGAAGTTTGGGGTGGTAAGAATTTGGGATGATGGAAATTTGGGAGGGTAGAAATTTGGGAATGTGGAAATTTGGGATGGTGAGAATTTGGGATGATGGAAATATGGGAGGGTAGAAATTTGGGAATGTGGAAATTTGGGATGGTGAAAATTCGGGATGATGGAAATTTGGGAGGGTAGAAATTTGGAATGATGGAAATTTGGGATGGTGAGAATTTGGGATGATGGAAATACGGGAGGTTAGAAATTTGTGGTAGCGGAAATTGGGGATGGTAGAAATTTGGAATAATAGAAATTGGTGATAATGGAAATTTAGGGGTGGTAGAAACTTCCAAATTTACAATTTTTAGAACTAGCAGATTACAAAATTGAAATACCTAAAACCTTTCTAAAATTTGAAACCTTCTTCTGAAATTTTTAATATTATTGTAGGAACTGTTATATAACCTTGAAAGTACATATTAAACTACGTCAAAACTACGCGCACGTAATATCATTGCAACATGATGCAATATACAGTCGTAAAGAATTTATTGCGACGCAGCATCGAAGGGCGACATTGAATGCAAGCCCCAAATAATAAAAATCAGCTGTCGCATTATTCGAGGGGAGACGCAGTCTACAAGACAGGGATTCCCATATCGTCCTGTTTATCCTGTTTCATCCTGTGTTACACACATACTTCTCTACGAATTCCCTATTTACCCTCGTTCTTTATTGCCATGGTTTAATAGAATTTTCACTGGCGTTTCGTTGAATTTCGAGCGAACTCGTTACCGTATTACGATTACAAACTTCTTATTTCCACAATAAAAAGTTCCCTGTAAAAGTTGTAAAACGTACAAATAAAAATTCTGACAGAAGATATTGCAACGTATACTTCCTACGGAATTATTTAACTTCGAAGAACATAAATTTTTCACAGTATTCTTCGTCGAACTTAATTTTCAACGTTCGAAAGTGTATCTCCGTGGAGATTATTTTTAAACCTGATTTTTCGCAATTTCTCCCAGTTACACGGGCGAGTAATAAAATTTTTATTTCAGCGTGCCTCCATTAGCGCCGCGATCGATAGGTATTAAAAAAAATATTACTGCAAACGCGTGGAACCATTCCATTGGTCCAATTTATCCTGTCCAAAGTGGTCTATTTTTATAAAATCGATTAATTAATATCCATTTTGCCTTTCGAACGTCGCGAGACATTTCCATTTAGAATAAATAATGTAACGTCGATGGGATTCATTATAGATACCTTGGCCATTGAATTAGAACGAAAATTTCACGGGAACCGTAAGTATTCAGATTCCTCAGTAGGTATCAGATACCACGCATTGAATTACCACGCTTTCGAATACCAGGCGCCGGAGTCCCACATATCGAATTACCACTCGTCCGATTACCACGTATCCAATTACCACTCATTCGAACACCACGTATCGAATTACCACGCGCCAGAGTCCCACATATCGAATTACCACTCGTCCGATTACCACGTATCGAATTACCACGCATCCGAACACCACGTATCGAATTACCACTCATCCGAATACCACGTATCGAATTACCACGCATCCGAACACCACGTATCGAATTACCACGCGCCAGAGTACCACGTATCGAATTACCACTCGCCAGAGTACCACGTATCGAATTACTACTCGTCCGAACACCACGTATCAAATTACTACGCGTCCGAATACCACATATCGAATTACCACGCGTCAGAGTACCACATATCGAATTACCACGCGACGAGTAACCACGTATCGAGCTCCAGCGTGTCAAATTACCACGTATCAAATAACCAATCAATGTTATCGTCATTTTAGTATTCAAGTATTTTCCTACTTACTCAATCTTTTGGTACTCAGATTCCTCAGCAGGTAATAAGGTTACCAGCTATTTTGGTATTCAGACATTTTCTTACTTAATCTTGATTTTTGTATTATGTACCCTGGCCTCCAAATTGCCACGTATGAAAATTTCACGTTTATGACTGTATGTAATATATGGAACATCTTGGGTCACGCAAAATTACTGAGTACGATAACGATATATACATGGCAATTTATTACTATCAAAAATAAATTGTGTTATATGTATCATGTAATGTTATATGTATCATGTTAGTAGCGAAACTATATCATTATTTCAAGCCTTTCAATTTTAAGAGCCGTGAAAAATACTGAAAATTTAGACTGTAAATGAAATGAATGAATCCTGGGATTCAATTTGTGAATCCTCACAAATGACCCAGAATCGTGCATTGAATTATCCTCGAACAGCAAGTAAATCGCAACTTTTCAACGTCTACGATACAAGTAGGCCATTTAAATAATTGCCACACATTTATCCCGAGGAATATTTCAAAGTGCTTTTGGGACTCATAATGGCGAACCACCTAGGCTGATGTCTCCTTTAACGAGCAGATATGACCGCATAATGGATCTCCCGACCATTGCTCATGGGTTTCCTCATTTACAGCTGCCTCTAAGAGGTCGGTCTCGTTCAACAGCGGGGGTGTGATGATTATCGACGCGATAAAACGTTTCAGGGCTGTGCAAAAAGCTTGGCTTACCCTCAAAACGTACTTGCTGCGCGATAAATAAACGCTGACTTAATGTGTCGTTGTATATCCCCGGTTTATGTCGCATTAATATTTTGTTGGTTTTATGGAATTTTAGTGGGATTTGAGGAATTGGAGTTTGGAATTGAACGGTGTGGACAAAGTTGTTTGCTTGAACAGTGAGCCGTCTATGCCCGAGCATTTTCTAACGGAATTGGAATGTTGACTTCCGGTTGGCGGAGTGCGCATCCTCCCTCGTTATCAGCCGATGGGAGGAGGTCACGGTACCCATTTCCTACGAGCGATTTTCCGCGAATTGCCTCCATTATGTCCAATTATCGGCTCGGATGAAGGAAGACGTATTCTCGACGAGGGTGAGACTCGAAGATGGGCCGACGTGGGGGAGAGTTGAATTTTTCATCGGACTTTGGGGGTGGAAATGAAAATCGGGGAGGAAAATTATTTTTAAAATTCACTCCTTTTAGACGTCTTACACTTGGACTTATTTAGTACTCAATTATTTACAATTTTAAACACCTATATTTTTTTTTAATGTACTTGAAGTGTACTTGAAATGTGATATTCATATGAGACTTGAAATGTGATATACATATGATACTTGAAATGTGATATTCACATGATACTTGAAATGTGATATTCATATGAGACTTGAAATGTGATATTCATATGAGACTTGAAATGTGATATTCACATGAGACTTGAAATGTGATATTCATATGATGGTTGAAATGTGATATTCACATAATACTTGAAATGTGATATTCACATGAGACTTGAAATGTGATATTCATATGATACTTGAAATGTGATACTCTTATGACACTTGAAATGTGATACTCTTATGACACTTGAAATGTGATACTCATATAATATTACAAATGTGATATTAATACTAGCAGACTCTTAATAGTACCAACATGATTAATATTGATCAAGTTCACAATTTGATCGTCAAATAGTGAAATCCTTCAGAATTGAGTAACTATATTTTATACTACATGCAGTGTTTACTACAACGAGTAAAATTCAATCTCCCAAAAAATGAATAATAGTTCAATGTAAAACCTACCTCAGTTGTTCGTTTCATGCCCCAAAAGAAAATCTCTAATTTCGATGAATCGTGATTAAACGCCACTTATCAACGAAAATTGCCGACCGCATCGAAGTCATCTACCAAAAAGAGAGACGCAGCGCGGCAAGGAAAGTGAAGATGCTAAAGCACGTTGTCCAGACACGAAGAGGTCCTCGAGGTCGTTTTCCGGAGTGGTTGAACGGCACTCGAAGTCAACCTTGTTTGCACCACGACCGCGTTCCTGCCTAAGAGTGCTTTCACGTTGGCCACATTTCATGGCGTAGTGTCTTAAGCTGTGGGATGAACATCTTTTGATTACAAAAATGGTGATTAAATTTTTATGTAATCTGAGTATTTGAGGATGGGACAGATTTACTTTTTGTTACAAAAATTGAAATGGTGATCACACCTTCACGTGATCTGGTTTATGATCCTCATATGATCACCTATGATCTTCAAATGACCTTACATGATCTACCTATGAAGATAGCACGAGTCCCATCATTTTCAAGAAGCCTAAATCACAGAAAAAATCCAGAAAGTACACAGGAAACCTAGAGGAGTTTTAAAGGAACCTTGAAGTTGTCGTAGACTTCATAGGTAGATCATCAAGTGAACGTTGTAGCAAGTCGATATCGCCATTGTGAATCAACCCTGTTCCAGATTCGCAGGGAAGGGATTCACCGGGCAATTAAGTCCCTTCTGCGATCGACAGACGCTCGCGTGGCCCGTCGTTTCGCCCTCGACGTCTCGAGTGTCTCATTTGATAGCCTCTTCTTGGAAATTGCTCACCCTGAACGAAACCTCTGCCCTGCTGTATTCTCCACTCTTTCCTGCTTATTGTAGTCATTTATTTCGGTGTTTAATATATTGTGCCTTTATTATTCATTTGTGGTATATAAAATGCACTTGGATTATTATACAGGGCGTCTCACAACTGGTGTAAGTCGTTGAAGAGGTTGTCTGAACCTGAACAACTTTGGTTCTTTTTTTGTTGATAATTAAAAATTGAAACTGCAAACGCTATTCACCTCAGCCACCCCTTTTTATAAGTCACCAGTTATGAAATACCCTGTAGAATCTTAAAATACCAGTTTCTGAATCTAATTACATTAGGCTGGATGTTTACGAGTTTTCGTGACACATGTCGTTATTTTTAATTTTAGAAATATAAAGTTTGTCTCGTTGACCCACTTATGGCTAATGGCAATGGAAAATCGTCTACGTTCCATATTTTTATCGACGAACGTATTCGTCGTGATTTATTATCTGTCACTTTGACGAGACCAATTTTTAATAAATATTACAACATGTTATTTCGCTTGACCTGTTTATTCCTCAGAAAATGAAAAATGTTTCCTGGTACACATAAATCATGAACCTCGATGCCCGCGAGCGCAACGGGCACTTGATCTGCCCGCCCCTTCGGTGCACTCTGATCGAAACTGATTCTTGGTTTTTACCCCGTAGCGCGTTTCCACTCGATTATTAAAATGCAATTAAAGGAGAATCGAACAGATCATACGTTGAAAAGTTTCCCTTTACGATGGATCTTATATCGTGCTATTAAATTATGTTCAATGATGCCTTCGTTATGCATTGTGCATTGCGAGCTCGATTATCGAATAATACGTGAATATAATACGCCATTATGCCAGCTCGTGGGGGGAGGAACCGATTACTTCGCATTCAAGTCGTGCAATCTCGTCGTGAAATCTCCGGAAAGTACAGGAAGATTTAATCCGAGCAACCCTCCACTATATTCCGTGGAAGCACAATAATTCGTGCACAACATTGCCATTGTATTTATATTCGATACTCGTTCGAGGATTGGTCGGGACATTTACGTGAAATGATGCATCGTTTTATTCCATAATGTTCACCCTTACGACATCTCATAACCTGGGGTGCAATACTCGAATCGAATTTACCTTTTCTATATAAAAATTGATGGCAACTGCTAGAGATGACATATACAGGTCGTCTCACAAGTGGTGTTACTCTCGAAAAGGGGTTGTCATATTATAACCCTCTATGGACCACAAAACCGAAATCAAATTCACCGTTTTCTGTATAAAAATTGATAGCAACTGCAAGAGATGACATATACAGGTCGTCTCACAAGTGGTGTTACTCTCAAAAAGGGGTTGTCATATTATAACCCTCTGTGAACCACAAAACTGAAATCAAATTCACCGTTTTCTGTATAAAAATTGATAGCACCTGCAAGAGATGACATATACAGGTCGTCTCACAAGTGGTGTTACTCCCAAAAAGGGGTTGTCATATTATAACCCTCTATGGACCACAAAACTGAAATCAAATTCACCCTTTTCTGTATAAAAATTGATAGCACCTGCTAGAGATGACATATACAGGTCGTCTCACAAGTGGTGTTACTTTCAAAAAGGGGTTGTCATATTATAACCCTCTATGGACCACAAAACTGAAATCAAATTCACCGTTTTCTGTATAAAAATTGATAGCAACTGCTAGAGATGACATATACAGGTCGTCTCACAAGTGGTGCTACTCTCAAAAAGGGGTTGTCATATTATAACCCTCTATGGACCACAAATCTGAAATCAAATTCACCGTTTTCTGTATAAAAATTGATAGCAACTGCAAGAGATGACATACAGGTCGTCTCACAAGTGGTGTTACTCTCAAAAAAGGGGTTGGTGTTAACTAAGAAATGTAGCTGACTTTTTGGTTCCAATTGGTTGGTGTCTTTTTGCAAAAGTTCAAAAGGAAAGCTTCAACCCACAGTTTACAAAAGAAAAAGTGTAAAATCACGTGTGCTAACCCTGTAACATTGTGGGGTAATATTACTTGAAATACCCTGTATATGTGACACTGAATCTCCCCCAAATCTGACTGATTCTAACCAGATCTCAACTAACTTTGAAACTGAATTTTATATTAGAGTTCACCCCTTTCTCATGCAAAGTACTCTGAAATGCCACCACCCTGCGAGAAGAAAAATATCAACTTCTGCAGTTCGCTGCAACGAAAAGAAGTGACAGAAGCATCCGTCTCCCTTAACCCCATAAGAAGCGCATTTTCCGATCGGTTAAACCCGACCAAACCTCGGCTCGACTCTTCCCAGGGGTTGAAACAGGAACTGCGAACCGAAGAAGCGGAGGAAGAATGAAAGAAACAGGCGGAAAAGGGAGGTCGACTAGATTGAGGCATGATTGAAAATTCTGCCCCCGGCTACAGGGTTGCTTTCGATTTAAATGTATACACCACTGACAAGTTTCGTTACTTTTACACGTGGAGTGAATCGCGACTAATGGGGGTGACATTTCGTATCCAATTTAAAATTGTATTTCTGTAACATATAAATTAATCAAAATATAATAAACTTATATTAAAGAAGAATTTCAAAATTGTTTTAAAATTTATTGGAAAGAGTAAATTAGTGTTTCTAGGTATTTATTGTCTGCTCCCCTGGGTTCACATTGCGTAACCTAACCATGAATGTACCCATTTTAACTAGAGCTAATGGAATTTTAAAGATAGCCCCAAGAAACAAATAACAGTTCTATCACAGGAAACTACCTGAAGGGGTAGTTTGATTACTCGTGGTTATAAGATGCTTTAGAATGTTTCTTTACATTATTTCACTCGGTATTGCTTCCTTCCGGCGATTGTTCATAGAGCTTTTTTGCAGGGGTGGTAGGGATACGAGGGAAGTTAAATGAGAGTTGAATTGGGTAACTTTGTAGGAGCGTTGTTTTGGTTGTTTTAGGGGTGAACAGTTGTTTAGAATTGTTTTGTAGTCTTCTGTGCAAGGCGCTGCAAGTGTGGAGGACGTTGTTGTGAAATGTACGAGCTTTTGATTTCTTTGCTCTTGCATTGTATGATCACGCTTTATACGGTCAAGTATTGTATTACCATGCTTTGTATGGTCAGATGTTGGCATGGATCGAATTATCATAGGCCAGAGTACCAGGTATTGAATTACCAAGCGTTGGAGTACCACGTATCGAATTACCACTTGTCCGAACATCACATATGAAACTACCACGCGTCCGAATAACCACGTATCGAATTACTATGCGTGAGAGTACCATGTATTAAATTACCACGCGTCCGAATGCCACGTATAGAATTACCACGCGTCCGAGTAACCACGTATCGAATTACCACGCGTCCGAATAACCACATATAGAATTACCACTCGTCCGAATACCACGTATCGAATTACCACGCATCGAATTACCACGCGTCGAATCACTACATATCGAATTACCGCGCATCGAATTTCCATGTATCAAATTACCACGCATCGAATTTCCATGTATCAAATTACCACGCGTCGAATTTCCACGTATCGAATTACCACGCGTCGAATTTCCACGTATCGAGTTACCACGCGTAGAATTACCACGCGCCGAATCACTACATATCGAATTACCACGCGCTGAATACTCAAGGATCAAATTACAACGCGTCGAATTACTACGCGCCGAATCACCACATATCGAATTACCACGCGCCGAATACTCAAGGATCAAATTACCACGC
>NW_003797162.1:288464-309743 GCF_000220905.1 Megachile rotundata
AATACCCACGCGCCGATTTAGCACGCGTCGAATTATCACGCATCGAATTACCACGCGTCCAATTACTACGCGTCGAATCACTACATATCGAATTACCACGCGTTGAGTACCCAAGCATCAAATTACCACGCGTCGAATACCCACGCGCCGAATTACCAAGCGTCGAATTACCACGCATTGAATTACCACGCGTCGAATTACTACGCGTCCGAATAACCACGTATCGAATCACCACGCGTCCGAACACCACATATTGAATTACCACGCGTCCGAATACCACGTATCGAATTACCATGTGTCCGAATACCACATATTGAATTACCACGCGTCCGAATACCACGTATCGAATTACCACGGTTCCGAATACGACGTATCGAGTTACCTATGCGGCAGAGTACCACGTATCGAGTTACCACGCGCTAGAATACCACATATCGAATTACCATGTGACGAGTAACCACCTATGGAATTCCAACGTGTCAAATTACCACGTATCAAATAACCGCACGATGTATCCTCAGCTATTACATTAGCATGCATGGAATTACAACGCGCGGAATGGCCGCCCACCGAATTACCACGTACATTATGACCCATTACATCACCACATATTGTGTAAACAGCGGTTACAACCGCGTGTAAAGATCCAGTACAATAGAATATTTAACAGTAATATACGGTATCAGTGATAATATTGAAATAAACAAGTCTAAATTAATTTGTGCAAATAATTAATCAAGAAATTATTTTTTGTTTTAGGTTAAATTGGACAAAAGCCACAACGGCAAACCTTCAAGGGTTATTCACATCAGAAATATCCCAAATGAGGTGTCAGAGGGTGAAATCATCCACCTTGGTGTACCCTTCGGTCGCGTCACCAATGTCCTCGTTCTCAAAGGCAAGAATCAGGTAAGTCTTGTATAACTTGTTTAATTAATTGAAAACTGTATTCGAATTTTGTTAATTAATCATCTGCCCATTTAATCATGGAATACTTATGATTATACATCGGTTGAATCAAATCGTTAATTGATAACGAAACATTTCGATTGGAATCGTATTAATGACGTGATATATTGCACATCGCATGGTGCGAATAATTAATTTTCTGCCGAAAGTAAATTGAAATTTAGTAATTGCATACTTCGATCGATCTAAACTGTTACTTATTGATAATTCACTATAGCGAAATGAGTGAGCTAATGAACTGTATCAAATCAGGAGCAATTGTTCCGTCCGATTTGGTCAAACGAGATTCCCCATGTTGCTTTCAGCTATCTGAATCGCAAAAATGCTTTGATCCACGCTAGGAATTCGAGTTTGCGTCCACTTTGCGACTAGGACGCGGTTCGACGAGTACGCAATAACAGAAACAATCGAATCATCGAAACGCCTGTTTAGGCATCGTTATCCATTAATATCCTCCCTCTGCACGGAACTGGTATTCGTTCGATACAACCACCCCTCTTTAAACATCCCTCTTAACTCGTATCTGATCGCCTACAATTCCTTGATTCTCGATTTACCAAAATCTGAAGTCTTAAATTAGCAAGTCCTAGATTTATAAGTCCAGTTCTTAAAATTTTTAATTCCCCAATTTGTCAAATTCTTGGACTCTCAAAATCCCGAATTGTCATCCCCAAAGTCTCAAGTCTTAAAATTGTGAAATCACTGAATTTTCAAGTCCCAAAATTCTAAAATTCACAAATCCTCAAGTCCCCAAATTCTGAAGTCCCCAAATTCTAAAGTCCCCAACTTCTCAAGTCTCCAAATTCTCAAGACCCCAAATTTTCAAGTCCCAAAATTCTAAAATCCCCAAATTCTCAAATCCCCAAATTCTCAAGTCCCCAAATTCTCAAATCCCCAAATTCTCAAGTCCCCAACTTCTCAAATCCCTAAATTCTCAAGTCTCCAACTTCTCAAGTCTCCAAATTCTCAAGATCCCAAATTTTCAAGTCCCAAAATTCTAAAATCCCCAAATCCTCAAATCCCCAAATTCTCAAGTTCCCAAATTCTAAAGTCCCCAAATTCTAAAATCCCCAAATTCTAAAGTCCCCAAATTCTCAAACCCCAAATTCTCAAATTTCCATTACCTCCCTCACCGAAATCCCCAGATCTCAAATTCCCTATACATCCCCTAAACCAGCCTCCAATATCAATCCCGATCAGACGTCTGATTTTCTATTTTCGGAACGCGATATTTCATATGCATCAAGTACATTTCTCTCGACGGACGTTCCTCGAGTATTTTTAATAAAAGCCAGTAAATTAAATGCAACGAGTATATTTAATGCATGTAAACGCGCCAGCTTTCAACAACGAGACACGTGTTAGTGAACGATCCGGTACAACAGGTATACGATAATGCCAGCTCGGTTTGTTTATACCAGGGAGGATTAAAGTAATGCATCGATGCACGTTGGTCCGCCGCATTCAGCTTGATGAAGAGATTTACCATCCATCCGAACCCCTTGCCTCCCCCTTCTGTGTGCAAATTACATACGCATTAGTGGTGGAAATATGGTGTACGAGGCGTAAGCCACGATAAACGCGAGGTCTTTGTGCGAAGAAGCGGCTAACGAGATTCGATTTCCGGTTAATCCTTTCGTTACGAAGGACCTATGGATCTACGTACTGCGGTTATAGTTGAAAATTTTCTGACTCTTCATTGATAAGCTTTTTTGTTTTCCGTGGCTGCTAAATTCTTTAATTTCTTCGAAATTTATAATTGTTCTTTTGAGATTTCAAGTTTTGGGACTTTGGTGTTGGGTTGTATTGTAAATGGGTGGAAACTGTACTTTATCTTTTAAGATGGGAACTTTAGTTGACTTTTTGTACCCTTCTGACGAGACTGACTCGTGACGCACTCATGACACACTCATGACGCACTTTTCACATATATGACGTACTCGTTACACATATGACGCACTCGTGACTCACTCTTTAGATATTCGTGACGCACTCATGAAACACTCATGACGCACTTTTCACATATATGACGTATTCGTAACACATATGACGCACTCGTGACTCACTCATTAGATGTCCGTGTCGCACTCATGACACACTCATGACTCATTTTTCACATATACGACGTACTCGTTACACATATGACGTACTCGTGACTCACTCATTAGATATCCGTGTCGCACTCATGACACACTCATGACGCATTTTTCACATATATGACGTACTCGTAACACATATGACGCACTCATAACGCACTCGTGACTTACTCATTACACATTCGTGACGCACTCATGACACACAAGATGCACACATGACGCACTCGTGACGCACAAGATGCACTCCTGACACAGATGACGCACTCATGACACACAGGATCTACTCATGACGCACTCGTGACGCACAAGACGCACTCCTGACTCACATGACGCACTCATGACACACAGGATGTACTCATGACACACATGACGCACTCGTAACGCACAAGGTGCACTCCTGACACAGATGACGCACTCATGACACACAAGATGCACTCATGACGCATATGACGCACTAGTGACGCACAAGATGCACTCCTGACTCACGTGACGCATTCATGACACACAGGATGTACTCATGACGCATATGACGCACTCGTGACGCACAAGATGCACTCCTGACTCACATGACGCACTCATGACACACAGGATGTACTCATGACACACAGGATGTACTCATGACACATGTGATGCACTCATGACACATATGATGCACTCATGACGCAAAAGACGCACTCCTGACACACATGACGCACTCATAACGCACCTGTACGTCGTGATCAGTTTTACTCAAATTTTAAATACGCTTTCAGTTTGAAGCTCCAATTATAATTTGACGTAACATTTCAAGTTTCCTGACTGTTTTATCATTGTAGATGATCTGACCACACAATTGCAAGGCAAATATAATTTACTATGTTGTATTTGAGTTGTGATGTGTATTACGAGTGCGTTACAACATTGTAGGACAAGGTTAAAATTCTGAACGACGTACGCGTCAGACGTCAAAGTGAAATTTCCTAGTAGACGTAAAATCACTGCATCGAGTTCCGTATGATAATTCTACAATGATCGAGGAAACTCGTGTTATTATCACGTTGTCTTGCTCGCGGGGCCAAGCTTCCCAATTACACGCAAACAGACGGTGAGCATTGTTGCAACACGACAATAGACCCAGGCCTGGTATGTGCATCAAAGCACACCCTTCACTGATACCACCACCGTCGATGTACGTCGGTAGTGGTGGCACAGGGCTAGTGGTGGTGGTAAATCGAGTTTCACGATGAACCGGCGAATTGACCCCTGCGGGCACTTTCGCTGTGTTTGCTTTGATTCGAAGTTTCCGGTTAAGTTGGTTACCGGAACGGGCGGACAAGGCTCTTTGTCTGATCCTGTAAAGCCGCCAGGCCTGCTGGATTTTCGATATCGTTCCTAGTCCAATCGTTTCGCCGGTTCCATTCATCCGTGGAATCTTCGGAGATAGCCTACGAATATAATTAATACGCTTTCTGATATCCTAACTGGGAAGATTTATTGAAACGATAATTATCTAACGCGCTGCACATCGTGTGGGTACACGTTTTATAACAACACGCTATATAACTTCCCACACTCTATAGTATCGTATTTCACAGAAGACTTCTGTTACATTTATTGTTTATCACAATGTATTTTATCAGCCTATATTATATTTCTGTCCTTTTTGATGGTACAGTCTCTTAAGCCTTGTATTCACGTATCATATTTCCTTATGCTTTATAACAACACGCTACATAACTTCCCATACTCTCGTGTCGTATTTCACAGAAGACTTCTGTTACATTTATTGTTTATCACAATGTATTTCATCAACCAATATTATATTTCTGTCCTTTTTGATGGTACAGCCTCTTAAGCCTTGTATTCACGTATCATATTTCCTCACGCTTTATAACAACACGCTACATAACTTCCCATACTCTCGTGTCGTATTTCACAGAAGACTTCTGTTACATCTATTGTTTGATTAAGTACGTTATATCTGAGGCTTCGGCGATAAAACAAATTCTGTAGGTTCAGATTCACCCCGATCGAAAGTTCGTTCGAAGTTCAAGAATATTTAATTACACGGTGAACTTTTGTAATCACCGTGCGACGTGTTGCGGCACGAAGTTGAACGTTCCTCTTGTTTCATGCGCTGTATCGTCGAAGATCCTCTATTTACATGGTTTAATATTAACTCGCGTTACTAAGTTTCACGTCGGTTAACTGATACAGAGTAACCATAGCGTTCCGTTGGTTTCTACGTTTCCTCGGTATTGAACTTACTCTTGAAATGTGAGAATTTTTCTGAATTATGTTTCTTAGTTGGTCGAGTTTCAGAAGCTCTTTGGTTCCGTTAAACCCACCATCGTTTCAATTTTTTTTTCACGGAGAATTAAACAATATTTATCTGTTTTGAAGAATGAGGTTGAATTCAAATTAAAATAGAAAAGTAAACAGAACAATAATAATTAATATGTACATTCTTTATTTAAATAAAAATGAATATAAATTTGAAGAAAAACATCTTAATAAATTTTATAATTTGAAATAAGAGAATTTGAAATAAGGGACTGTTAGAATTATTGTTTTAACGCCTTGATAATTATATTAGTAATATTCCTATAAAATGCAAAGATTCTAGAGGGAAAATAGTCTCCCAGTTTGCTCTAGGTGCTGCATGTTTTGTCTGACACTATCACGGTTACTATGGCTTCGATCATCGATTGCGTGCTGTACATAAAATTTGTTCTACTCTAATTTAAAGCTGAAGCTCTCAACTATTCATATCACTATCTTTATACCTATCATATCCTTATCTTCGTACAAAACACTCGTTTTGTACCAATAAAAATAACTAGACGAGCAGTATTTTTAACCTTGTATTCAGATTGTGGTTATTTATGCACAGATAATGAGTGCAGATAATAATACAGATGATATATAATAATACAGTGAAATAGTAAAATAATGATATATTAGTATGATGACTTTATCTGAAGGGATATAATGTATTGCAAAATAAGTGAGAGATTAGTGGAAGATATGATATAAGTGAGTGGTCTTGTTATAAGTGAGATGTAGGTTAGTAGAATAGTATAATAGTAAAATGATAGAATAGTATAATAATCTTATCTGGGAGAATAAAATGTATTTCAAAATTTGTAGACTAGTGAGAGTTTTAATATAAGTGACTGGTTTTCATATAAGTGATATATAGGTTAGTAGAATAGTATAATAGTAAAATAATAGAATAGTATAATAATCTTATCTGGGAGAATATAATGTATTTCAAAATTTGTAGACTATTGAGAGTTTTAATATAAGTGACTGGTCTTCATGTAAGTGATATGTAGGTTAGTAGAATAGTATAATAGTAAAATAATAGAATAGTATAATAATCCTATCTGGGAGAATATAATGTATTTCAAAATTTGTAGACTAGTGAGGGTTTTAATATAAGTGACTGGTCTTCATATAAGTGATATGTGGTTTAGAAGAATAGTATAATAGTAAAATAATAGAATAGTATAATAATCTTATCTGGGAGAATAGAATGTACTGCAAGGTATGTAGATTAGTGAGTGTTTTGATGTAAGTGTAAAAGTTTTAATATAAGTGACTGGTCTTCATACGAATGATATGTAGGTTAGAAGAATAGTATAATAGTAAAATAATGAAATAGTATAATAGTCTTATTTGGGAGAATAGAATGTACTGCAAGGTATGTAGATTAGTGAGTGTTTTGATGTAAGTGACTGGTCTTGATATAAGTGATATGTGGACTAGTAGTACAGTATAATAGGACATTAAAAATAGAGTGCAGTATGATAATAGCTCAATAGTAATGCAATTTATTGAATTATTTTACAATATTTAAATAACGTTATGAAGCATGGATTGTGTACAGGGTGTTTCACAACTGGTGTAACTCCTGGAAAGAAGTTGTAACTGATTATAGTACTCTCAAGTCCTCAAGTTGTCAAGTGCCAAGATTCTCAAATCTCCAAATTGTCAGATTCCCAAATTCTCAAATCCCTAAATTCTCAAATCCCCAAATTCTCAAATTTCCAAATTTTCACATCCCAAAATTCTCAAATCTCCAAATTGTCAAATTCAAAAATTCTCAAATTCCAAACTTTTCAAGACTCCAAATTTCAAGTTCCAATATTCTCAAATCTCCAAATTTTCATATCCCAAAATTCAAAAATTCCCAAATTCTCAAATCTCCAATTTGTCAAATCCCCAAATTCTCAAATCTCCAATTTGTCAAATTCCCAAATTCTCAAATCCCAAAATTCTGAAATTCCCAACTTCTCAAGACCCCAAATTCTCAAATCCAAAAATTCTGAAATTCCCAACTTCTCAAGACCCCAAATTCTCAAATCCCAAAATTCTGAAATTCCCAACTTCTCAAGACCCCAAATTCTCAAATCTCAAAATTCCTAAATTCCCAAATTCTCAAATCTCCAATTTGTCAAATCCTCAAATTGTGAAATTCAAAAATTCTCAAATTCCAAACTTTTCAAGACCCTAAATTGTCAAGTTCCAATATTCTCAAATCCCCAAATTTTCATATCCCAAAATTCTCACATCCTAAAATTCTGAAATTCCTAACTTCTCAAGACCCAAAATTCTCTAATCCCAAAATTCTGAAATTCCCAACTTCTCAAGACCCCAAATTCTCAATTCTCTAATTCCCCAATTCCCAAATTCTCAAATCCCCAAATCCCCCTCTTTCCGCTTCACAAAAGAAAAATCAACACCGAATCTTAACCACACCCCTTTCCCACCACTTCTGAATCACCCTGTATTCCCCATCAAATAAACTCCCCGAAAACTTCCCACCCCAAAAAATTTCAAAACACCCCAAAGAAAAAGTCTCAGTACACCTTCCCCCACACAATGAAATTTCATCGAATTATTCGATGAACCTCGCTCGGTCACGGTTAACGGGCGTTTAGCGCGATTTTAATTTCCAGCTAATTAACTCGCATCCGCTTTGACTCGTTCGTGGGATATACCGCCAGAAAAGAAAGCAAAAGGGTAGAAACCGATGGTCTAAAAGGTAAAAAAAGAAGAACGGTAAATATGGAAACGGTTGCGCAGTCGGTGGGATTTTTCGAGCGAAAAAGGAACAACGCGATGAACATGATAAAACGCGAACGCGGTGCTTCTCGGTATTAACATTTTAAATTCAATTTAAATTCAATTAAAGTTGCCCGGGCCGCTTAAACGATTGGTCAAATGCTCGGGGGATGGACATCTTCGGGGTTGAATGGAGAAGCGAAGTAGGAGGTTGAGTTCGCGGGGGTTACTCGGTAGACTTTGCGCAAACGGTGGGTGGATTCGTTTCTAATTATTGCACCCCTCGTTCGCTACCCTTGCCTCGTGTTTCATTTCTCTATCGGCTAATTAACCGGTTCTCTTTCTGTCTTTATCGATTGTTCCGCTGAAGAATTGTTGGATTTTAAGTGTTCGATATTAATCGTACTAATTTCTTCTTATTAATACGTGTTATTGATAATATTGATTTTTTTTTATTAATTTGGGATATTTATGTTTTATGTCTGATGGCAACTTTTTCTTGCTGTACAAGTACCAATTTTTTAAATTATCAGTGCCTGAATATTTTCCTTTGTTAGATGCAGTTAAAAGTACTGATTTTAAGGAGGTTTTTAAAGATCCCGCCTTTAGAGCCCCGAGCGCAGGGAAATATATGTATGCGTGCCGTGACCATTAAATAGAAATCATTCTAATTAACATCTGAACCTCTCTAACAATTCTAATAAGTGAAGTATTTTAACAATTTATTTTCTAAAGACTTTTCAACGAGGTTTTCGAAGACTCTGCCTCTGGAGCCCCGAGCGCAGGGAAATATATGTATGCGCGCCGTGACTATTAAATAGAAATCATTCTAATTAACAGCTAAACCTCTCTAACAATTCTAATAAGTGAACCATTCTAACAATTTATTTTCTAAACACTTTTTAGCGAGGTTTTCGAAGACTCTGCCTCTGGAGCCCCGAGCGCAGGGAAATATGTGTATGCGCGCCGTGACCATTAAATAGAAATCATTCTAATTAACAGTGAACTTCCTTGACAATTCTAATGAGTCAATTTTAACAATTCTAACAAGGGAATCATTCTAATTTATTTTCTAAAGACTTAACAAGGTTTCTAACGACTCCGTCTCTGGAACCCCGAGCGCAGGGAAATATTTGTATACACCTCGCGCAACCATTAAACAGAAATCATTTCAATTAACAGCTGAACCTCCCTGACAAATCTAATAAGCGAATTCTAACAATTCTAGCAAGTTAACCATTCTAATTTATTTTCTAAAGACTTAACGAGGTTTTTGAAGACCCCGCCTCCGGAGCCCCGAGCGCAGGGAAATATATGTATACACCTCGCGCAACCATTAAACAGAAATCATTTCAATTAACAGCTGAACCTCCCTGACAATTCTAATAAGTGAATTTTAACAATTTTAACGAGTAAACCATTTTAATTTATTTCCTAAATATCTTCCAAGTACAAATACATCCAAAGTAGAACAAAAACAAGAGACTCTTCATAAAAACATTTTTTCGACAAAATATGGATGTGTTTCAGTGAAGTTACCCTCGGAAAAATCCACCTTATTCAACTGGAGTGTTTAAACAGAGGGGAAAGAAATAGACGAAGAAAATAAAAAAAATGGGGCAGAACGAGATATGAAGGAACAAATCCCGTTTTTTGGCCGTAGATTTCGATGCTCGTTAAGCTCAACCATCGTTCCCTGCTTCCGGCCTCTTGGCTCCGACCGGATGTTCATCTAACCCCTTAAAAAATTTCTGCTCTACGTATCAGTACGGATGTATACCACGAATTTCCAAAGCCTTTTGGATGTTTTTAAAAAAATTGAAAACAGTGTCGTCATCAAGAAACTGATAAAACTGAAACGTACGAATCATTACATTTACATTAAAAATGATTACATTCTAAATAAATAACATTTTAAATAAATTACATAAAAAATTATTACACACTAAATAAAGAATATTGCAATTTGAAATAAAGCATATTCCAATTTCTATATAGATTTTAATTAATTTTCGTTTCAATCAATCTTCATTAAGTTAATTCAAAAAATCAGCGACACGCAGGGAAAAACGATAGTCAATACTCGAGGGAGACAATAGCGCACAATTATCAAAATTAAAAGCATAAGTGCAAAATGCAGCCGTTTCTGGCGTCCCAGCAAAGCGCGCAAATAACGGTGAAGCGTTAAGCAAACTCGTCGTCGAACTCGTCATCTTATATACGGAAAGCAAAACGCGAGAAGGCAATTAAAAAAATGGAAAGCTCCCCGGGGTGAAAGTATACCCTTAATTAGATGCAGAATAAACAGAAACGAAAAAGTTTGACAAATATTAGTAAGCTGGTTACAAAAGGATAACGCAGGAATGCGATGAAGAAGTAGGTCGTAAACGCCATGGTAGTCCATATTTAAGTAAACGAGCTCGTTACGTGCGATACACCGTAAAAATCGATAGGGTAGAGGGAGACTCGTGCACGCACCCCTTCACGCAGTTTTTACTGCACCCAATCTCCCTCCGCGTTTGCATAATGGAAATTTAATCTTAATTTAATGCTGCCTGCAGGGATCCAACGAATATGCTACCCGTTCGTAAATAATTCCATGATATCTTTTGTTCTTCGACGTATTTAGGCAAATTGTTCGAGTTGCATGTAAATGGCGATTTTTTCGCGAAATAACAAATTTCACGATGTTTACCGGCATCGAAAATATTCACTGTTGCATGAACGGTTATTTGATCGATACACGCTTTGTTATTAATGCTGCTCTTGTATTATTAGTTTTAGAGGGCATATTTAGGTTTTTAAGTTATTTATTTTAAAGGTATTTAGGTTTTTAATCGATTATTACAGTGAGAGGACAAGTTTGTAGCGATTAACTGCTTTTGTTGTGCGCGACAAATGCAGCTTGCGACAAATGTAGCTCGCGACAAATGCAGCGCGCGACAAATGCAACGCACTACAAATACAGCTCGTCCCAAAAGTGTTACGTGGTAAATTTAACGCTTGACGAATACAGCTTGCGACAAATGCAGCTTGCGACAATTGCAGCTTGCGACAAATATAGCCCGCGACAAATGCAGCACGCGACAAATAGAGCACGCGATATATGTAGCGCGTAACAAATACAGCTCGTCTTAAAAGTGCTACGTGGTAAATTTAACGCTTGACGAATACAGCTTGCGACAATTGCAGCTTGCAGCAAATGTAGCCCGCGACAAATGCAGCACGCGACAAATAGAGCACGCGATATATGTAGCGCGTAACAAATACAACATGTCCCAAAAGTGTTACGTAGTAAATTTAACGCTTGACGAATGCAGCTTGTGACAAATGCAGCTTGCGACAATTGCAGCTTGCGACAAATGTAGCCCGCGACAAATGCAGCACGCGACAAATAGAGCACGCGATATATGTAGCGCGTAACAAATACAGCTCGTCTTAAAAGTGCTACGTGGTAAATTTAACGCTTGACGAATACAGCTTGCGACAAATGCAGCTTGCGACAATTGCAGCTTGCGACAAATGTAGCCCGCAACAAATACAGCTCGTGACAAATACAACTCATCCTAAAAGCATTACGTGGTAAATTCAACGCTTGACTATTGCAGCTCGTGACAAATGCAGCTTGCGACTAATGCAGCTCGCGACGAATGCAGCTTGCGACAAATGCAGTTTGTGACAAATGTAGCCCGCGACAAATGCAACACGCGACAAATAGAGCACGCGATATATGCAGCGCGTGACAAATACAACATGTCCCAAAAGTGTTACGTAGTAAATTTAACGCTTGACGAATGCAGCTTGTGACAAATGCAGCTTGCGACAATTGCAGCTTGCGACAAATGTAGCCCGCAACAAATACAGCTCGTGACAAATACAACTCATCCTAAAAGCATTACGTGGTAAATTCAACGCTTGACTATTGCAGCTCGTGACAAATGCAGCTTGCGACTAATGCAGCTCGCGACGAATGCAGCACGCGACAAATGCAAATCACGACAAATGTAGCGCGTGACAATTGCAACTTGTCCCAAAAGTGATACGTGGTAAATTTAACACGCGATGAATATAGCTCGTGAAAAATGCAGCTTGCGACAAATGCAGCTCGCGTCAAATACAGCACTCGACAAATGCAGCTCGCGACAAATACAGCTTGTGTCAAATGCAGCTCACGAAAAAATTCCACTTATGTTACCTCGTAATTCTAATGATCACTGTGTTCATTAACCGCTCCTGCGGAGCGTCGCGCATGCAGATATTTCCCTGCGCTCGGGGCTCCAGGGGCAGGTGCTTCAAAATCCTCTCTAAACGCTACTTTATCTTACATTTTTTTTTTTTTAATAAGTATATTAAAAGAAGTATACATAATATCTAAATAGAAATTGAAAAGTTATCTCCGAAATTTCTTTCCATTATCCAAAAACGTGTAGGTAAGGACGTAACAGGTGTCCCTCCGATTCTTCCGATTCGCCTTGAATTTCGATTCGATCGAAGTTTACCTTACACAGTTACTCTAATCTCGTTTTTTCCATCGCGTTCCATTGGCGCACGTGTGCAGCATCCCTTAATCCACTCGGAAGCCAGAATTCAATATCGAAGGTGATGCATAGAATTTCTCATTTTTATATTTATTTAAGAAAATAAAATTGCAAGATTGCTTTTATGAGTCTTTCCTTGTTTTTAATTTTATGGGGCGTGATTTAGAACCGCGCCGTTTTATGGCTGCCACTGTGAATGGATTAACTGGTTCTGAACCACCGGAAGTACGGTTTATGTTCCATGACGGTCAATTTACGAGGAGAGTTACATTGTGTTTTTATCGAACAGAAGTGGTTTAAATCATAGATTGCTTAAATAAATTTGCTATTTAAACAACAATTTAATTTAAACAAACAATTTGCTATTTTCGAAGTTGGAATTTTTGATGACAAAAAGTTTCAACAGCAAAGACTTAAAAATTGAATTTGCAAAAACATAAAAATTTAAATTGTACAAACATAAAAATTGAAATTGCGGAAATATCAAAATTTCTACCGCAAAAATATAAAAATTTAAAACAGAAAAAATGGAGAGATACATAAATGAAAACTTTGGAACTTACATTTTAGGAAGTACAATTACGACCACTTGAACGAACAGAAAATATTTTCCCAGTCAGTAAATTTTTACGGAATTTTTTTAATTACGAATGTACCTTTCTTAATATCGAGGAAAAGGACAATTTTTCTGATGAAATTGGTAGTGAGTTCATTAGGTTTCTTTGCTCGAAACTTTCAGTTCCACGTGGACTTCATTTTCCCTTCCTTCACGGTATGCTTCATTTTTCCGTTGTATAAATTTAATTAAAAGTTGAATGAAAAATCTGCAAGTTTCTCCGAACATATTTCGAATGTGCTTATCATGTAAAAAACGCGTCATAAAATTACTATTGTTAAAACAGTTTGTCATCGAATAAAACCGATTGAAGCAAGGAACATTTTTCGTTTCTTAATTTCCGACCTGTCGGCAAACAGGCTATTAATTTCGTACTCGCGCATGCGAAGTGAAATATCAAAAACGATGATCATTTTTCCATTTGCAGAACATCTTAGAATTTATACAAAATGAAACTGGAATGAAATTTGTCACCAACGAGAATAGAATTCTATTTCCTGTATTTTTGTCATGAAATAATAGCGATGGGTTCATTGTGTCGTGGGAGAAAAAGAGAAAAAAAGGCTGGTGTACCCGGTGAAAATGGACCCAGTTTTTCAATACATCGTACGTTTCGGATCGAACAGTCTCTGTTTCTGCTTTTATTATGCGACTCGTTGTTCTTGTCGCAAACAGCGGCCTTGTTTGCCTTTACGTGTTCGAAACGCTGTTGTAACGGATGGTCCGGTTGGGAGGTAGATCGAAATGTAAAAATATGTTGGGGATTTTGGGTATTTTTGGTTGGGAGGTGCGGAGGAGGAAATGTGCATTTTGGGATTTTAGGGAGTGGGGAATTGGAGAGTGAGAATTTTGGAATAGTGGAATTTTGGAATTTTGGAATTTTGGAATTTGGGAATTTTGGAATTTGGAATTTGGAATTTTGGGACTTTAGGATATGCGAAATTGATATTTTGGAATTTAGAAATTTAGAATTTTGGGATTTGAAAATTTGGAAATTTGGAAAATTGGAATTTTGGGATTTTGGGACTTGGAAACTCGGAATTTTGGGATTTTGAGATTTGGGGATTTGGGGATTTGGGGATTTGGAAATTTGGAATTTTGGAATTTTGGAATTTGGGAATTTGGGAATTTTGGAATTGGAATTTTGGGACTTTAGGATATGCGAAATTGATATTTTGGAATTTAGAAATTTAGAATTTTGGGATTTGAAAATTTGGAAATTTGGAAAATTGGAATTTTGGGATTTTGGGACTTGGAAACTCGGAATTTTGGGATTTTGAGATTTGGGGATTTGGGGATTTGGGGATTTGGAATTTTGGAAATTTGGAATTTTTGAATTTTTGAATTTTTGAATTTTGGAATTTCGGAATTTGGGAATTTTGGAATTTGAAATTTGGAATTTTTGAATTTTGGGACTTTAGGATATGGGAAATTGATATTTTAGAATTTGGAAATTTAGAATTTTGGGATTTGAAAATTTGGAAATTTGGAAAATTGGAATTTTGGGATTTTGGGACTTGGAAACTCGGAATTTTGGGATTTTGAGATTTGGGGATTTGGGGATTTGGGGATTTGGGGATTTGGAAATTTGGAATTTTGGAATTTGGGAATTTGGGAATTTTGGAATTTGAAATTTGGAATTTTTGAATTTTGGGACTTTAGGATATGGGAAATTGATATTTTAGAATTTGGAAATTTAGAATTTTGGGATTTGAAAATTTGGAAATTTGGAAAATTGGAATTTTGGGATTTTGGGACTTGGAAACTCGGAATTTTGGAATTTTGAGATTTGGGGATTTTGAAATTTGGAATTCTGGAATTTAGAATTTTGGAATTTCGGAATTTTGGGATTTGAAAATGTGGAAATCTAGGGATTTTGGAGTTTATAAATTTGTAAATCTAGAGATTTTGTAATTTATGAACTTGGAATTCTAGGGATTTTGAATTTAACTATTTGGAATTCTAGGGATTTTGGAATGTATACACTTGGAAATCTAGGAATTTTTGAATTTATAAATTTGGAAATCTAGGGATTTTTAATTTATGAACTTGGATCCCTAGGGATTTCTAATTCACCCATTTGGAAATCTAGGGATATTGGAATGTATAAACTTGGAAATCTGGAAATTTTTTAATTTATGAACTTGGAAATCTAGGGATTTTTGAATTTACCAATTTAGAAATATAGAGATTTTGGCATTTATGATCTTGGAAATCTAGGGATTTTGGAATTGACCAATTTAGAAATATAGGGATTTTGGAATTTATAAACTTGGAAATCTAGGGATTTTTGAATTTACCAATTTAGAAATATAGAGATTTTGGCATTTATGAACTTGGAAGTCTAGGGATTTTTGAATTAACCAATTTAAAAATTTAGGGATTTTGGAATTTATGAACTTGAAAATCTAAGGATTTTGGAATTTACCAATTTAGAAATATAGGGATTTTGGAATTTACCTATTTAGAAAGATAGAGATTTTGGAATTTATGAACTTGGAAATCCAGTAATTTTTGAATTTACAAATTTGGAAACCTGAGGATAATTTAGAAAATTGGAAAATTACGGACTATAAAATTTGACTGTCTTGGTATTTAGAAATTTAAAAAAATTTCATGTTTCACTACGCGTCACGTATAGCCAACAAAACCCGGGTTCGCAAATAAACAAAACTTCAATTTCCCTAATAAAAAGACTACAATCGCAATGAATTACCGATTTCAAGAATCTCGAAAAAGCACCCCATCGAGAGTAACTCGAGCAACAATCCACCCCCGACGGCAAGAAACGGTGCGCGGCACCTTGAAAGCAGAAAAGGGCGAAGGAAGTGGCACGCGATCGGCTTTTCGACTTTTCCAGCACGCCGGGGCGGCAATAAAAATAGAAAGAAAGGGGAAATTGGTAAAGTCGGTGACCCGGAGCGCGGAGGAGGTACGAGTAACGTGGTACGGGGATGAAAGGTCGGCCAGGAGTTTTTCGCCGAGGGCTTTTCTGCGGCTTCCAGTCCCATTGGCTAACCGCGAACCAGCAGTTTCCCTTTTTCCCAAGGGAGAGACTCGTTCCCGTTGTCCCTGTCCCGTGCTCGTTACGTTTTTCACTTCCTCGTCCGACCGGCAACTTTGCCGCGAAACTTTTTCATCCTGACTTTTGCCCCTCTTTTCGGACCACCCTCTTTGGGAACGTTACTTACGAGGATTGTTAAGGATTTGACGGACGTCGATTTTTATCAATTTTTCACCTTCCTGCTTTTATAACAAATACCCGACACGACATTGCCTTTCAAATTTTTTAAAACCAACAGCCAGTATTGGACGCTGAAATTTTGATGACGTTTTCGTGTACCTGAAAGGAATTTTTTAAAACTTTGGAAGACCGTAAACGACCATCAAATTCTACGGTTAAAAATGTATACCTGTGCATTCATATATAGCTTCATAAAAAAATTGTTTATAATTTGCACAGTATGAAAAAATTAATAAAAGAATGAGTCGCGAAGCAGCTGCGACAAGTAGATAAACAAGATACGGTTATTTATGTATGCGCCATAATTTATGCCTTGTTACTTTCCATAATAACGCTGTGTAACCCCGTCGAGTAGAAAGTAGACCAACGAGGCTGTCGAAGCAAGTGGAAATAAAAGAATCGTCCGTGTCCAACGGCGTGGGATCGATCCGAGAGCTAGAGGCCGATTAATAAATTGCTTCCGTTCAATTATAGGCTGTGATAAATCGAGCCGTCTACAGGTAGTCAGCCGACTCGTCACCGAGGAAATTGATCTCACACACGATCGACAGGCAAGTGTGCACACGTGCACGTGCATCGAACTTGGACCAGGGAAAATTGAAAAGTTAGCCCCTGTAGAGATTGACTGGTCGACAGGAGGACACGGTTGTACCACAGTGCCCCGTTAAATCTACCTATTTTCAAGATATACGTGCAGTTAATTTAACAACTCTTTTTTGTTTCGTTCTGTTATTTAGGGATTTAGGGTAGTTTTTTGGGGCAGTGACGAGGAAAAGGGGAACTTGATTTTGAAATGGGATTCAATTTTTATTTTTGCAGCGTGCGACAAATGTAGCTTGCGACAAATGCAGCTCGCGACAAATGTAGCTTGCGACAAATGTAGCTTGTGACGAATGTAGCTAATGGTAGATGTAGTTTTTCACAAATTCATTGCGTGATAAATCAGCGGATAGAAAATTTAACTAATGACGAATGCAGCTTGCGACAAATGCAGCTCGCGACAAATGCAGCACGCGACAAATGCAGCTCGCGACAAATGCAGCACGCGATAAATGCAGCTCGCGACAAATGCAGCACGCGATAAATGCAGCTCGCGAAATGCAGCTCGTGGCAAATGCAGTGCGTGACAAATGCAACTCATCACAAAAGTGTTATGCAGTAAATTCAACGCGTGACGAATACAGCTTGCGACAAATGCAGCTTGTGACAAATGCAGCTCGAGACAAATGTAACTTGCGACAAATGTAGCTTGTGACGAATGTAGCCAATGGGAGATTTAGTTTTTCACAAATTCGTTGCGTGGTAAATCAGCGCATAGAAAATTTAACTCATGACAAATGCAGCTTGCGACAAATGCAGCTCGCGACAAATGCAGATCGTGGCAAATGCAGCTCATGGCAAATGCAGCGCATGACAAATGCAGCTCACGACAAATACAGCGCGTGACAAATGCAACTCATCCCAAAAGCGTTATGTTATAAATTCAACGCGTGTCTATTACAACTTGAGACAAGTGCAGCTTGCGACAAATGCAGCACGCGACAAATGCAGTACGCGACAAATGCAGTACGCGACAAATGCAGCTCGCGACAAATGCAGCACGCGATAAATGCAGCTCGCGACAAATGCAGCACGCGACAAATGCAGCACGCAACAAATGCAGCTCGCAACGAATACAATTCATCCCAAAAGCGTTACGTGGTAAATGCAACGCATGACTATTACATCTCGAGACAAATGCAGCTTGCGACAAATGTAGCTCGCGACAAATGCAGCTCACGACAAATGTAGCTTACAAAAAATGCAGCTCGCAACAAAATCAAGTGGTGAATTCAGCACTGAGTAAATCCAGCACATTGTAAATCCAACTCGTTACAAATGCAGCTCGCGACAAGTGCAGCTCGCGACAAATGTAGCTTGCGACAAATGCAGCTTGCGACAAATGCAGCTCGCAACAAACTGAAGTAGTGAATTCAGTACTGAGTAAACCCAGCACACTGTAAATCCAACTCGTTACAAATGCAGCTCGCGACAAATGCAGCACAGTAAATGCACCAGGTGATATATCCTGTCGTGACAAACATGCATACATAATGTACTACGACAAATGTAACTCTATTAAAACCACCGCAAAATTACGTAGAAGTATGTCCCTAGATTCCTATGTTTCATCCCCCATTTCTAATCACTTTAAAATAATCACAATGTACGGCCATAAACGGTATGTCATTTATCTTATGCACCAGGTCGTCTACCCTTAGACCAGGTTTTCATGTTCATCACCCCGGTATTTGTCTTAATGAATTGAATCGTTGCTTTAAATGGTGCTCGACTAATTATTCTGAAAACAGAGCGAACGGTAGATTGTTCGTTTTCATGGAGGATCACGCGAATACCGAGTCTTTTGTTCGTCCAAAGTATCCCGATAGAATAACATTCATGAGGCTCGAATGATTTATTATAAGCAGGTTCGTCGGTTGAAAAGCATAATGCTGGTAGTATCGAGTTTTGTTGCCCGTGAGAACCGGCCCGTGTGCTCTTGCTATTGTAGACTCATGGAAACACGAGCTTTAACCAGAACCGAGGTAATCCTCTTAGCCTTTAGGGTGTTTATTAATTTTTTCGGGAATCCGCGATCGGACGTGCGAAAGCGAGAAATTGAAATTTATGGATTAATCTTTCGATCAATTAATTTCCACATATATTTTTATAATCCCTTCTATTTTATGTATAAAATGAACCTGTGAAAAGTTTGATAATCCAGAATCATCTTAGGTGAATGAAAGATCAATTTGCGCATATATTTTCCTAAGGGTACCCTTCATCTGATCTTTGGTCCTTCATCACGGAATATGTAGTCAAACTGGCGTCACACGAAAACCGTAACTCGGATGTGAAGGTGATGAGGGCTCGGAAGGAATTAACCCCCGAGATGCACGAGGGATGATCGCGTGCAAAAAGCTGTTTTCACGATCTTAAGGTCCGGTCCAGACGTTATTCCCAGCCGAATCGTGACCCGGGATTACCACGTGCGCACCCCTTGTCCCACTTCCTCGTCCAACTTGGTGCAATCTTCTCGCGCAGGCTACCGCATTCACCCTATGTCGCCCATAAAGACGTTATTGGATCGAATTCCCGTGCTACGCCGTAAACAACCCTCTTCTGGTCTTGGTGCGCACGATACTTTGTGCTCAATGATTTCTGACGGGATTTTGAAATTAAACCCTCGAACATTTGAATAGCATGATAATGGTCTTTTAATACCGGTTATGGTGGGGAGGTTGGAGTTGGGATTTTGGGATTAAAGGAAGTTTGGGATTGTGGGGATATGAGGACTTTGGGGATTTTGGTACTTAGGTCTTCCATGCATTAGATTTTATTATTCTTAGATATTTCTGCATATTACTGAGTCGTGTGTCTGTATCCTTAGATCCATAGATGTTTACAATCCATATCACTGTATTCCAAGTCCCAGATAAGTCCAGGTCCACATATCCACATGTTCTTAAAGCCTATATACTTATGTACTTAGATCCCAGACTTCTACATGATCAAATCCTTCTGTTCCTAGATCTGGACAAGCTCAGAACCCTATATACCCACATCCACATATCCCCACATATGTAGAACCCCAAATCCACATGTCCTTAGATTTTGAACCTAGATCTCTATGTCATCGAATCCTTATGTGAATGTGTCTCTATAATCCCAGACTCCTATACATCCAAATCCTTGAGTTCCTAGATCTGGACATCCTCAGATCCACATATGCCCATATCCTTGCCTCCACATATGTAGAACCCCAAATCCACATGTCCTCAGACCTTGAACCTAGGGTCCTATATAATTAAATCCTCATGTAAGTGTATCCAGATCCCCATAACACCACATCCCCAGATTTGTCACATCCCCACACTCATATCCCCAGACATCCCCTGAAGTCCTCACATGCCCTTAAGTCCACCCATTCCCCTAAGTCCTCACATTCCTCACCCCAATATCCCCCACCCAAAACTGCAGTACCCTCTGCACACTATCCCACAAATTGACAACCGTACATAATTTCCAGTAACAAAAATAGTATCGCAAAAGGAAAAAAGGCGAGATATGCAATGCTTCAGCTAGCACATGTGGGTCCACAGCGCCCGACTGATACAATGGAGAAATAGTAAATATAAAGGAAACGTGTACACACGAACGGATGGAAATTTCACAGGACAGCTCGTCCCAAAGGATCAGGGAGAAAAGCCGTTTCTGTCCTCGAGCTAGAAGAGACCAGTTACAGGGAAGAAAGAAAGAGCGGTGTGATCCCCTTCTTTTCTCATCTGTGTTTATCTTCTTGTCCACGGGCTTCTTTCTGGACGTGGCTCGATCAAAATTTATTCACGCCATGCGAAACTCTCCGTGGACTTCTGACGTTCCTTTTTATATTTCAACGTGATTTTCTGCGAAATAAATTGCAAATTCATCGGTTTTGTATCGCTAATTCCTCGGTGAATAAATGAGCACAAAGATAAATATGCAGCTTGCAATAAATCGGAGGATATCCAAATACCAGACCAATATCGAGCCACCCCGTCTCTATTCTCACGATTGATGGAAAACGTAAGCGTCCAGCAACAGCATCATCCCCTACCGACGAATTAATGGTGTAGGGGGGTAAGAAGAGTTATTTCTGATTTAAATAAACTCTCAGAATCTCGTCTTCCAGTCGACGATCCGAACGAGGACTTGTTTGCTCGTCGTCGTCGACGACGACGACGACAG
>NW_003797162.1:309748-327526 GCF_000220905.1 Megachile rotundata
GTCGACGACGACGACGACAGAGGGGGTGGCAGAGGGGTGAACGTGAATGTAATTTATCCAAGCTATAAGGGATGCGAAACGGGTTTCCTGCGACTACGTTTGAACTCGTCCGCCCTCTTTCTACCCCTTCAATTTTCCCTCCAACCAAGTCTGTCTCTCTTTTTTCCACCCCCGTTTAAACGAGAGACTCGGTTGCAAAGAGTGGATCATGGGGGTGGTTGGCAGGAGGTTGTTAAGGTGGAAGCTCCGGTGAATCAAAGAAATATTATATCATTAATATAGACCCCAGGGTGCAATGGAGCCGAGTGTCTGCGTGGAGTTCCTCGTCCCCTTGAGCGTCTCGAGCAACCCCCACCTGCTTAAAATGAGGGGTGAGATCCTTACGAATATATATCTTGATAATTTAACGCGGCTTATGTAGCGGGCGTAACCATTGTTTACGACTTATAGGTTCGTTCCTAGTTCTGGAGCTAAGTAAAGAATGTACTCAAAGAGGGGTTGAAGAGAACCTCTGTCAACTCGCCAGAAGAAAAATCACAGCTACAGAGGGTTGGTGCAAAAGTGAAAATACTTCAATTTGATCAATTTCAAAATTTGTAAACATTAAGCTTGGAATTTGAAAATTTGCAAAATATAGATTTGCAAAGATTAAATTTTTGAAGGTTTGCAGAATTCAGACAAATTCAGCTCGCGACAAATGCAGCTTGCGACAAATGTAGCTCGCGACAATTGCAGCTTACGATAAATACAGTGCGTGACAAATGCGACTCATCACAAAAGTGTTACATTGAAGATTCGTTGCTTGACTATTACAGCTCGCGACAAATGCAGCTTGCTACAAATGTAGCTTACGACAAATGCAGCTCGCGACAAATACAGCACGCGACAAATACAGCTCGCAACGAATGCAACTCGTCCCAAAAGCGTTACGTGGAAAATTCAACGCATGACTATTACAGCTTGTGACAAATGTAGCTCGTGACAAATGCAGCTTGCGACAAATGTAGCTCGCGACAATTGCAGCTTACGACAAATACAGCGCGTGACAAATGCGACTCATCACAAAAGTGTTACATTGAAAATTCGACACTTGACTATTACAGCTCGAGACAAATGCAGCTTGCAACAATTGCAGCACGCGACAAATGCAGCTTGCGACAAATGTAGCTTACGACAATTGCAGCTTACGACAAATACAGCGCGGGACAAATGCGACTCATCACAAACGTGTTACATTGAAAATTCGACACTTGACTATTACAGCTCGAGACAAATGCAGCTTGCAACAATTGCAGCACGCGACAAATGCAGCTTGCGACAAATGTAGCTTGCGACAAATGTAGCTCGCGACAAATGCAGCACGCGAGACAAATGCGACTCATCACAAAAGTGTTACATTGAAGATGCGATGCTTGACTATTACAGCTCGCGACAAATACAGCTTGCAACAATTACAGCACGTGACAAATGCAGCTTGCGACAAATGTAGCTTGCGACAAATGTAGCTCGCGACAAATGCAGCACGCGACAAATACAGCTCGCAACGAATGCAACTTGTCCCAAAAGCGTTACATGGAAAATTCAACGCATGACTATTACAGCTTGTGACAAATGCAGCGTGCGACAAATGTAGCTCGCGACAAATGCAGCTCGCGACAAATGTAGCTTACGACAATTGCAGCTCGCAACAAACACAAGTGGTGAATTCAGTACTGAGTAGATCCAACACATGAATTTGCAAAGTATACCAAATTTAAGAATTTATAAAATATAAATTTACAAAAATGAAATTTAAAAAATTTTGCAGAATTCGTAAGATGAGTATCCCGGTATTTTTGACAGAGCAATCCGTAAACATGAGAATGTAATAACAAAATAATTCCCGAATTCTCGCTGGGATTTTTCCGAGATGAAGTACAGACAGCGGCGAATTTTCTTTATTAAATTCCGGGTGCTGACTCGTCTTAAGTATTCAACCCCTTCGACTCGTTCTTTGTGGATACGATCTCACCCCCTCTCGACGTGTCTCGATCGTCAGTCTTTTGTTCCCTCTGTTCCTTCGATGATAAACCACTGAATTCTTAAATACGAGCCACTCCGTTCGTTTCCTGACAAGGCACCCTTTTAAGCGATATCGATTCCATTCTCGGGGAAAAAATTCAGAATGTGGAACCGGGGGTTGGGGCTGGCTCGATGCAGATGCTTCTCTTAGCCATCGATTGGTACAAATCATAGGGGATGGGGTTGTTCCGAGTACTTTGGGGTTTCTCATTTTTTATTTACTTATTGTTTGCAAATGAGGTGATTTATGTCTTTAAGAACCTTGATCTGGTATTATCGGATAGTTAAAGGGGTCTGATATATTTCTAGGTTATTTTTAGGACTTTATTGGGTTTCTACATATATTTTTGGTTTACCATAATATGATTCTAGCCATCGATTGAAACAAATAGGGGATGGGGTTGGTGTTGAGTACTTTGGAATTAGGGGTGAGTTTCTCATTTTTTATTTACTTGCTTATCATTATTTTATTATATAATTTTTTATTTACTTACTTATCATCATTTTATTATATAATTTTTTATTTACTCTTACTCATCATCATTTTATTATATAATTTTTTATTTACTCTTACTCATCATCATTTTATTATATAATTTTTTATTTACTCTTACTCATCATCATTTTATTATATAATTTTTTATTTACTCTTACTCATCATCATTTTATTATATAATTTTTTATTTACTCTTACTCATCATCATTTTATTATATAATTTTTTATTTACTCTTACTCATCATCATTTTATTATATAATTTTTTATTTACTCTTACTCATCATCATTTTATTATATAATTTTTTATTTACTCTTACTCATCATCATTTTATTATATAATTTTTTATTTACTCTTACTCATCATCATTTTATTATATAATTTTTTATTTACTTACTTAACATCATTTTATTATGTCATTTTCTTAATTATTTACTTATTGTCATTTTATAACATCATTTTTTATTTACTTACATATCATCATTTTATTATGTCATTCTTTATTTACTGACTTATTACTTTATTATGTCAATTTGACATAACGACTTGTCGTCATTTCACGTCCATAAGTCTCCAGATCACCATACTTAAATAACCAGATAAAAGATCCCTTTAAGTTACATTTGTAAGAATATTTGAAATAGTAAACAGTTAGCTTTTAGTACCCGAATGCATATTTATTGCACACTGTTTATTTAGTATTCGCCGCGTCCGGTAACTGCAGAGAGCAGTAAAACGGGAATGAAATCATCGTGCAAACAATTGTGCGTAAAAAAATCGTTCTCGTAAAAGCAGTGATCAGAGAAGGGGCTTCGTTAGCTGGGCCACGAAATTTCGTCGCGGAAAAACGTGCAGTTTGCACGCGGAAATCAAGTTTCGCGATCGTTCATTCGCATTTCCATGGGAGGTGGTCGTCATTCTGCGGGGCCAGCTTGCGCGCCCTCTGCGGCTACCGCCGTCCACATACTGGGTGTCCGTAAACACCTCCACTTCATACCATCTTATAAAATGAAGGATTATAAGAAGTTTCATACCTTCTTGTTAATTGTAGCTTGATATTATATCATTAACTGTAAATCGACTACCAAATAAAATTCATAAAATTGTAATTTTTTGAAAAAAATATTTATATTTGGAATTTATTTGTGTTAGCTGTTAGTTGCATCATTCGACGATGAAAGAGTAGATACTCAACTGATATATTCATAATGTGACGGTGTATTATAATGAAACAATGATCTGAGACTCATTGAGCACCGAACCGACTATGCCGAATTTTAAATCTTCTTCTAAAAATGAAATGTGTGTGTCAGCTGTTCACTGCATCATTCAAGGATGAAACAGTAGATACTCAACTGATATATTCATCATATAACCATGCGTTGTAATCAAAATAGTGATCTGAGACTCATTGAGCACCGAACCGACTATGCCGAATTTTAAATCTTCTTCTAAAAATGAAATGTGTGTGTCAGCTGTTCACTGCATCATTCAAGGATAAAATAGTAGATACTCAACTGATAAATTCATCACATAACCGTGTACTATAATAAAATACTGATCTGAGACTCATTACGCACCGAACCGACTATGCCGAACTGTAAGTCTCCAAAAAATGAAACATCTAAAATAATTATAGAAGAATTTCTGTTATTAAGTTGTGTACTTCAACTGTCTTTTAATGAAGACATATCAAATTTTTATTTTAAAAGTAGAATTAAGGGGTGATGACAAGTAGAACACCCGGTATAAGGAAAAATTTGCACGACCGCGTACAGAAGCGCGAATAATGTCGCGACCGAACGAACCGTCCTGAATTTAACGCCCTTAACTCCGTTTCCAAGCGCTAATGACGCATAGAGCCACGCAATTGGGTTTTCATTTGAATCGAGGCAAATTCAGCGGGGGATCTCTGGCTAGGATACGATGTCCTTATGTCAAGACCACGCGTGCGCCGACCGAGCGTACGGTAAATCGACGAATGACCGCGCTATTATTGTTTGCCGATTAAACTAGCGCCCGTGATTTCCGTGAAAATGATCTATTCAACGGGAAATGAGGAAATCGTTCGGAACGAGTTACCACGTGTTCATATACTCGATTCTTCCGGTTCTATGTCTTTGGATCCACGTCAAGATTGAATCTTTCTTCATTTTTTTTTAACCTTTTAGACACGGTCTGAAGTTGAGCAAATTGTTGGAGTTGTTTTGGAGTTGAGCAAATTAGGGTTGTTCAAAGTAGAGTTGAAAGGAAATTACAGGGACGGAGATTGATAACATGGTGAAATTATTTTTTAGACTTAATGAAAGGTTCCGCATAGTCGGTTCGGTGGTCAATGAGATTCGGATCGATACGTGATTATACATCCTGTAGTCACACGATATGTGACTATGTAATTCATGGAAGAATGTGCGGAAATATTTTCACTTTCATCGGGTCAAAATATACCCCTTCCACTGCTATGACAAGGGATAAATATCGAATTATTGTAAATAACACTTATTCTCAAACGGGAGAATAAAGTTGTTCGCTAACTAGTCGAAGTCAGTTCGTCCGGTTCATCAAGGCCCTCGAAACAAAATGACCGGTTCGCGAAACGTTCACAGGATACAGCTAAGAAAAACGGTGGAGAGACACGAAAGACGTGCATCTTAAAAATGTAGAATCGGAAGAATGGGTGGCATGACGATAATCGTAGAGGCGTGGATAGCGTTCGAGGTAACCGAGCCCATTACAAGGGTAGAGGGCGCGTTTATGGGCTCGTAAATCACCATGAGAGGGTGGTACTGAGCGATTATTATTTTGTGGATACACACGTAGGCACTGAGTCTCAAAATTTTGGGGATTGGGAGATTCTGGAGTGTGGAGACTGAGGATGTGGGGAGATGTGTGATGTGTGGATGTTGAGTTCTTTATGTCTGTAGATCGATGTGTGCTTGTGTTACTAGGTCTTTTATTTCTTTGTTATTGTTTAGTAGGTACTGAGTGGGTACTACAGTCTGTAGGTACTGATAGATGCATGGATGCGTAGGTAACAAGATATCTAGATATATAGATATCTACGTTTGTAACTAGATACATATAGGTAACATGATACCTACGTATTTAAGTAGATACATATAAGTAACATGATACCTAGGTAACAAGATATCTATACACGTAACTAGATACATACAGGTAACATGATACCTACATATCTAAGTAGATACATATAAGTAACATGATACCTAGGTAACAAGATAACTACACACGTAACTAGATACATACATGCAACATGATACATACATATCTAAGTAGATGCATTTACGTAACATGATACCTAGGTAACAAGATATCTACATATGTAACTAAATACATGTAGGTAACATGATACCTATATACTTAGATATCTACATACGTAGCTAGATACATATAGGTAACATGATACCTATATACTTAGATATCTATATACGTAACTAGATACATACATGCAACATGATACCTAGGTAACAAGATATCTACATGCCTAAGTAGATGCATATAGGTAACATGATACTTGTATACTTAGATATCTACATACGTAACTAGATACATACATGCAACATGATACCTACATATCTAAGTAGATGCATATACGTAACATGATACCTAGATATCAAGATATCTACATACCTAAGTAGATGCATATAAGGTAACTTGTTACTTGTATACTTAGATATCTATATACGTAACTAGATACATACATGCAACATGATACCTACATATCTAAGTAGAGGCACATACGTAACATGATACATAGATATCAAGATATCTACATACCTAAGTAGATGCATATAAGGTAACATGATACCTACATATTTAAATATCTACATATGTAAATTGATACCTACAGGTAACATGATACTCGGATACCTAGATATCCACATATGTAATTACATACATAAGTAACAAGATACCTAGACACCTAGATGTCCATATGTTCAGATACCCAGTCTCCTAGTTCTCTGCAGAATTAGATCTTCATATGACTGAACAAAGCATTTGCAAATGAACTTTGTCAGATAAAAAATTGAAAAACCATTTCTGTGAGAATATCTGAATGGAGTATTTCGTTTATAATTTCAGAACATGTGGTTTATCCTAATTGAAGGCTACGCACATTCTCCGCAGATGAAATATTTTTTTATTCTACCCCCTTTTTTCATCGAGCAATGGAAGTTTGTAATTATAAAGTTAAACATAATGTAATTGTGAAGAGGGACTTCATTAAAAGAACACACAGAAGGAAACAAAGAAATTAAAGGGACGAGACATTGAAAACGAGGAGAAAAAGCTAAATGAAACGAGCAGAAAGAGTCGAAATAAAATTTCAAAGTTCCAGTGAGAATCGCCAGAGGGGAGGAAAGAGTTGGTTCTACAACTCCTAATTATTAATTTAAAGTTTGATGCTTTAACTACCTTTATAATTCTGCGTTTATTATTCTGCTAAAGGGACTGCTGGAATAGAAATAATATATCAATGTTTACACACTTCATTGAAAAATGGAATTTGTTTAAATTTTTTTTCCACATATCAATTGTTACATATACCAACTTCCACATATCCCAAATTCCACATATGTCAATTGTCACATATCCCAATTCCACATATGTCAATTCCCACATATCTCAAATTCCACATATCCCAATTCCCACATATTCCAATTTCCACATATGTCAATTCACACATATCCCAAATTCCACATATCCTAATTTCCACATATGTCAATTGCCACATATCCCAATTCCACATATGTCAATTCCCACATATCTCAATTCCTACATGTTCCAATTTCACATATGTCAATTCTACATATGTCAATTCCCACATATCCCAAATTCCATATATCCCAATTTCCACATATGTCAATTCACACATATCCCAAATTCCACATATCCTAATTTCCACATATGTCAATTCCCACATATCCTAATTCCACATATCTCAATTCCTACATGTCCCAATTACACATATGTCAATTCCCACATATACCAGTTCCACATATCCCAATTTCATATATGTCAATTTCCACATATCCCAAATTCCACATATCCCAATTCCCACATATCCCAATTCCCACATATCCCAATTCCACATATCTCAATTCCCACATATTCCAATTTCCACATATTTCAATTTCCACCTATATCCATGCCCACATATCCCTTTTTTCACATATCCCAAATTCTACATATGTCAATTCCTACATATCCCAATTCAATGAAAAATGGATTCCTCTCAAAATGTGAGCAAGGGGAGGGCACTTGAATGAACGTAAAAATTCAAGGAATGATAAAAAATTTTCTAAAAAGTGCAAAGTGGTAAATATGAAGCTTGAAACTTGCTGTTACAAAGTGCAAAGTTGTTAATCGAGATTGGTGAATAAATAATCCTTTGATTAACAGGACATCTGCGAGACACGCAATTAATTAAAACCAAACTTTCCAACGTCCGAGTTTCTCAAAAGTTGCCAGTCTTCCTTCGCGGCCCTTTTTCCCTCTCTGTTTCTCTTTTCGCTGAATTTCTCTGTATTTCGAGTGTGTTTACTCAACCCCGAACTTCAGATATTCCATTACTGTCGTGTGCTCCGAGGCAAATGTAAAAATGCATTCCTTGCTTGTTTTCCTCCCTTTTTCCCTGCGTGATTCCAGAAGGAATCTGAAAGTTGTTCTGAAGATCGTGTTTGAACTTCTAGGCGGAAACAACCCGCTCAAATCTTTATTCTTTTTTCTAGCTGTTCCTTCAATATCGTTTCTAAAGAGTTTATTAAATTTTTTCAGCTTAGAAGAGAATGGAAAAATTCTTTAAAAGAGTAATTTTTCATTTTGGGATCTCTTTTCTTTCTTTTTAAAGAATATCCTTTGTAGGTGATTTTCAGTGAGCTCAAAGAGAAAGTTCGTGCTTCGACGAAAAAAAGATGGAGGAGAAAATAATGTAGAATATTTAACGAGAGTAAAGAAAAGGATAGGAAAAGATGTCCTTTGAGGCGCTCGGACGAGAAATCGATATCGTTTAAAGCACTTGTTACAGTAAAGTGCTATTAATTATTTATTATTTCCAGAAGGACATTTTCTTCCTTAAGTTACCGTCCAAGAAATTAGCAATTTCTTTCCGTATCGTGCTACGTTGAGTGCATAATTTATTGTTGTACATAAATTATCGACGTAAATGGTTTTCTGATTTAAAATAACTATGCTGAAGTTTCAGGAGCACACTCTATTCATTTTACAGTGATATTTTACCAGTGTGGGATTTATGGAGCTTGGAATTTATGGAAATTTGGGATTTTAGCATTTTGGGAGTTTTCGAGATTTGGGACTTTATGATTTTTTAATTTTGTAGGCTTCCCACATATCCTAAATTTCACATATCCCAATTTCACATATGTCAATTCCCACGTATCCCAATTGCACATATGTCAATTTCCACATATCCCAATTCCACATATCCCAAATTCCACATATCCCAATTTCCACATATCCCAATTCCATATATCCCCATTCCACATATGTCAATTCCTACGTATCCCAATTTCACATATGTCAATTCCCACATATCCCAATTTCACATATGTCAATTCTCACATATCCCAATTTCCACATATCCCAATTCCATATATCCCCATTCCACATATGTCAATTCCCACGTATCCCAATTTCACATATGTCAATTCCCACATATCCCAATTCCACATATCCCAATTTCACATATCCCAATTCCATATATCCCAATTTCCACATATCCCCATTCCACATATGTCAATTCCCACGTATCCCAATTTCACATATCCCAAATTCCACATATCCCAATTCCACATATGTCAATTTCCACATATCCCAATTTCCACATACCTCAATTTCCACCTATATCCATTCTCACATATCCCAATTTCTACATATGTTAATTCCTACATATCCCAATTCAATGCAAAATGGATTCCTCTCAAAATGTGAGAAGAATTTTGGAATTTGAAAATTTTTTATATTTAGAAATTTGAGGACTTTAGCGTTTGGGGATTTTGAGGATTCAAAGATTTGAAGATTTTGAAGGTTTGAATATTTGAAGATTTGGGGATTTGATGTCACTGATCTTTTGTAAAATTACGAATTGGTTATTCATTCAGACAGTTTGAAATTTATCGGTTACCATGATGTTTATTAGGATTATTGATTTCTGTTGCAGGCATTTCTGGAAATGGCGGATGAAAATGCTGCGGCAACGATAGTGAGCTATTATGCGTCGTGTATCGCTCAGCTTCGAGGCAGACCGGTTTACGTGCAGTTCAGTAATCATCGGGAACTGAAAACGGATCAAACGCATGCCAATAATGCGGTAAGTACTATAATTTCGTGAACGTTATTTGCCTAGGACAAGTTGTAGTATCCTTCATGGTTATGAGACATAAATGATTGGTACATAAACAGTATAATCGCTGTATAAAGATAAGCTAGGTAACTTGAGAATCATGCAGATGATAGGAGTCATTAAAAGATGACAGGAAATGTGGAGACTAACCTAGGACTAACTTGTGAGACAAAAAGTGTACCGTAGTCAACCCACCAGCTGGCGCGAGACCCAGCTGTTCAGACTATCAGAACAGAAAAATGGACGCCTTTTTCGGTATATCGGCTCGCACCAATTGGACCAAAAATGACAGTCGGCAAACGTCTCGAGATAGCGCGAATCGCGTCCAGCAGTTATGGTCATTATTCTTATTTGCCGAAATGTAACTGGAAGTGTTCACGGTGGTTAGGTGGAGCGAGTGACTTCTTTTACTCTGGCTCGACCTACGCGCCAACTCCTGGCTTGTCTACAGTAGAGACTGTGATGATCCAAGGGAACGTAGGGATTCTGGGAAGCTAGGAAATATGGCGATTCCGAGGACTGTGAGAATCTGGGGAATTCGGGAACTGTAGAGAATGTGGGGATGTGGGGACCTGGGGATCCGAGGGACTGTGGATTGTGGAGGTCCTAGCGAACTTGGCACTGGGGACTGAAACTGTGGATATATAGGGAATCTGGGGGTCTGGAACTGTGGAGACTCTGGGGACTATGGCGAAGTATAGGTGTCCTTCCATGGGAACTAAGTATCCTAACCTATAGTTTTCAGGGAATATTGAATGAGAGAATTTAATTCAGATTTAATTTAATTCAGAGCAAACCAATATTCTATTTCCCCCAAAACACGCAGTGATTAATAATCGAAATGAAAGCAGTGTCAGCTATTGGTATGCTGTTTTTCAGTGATACCACGGTATTCATGCATCTCCCAACCGAAATTCGTACTAAAAAATAGAGTCGTACCTTCAAACGACTAAAGAAGAACCCAGACTTTTGAATGCATGAAAAAGCAGCAGCATGATAATTTTTCAGCGAACGCTGAAGAAAGCAGTGGCCGGTTTCCTTTTCGCTTTACTTTCGCTCCTCCATATTCAGTTATTGCGAAGCAGTTCGCGCAATTACTTTTTAACGAGTGGCTCGCTCTACCCTTAATGTTTTTCATAATTCTCCATCTTTCTTTCCTTACTTTTTTTTTTTGAAACGGCTCGGAAAAGTCTGCTCGCGAATTTTTTCTTCTGTGCGGTACATGAATCCCTCGCGACGTTTTCAAAATGAATTTTCGAGGATTCCGAAAACCTTTGATTCTTTCTTGCAATTCGAAAATTTTTAATGTATAGGTATATTTAAACGATACTGACATTATTCCTTGAAAGAGCTAAAATTTTTATTTGAGGCAATTTTATGAGGAGTTATTGTGTAAGTTTTTAAGAATTTTCACTCGTCAAATCATGACATATAGAATTACTACGCGGCGAATGTCCACGCGTCGAATTACTACGCGGCGAATGTCCACGCGTCGAATTACTACGCGTCGAATCACCACATATCGAATTACCACGCGTCGAGTACTCAAGCGTCAAATTACCACGCGTCGAATACTCACGCGTCGAATTACCACGCGTCGAATTACCACGCGCCGAATACCCACGCGTAGAATTACCACGCGTAGAATTACCACGTATCGAATTACCACGCGTCGAATACCCACGTGTTAAATTACCACGCGTCGAATTACTACGCGTCGAATCACCACATATTGAATTGCCACGCGTCGAATCACCACGTATCGAATTACCACGCGCCGAATACCCACGCGTAGAATTACCACGCGTCGAATTACCACGTATCGAACTACCACGCGCCGAATACCTTCGCGTCAAATTACCACGCGTCGAATTACTACGCTGCGAATCACTACATATCAATCTTGTAGCGTAAGTTTGTTTTGATTAGTGTAATTTTTATTTCATGAAATAGATCTTGCTTCAAGAAATAATTTATTGTGGACATAATGAAATTAATGATTTATTATAAACTTAATGATACGTTATATAATTGTATAATGATGCAATGTATAATGATAAGAATAATTTTATTTGAGAAATTGTTTAAGAGCAATACGAGTATTCCGAGTAGTATTAATTAACGGTATAGATTAGATTACCGCACTGTCACGCACCATTTATTTCAGAAAATTGTTGAAACAATATCTGTTTCGGCTTCGATAGTATTCAGCCGTTTGTGCGAGCGTTCATGCTTCGATTATCGATATCTCCGACAGTGTATCTAGCTCGAAGCGCATAATCGAAGCTTTATGCGACGATGTTCAGACAGTATTCTCGGTGAAAAGCAACGAAAACGTGCTGGTTCCGCTTCGAATCCCAAAACGTTGTTACTCGATGAACGTGATTAATTAACGTGTCCGATTTGTCGACAATTCGAAACTGAATTTGAAGTTGGAATCTCCGTTCTGTTAAGATTTATAGTATTACTGAAGAATTTCCTCGAATTACTTTAAAAGCAAAAAATATAAACGACTCTTTTTTTAAGAAATCAAAATTCAAAAATTACTGTCTTGGAAAATTAAGAAATTTTAGGAGACAAATTTAATTAATTCAATAAATACAGCGTGTAATATTAATTGTTAGGTCAATTGAATAATTAGGTATTGATAGTAAATCAGTTTCTCAATTTGATGATGATAAATTTGATAACTATTTAATTAATTTAATTTAATATTTATTTAAAGGGAATAATAGAGTCCCTCCATCAATTAAGTATCAATTATGTTTTGATACTAATTTCATTTCTTAATTTGATGATGATTAATCTGACACCTATTTATTTAATTTGATTTGTTAATTATTTAAACTGTATAGTACAATCATCACTTACGTAACAATTACGTGTTGACACTAATTCAGTTCCTCAGTCAAGTGATCAATTTTCCAATTAACAATATTATTGATAATCCGCTAACGATCTCTCCACAATGAACATCCAAACCGATTAACGTTTTCTGACAACGAAAGATGATGGTCGACAGGATGTTTTAACTAAAGCCGTCAAGTCGATAAACGGTCCGGAAACTCTATTATAATTAACGCGTCCATAATTTATGAACAATCCCCAGAGGCAAGGGAGTCCATCTTCCCCGTGATCCTGTCTCCGTTCTATTCTCTGTTCAGGAGACACTGTCCGTCATGCGAGTTGTCTTTGCAGCTGTTTAGATGTCTCTTGCACGTGTCCCTCTGCTTGTCATCCATCCTATCACTTGACACGTTCCGACCACGTGTCGTTCTAGTTGCTTCACAATGTTAACTTTTACTCGCGTTAATCTCCATAATGAAAACGACCATTTTCTTCGTTTTCATTTACTTAATGGCGTCGCTATTTTTCGACTGCTTATGGGGTTTCATTTCCCTAAGGAGCATTGTACTTCAATTTTGAACAATTTTCATTTCTCTATTCTTAACCCTTTGCAATTAATTTTTATTATTTACTTAATGGCGTCGCTTTTTTTTGTCTGCTTATGGAGTTTCATTTCCCTAAGGAGCATTGTACTTCAATTTTGAACAATTTTCATTTCTCTATTCTTAATCTTTTGCAATTAATTTTTATAACTACTCCTTTATTTACAAATTTGATCAAAAAGGGATTCTCTATATAAAATATATTGCAATCTGGACATGTGACAAGTACATTTTTAATTTATTATGAATAGTAAATATATTCAAGCTTCTATTTATGTAAATTATTTTTAAGATCCAAGTGACAAGTACATTTTTAATTTATTATAAATAGCAAATATATTCAAGCTCCTATTTATTTGAATTATTTTTAAGATCCAAGCAACAAATACATTTTTAATTTATTATAAATAGTAAATATATTCAAGCATCTATTTATTTGAATTATTTTTAAGATCCAAGTGACAAGTACATTTTTAATTTATTATAAATAGTAAATATATTCCAGCTTCTATTTATGTAAATTATTTTTAAGATCCAAGTGACAAGTACATCTTTAATTTATTATAAATAGTAAATATATTTAAGCTTCTATTTATTTAAATTATTTTTAAGATCCAAGTGACAAGTACATCTTTAATTTATTATAAATAGTAAATATATTCAAGCATCTATTTATTTGAATTATTTTTAAGATCCAAGAGAAATGTGATGTTGAGGCACACTTGACTCAATGTTAACATTTGTGTAATTTAGGCTAGAGCAGTTAGTGTTAATCTCAATGCAAGTTTCTTTTTTTAGTAACAATTTTTGTAATAATTCTAATTGTTCGTTATTGCAAAATTACTGAACACAGTGCTTTATCTGTTGAGCTATGAATTTTACTTAAACCCTAATTTATTTCATTAATTCATTCAACCTTATTAGACCCATAAACTACATTTAACTCACGCTTGTTCTTTTTGTTCTCCGATTTGTTAACAGTAACAAAACGCCTCTCTTGAAATTCTCTTGAATCGGTTAGCTCAAACGCATTGGTTCAATAACAGCATCAATTGTACTTTCGGTGTGCTGCTCGATTTACTGCCAAACAAATCCACAAACACAACGCGTACAAGCTTCCGTCCGCCATTGTGCTACTTGTTCCGTGCACACGCATTCTTTATCGAAAAACAATTTCAGACTCTTTTCGTCAACATTTTAGAACGCGAATGGGACAATAAAAAACGATGAAGCAGGGTTGTTTTATATACATATGTGTGATGTAAGTAATAGTACTGTAAATATTATTGAATTTTGTAAAAGGCAAAATTTCAGTGGGATTCATTTGTGCAATCGTATATTTGAAATCCTAACTTTGCACCGACGAAATTGCAATTTAGCAACAAGTTTAGCTGCTGGAATTAGCGTAGCCAGATTACAATACCAGTTACATGAAGGACCGAAAGCGTGACGTGAATGCAATGTGCAGTTACACAAATTTGGACTTTACAGGCGTGGAAATTTGAAAGTCTTAGAATTTTTAAATTTGGGGATTTTTATGGTCTTGAGTTAGTAGATTTGGGGATTTGAGAATTTGGGAATTTGAGAATTTTGGGAAATTGAGAGTTTGGAAGTTTGAGAATTTGGGGATTTGTGAATTTTGGGAAATTGAAAATTTGGGAATTTGAGAAATTTGATATTTGAGAAGTTGGAAACTTGAGAAATTTGAAATTTGAGAATTTGGAAACTTGAAAAATTTGAAATTTGAGAATTTGGAAACTTGATAAATTTGAAATTTGAGAATTTGGAAACTTGAAAACTTGGAAACTTGAGAACGTGGAAATTTGAGAACTTGGAAACTTGAGAACGTGGAAACTTGAGAACGTGGAAACTTAAGAACGTGGAAACTTGAGAACTTGGAAACTTGAGAACGTGGAAATTTGAGAACGTGGAAATTTGAGAACTTGGAAACTTGAGAACGTGGAAACTTGAGAACATAGAAATTTGAGAACGTGGAAACTTAAGAACGTGGAAACCTGAGAATGTGGAAACTTGAGAACGTAGAAATTTGAGAACGTAGAAACTTGAGAACGTAGAAATTTGAGAACGTGGAAATTTGAGAACGTAGAAACTTGAGAACGTGGAAACTTGAGAACGTGGAAACTTGAGAACGTGGAAACTTAAGAACGTGGAAACTTGAGAACTTGGAAACTTGAGAACGTGGAAACTTAAGAACGTGGAAACTTGAGAACTTGGAAACTTGAGAACGTGGAAACTTGAGAACATAGAAATTTGAGAACGTGGAAACTTAAGAACGTGGAAACCTGAGAATGTGGAAACTTGAGAACGTAGAAATTTGAGAACGTAGAAACTTGAGAACGTAGAAATTTGAGAACGTGGAAATTTGAGAACGTAGAAACTTGAGAACGTGGAAACTTGAGAACGTGGAAATTTGAGAACTTAGAAACTTGAGAACGTAGAAACTTGAGAACTTGAGAGTTATAAAATTTGCGAATCTTCAACCTCCAAACCCTGTCAAAATACAAATCTTCCAAAATTCGTAAATTGGAGAATAAATTAATTTCCAAATTCATATCCTTAATCACCCCAAAAGACAGGAAAGTAGCGCAAAGCATTCTCCGTCCGCTGCATTTATCTAAAAGAAAGTCTTCTCCCTGCGGTACAAAGGACAAAAGAGAAGAATTAGTTGGCGGATGAAATATGGAATCGATCTTGTGCGACGATATCTTCGGTATTTATTTGTATTGTTCTTGCGGCAGCGAGGCAGGCCGAAAGAAATGGCTCGGGGAAGTTTTTATGACAGTTTCCTCGCCGCTATAAAGCGAGGAGGAATTACTTATTAATTGCGAAAGTTTGCTGGTCCGCGGCGGCTCGCGGCAGAAAGGGAGAAATACGAGCTTCCGGTATCTTTTTCCCTGCTTTTAATTGAAAATAGTTTCGGTGCACTTCGGGGAGAGGGAAACTTGGGGTAACAATGGTTTCGTTTCGCGAGTTCGAACAAACTGGGGAAAGTGGTATCTTTTGTTGCGATGATATGGTAAATCTCCGGAACAATTTCTTTTTCTGTAATGAGAAATGCAAAAAGTATTACGTTGGTTATAATCATACCTTTTCATCTGATATATTTGTATAATTCTTACATTAATATAATTAATACATACATTAATATGAAAACAGAAATCGTCAGTTACCGATGTCAACCCATGAGTTGGCGCATGAGCTGTTCAGACTATCAGAATAGAAAAATGGACGCCTTTTTCTGTATATCGGCGCACACCAATTAGACCAAAAATGACAGTCGGCAAACGTCTCGAGACAGCGCGAATCGCGTCCAGCAGTTATGGTCATTATTCTTATTTGCCGAAATGTAACTGGAAGTGTTCACGGTGGTTAGGTGGAGCGAGTGGCTTCTTTTACTCTGGCTCGACCTACGCGCCAACTCCTGGCTTGTCTACAGTAGAGACTGTGATGATCCAAGGGAACGTAGGGATTCTGAGAAGCTAGGAAATATGGCGATTCCGAGGACTGTGAGAATCTGGGGAATTCGGGAACTGTAGAGAATGTGGGGATGTGGGGACCTGGGGATCCGAGAGACTGTGGATTGTGGAGGTCCTAGAGAACTTAGCACTGGAGACTGAAATTGTGGATATATAGGGAATATGGGGGTCTGGAACTGTGGAGACTCTGGGGACTATGGGAACTTCGGCGCGTGGTAATTCGACGCGTGGTAATTCGACTCATGGTAATTCGATGCGTGGTAATTCGGCTCGTAGGTATTCGATGCGTGGTAATCTGAGGCTTGAGTACTCGACGCGTGGTAATTCGACATGTGGTGATTCGACGCGTAGTAATTCGACGCGTGGTAATTCGACGCATGGTAATTCCACGCGTGGTAATTCCCGTAGGAATTTCACGCATGGTAATTCGATGCGTGGTAATTCGGCTCGTAGGTATTCGACGCGTGGTAATTTGAGGCTTGAGTACTCGACGCGTGGTAATTCGATATGTGGTGATTCGACGCGTAGTAATTCGACGCGTGGTAATTCGACGCGTGGTAATTTGACGCTTGAGAATTCGACGCGTGGTAATTCGACGCGTGGTAATTCGACGCGTGGTAATTCGACGCGTGGTAATTCGACGCGTGGTAATTCGACGCGTGGTAATTCGACGCGTGGTAATTCGACGCGTGGTAATTCGACGCGTGGTAATTCGACGCGTGGTAATTCGACGCGTGGTAATTCGACGCGTGGTAATTCGACGCGTGGTAATTCGACGCGTGGTAATTCGACGCGTGGTAATTCGACGCATGGTAATTCCCTGAGGCTTGAGTATTCGACGCGTGGTAATTCGATATGTGGTGATTCGACGCGTAGTAATTCGACGCGTGGT
>NW_003797162.1:335623-370840 GCF_000220905.1 Megachile rotundata
TCGAATTACCACGCGTCAAATTAGCACGCGTCGAATTACCAAGCGCCGAATACCCACGCGTTGAATTACCACGCGTCGAATTACCACGCGTCAAATTACCACGCGTAGAATTACCACGCGTCAAATTACCACGTATCGAATTACCAATTACCACGCGTCGAATTACCACGCGTCGAATTACCACGCGTCGAATTACCACGCGTCGAATTACCACGCGTCGAATTACCACGCGTCGAATTACCACGCGTCGAATTACCACGCGTCGAATTACCACGCGTCGAATTACCACGCGTCGAATTACCACGCGTCGAATTACCACGCGTCGAATACCCACGCATCAAATTACCACGCGTCGAATTACCACGCGTCAAATTACCACGCGCCGAATCCTACGCGTCGTATACCCACGCGTAGAATTACCACGCGTCAAATTACCACGTATCGAATTACCATGCGCCGAATACCCACGCGTAGAATTACCACGTATCGAATTACTACGCGCCGAATACCCACGCGTCGAATTTACCACGCGCCGAATGCCCACGCGTAGAATTACCACGTATCCCCGCGCGTCGAATTACCACGCGCCGAATACCCACGCGTAGAATTACCACGCGTCGAATTACCACGTATCGAATTACCAAGCGCCGAATACCCACGCGTCGAATTACCATGCGCCGAATACCCACGCGTAGAATTACCACGTATCGAATTACTACGCGCCGAATACCCACGCGTCGAATTTACCACGCGCCGAATGCCCACGCGTAGAATTACCACGTATCAAATTACCACGCGTCGAATTACCACGCGCCGTATTTTATAATTCCTAGGTTTCTCAACAAGTTAAAAACAGTCATAGTCTTCACTTGTTGAAAGTTTTCCTAAATGGTTGCCGTCAAAGATGTCGTCATAACTAACGAATTTATAGTATTTCTGTCAGGCACTGTTTAGGTTTGGCGACAAGGTGTAAGACATTTGAACGAAGGGGTTGAAAATCGAGGACACGTCTCGACCCGGGTCGTTATTTATTATCGTTGCTTTTATTATTACGAGCACGTTCTGTTTCGAAAGAACCGCATCCCTGTGAAAGAAGGGTGGTAGGGCGGGTGGTCGGTTTCCGGCAAAATGTATATTTAACCGGAAAGAGCAGAGAGGGTTGCTCTCGGGGTGTTTACCACGCGGTCGAGCGTCAGAACGTTAAAACGCGTTGTCACGAATGTGGATCATGAGGTCACTCGACGAAGCTGCTTTTTGTTTCGTTACTTGTGCGCAACATGGCGAATAAAATAACGTGACGTGGACTTGCTCGATGTTTTCCGTTCGGTTAATACCAAGGAATCTCTTGTGAATTCGATAAATATGTTCTGATACTCTTAGTTTTGATACTCTTTTTAGGACAGTTTTCGTTTGACGTTCATTTGCTGAATTTTTTAAATTTAAAAGTATATTTCACGGTAATCTTTTTCGCGTTTCTGTTATTTTATCTATCTGCCTTCAGCAATTTTTATCGGGTTCGGATGTCAAGGATCTGAACGTTTTTTCAAATTTGATCTTCATTCCTGTCTCATATTTCTTCACGCTCGACGTACCGTGAATCTTGCTTTTGCCTTTTCCATATACCTCTTCCTATTTTAACGTGTTCCTATATTTTCTAAATCCTCGATTTCTCTTCATTGCTGCCTTCTCCACATCTCTTACGTCTCCATGCTTTACGGCTCTCATTGATTCTTATCGCGTTTGTATTTCATACGTTTATTTTGTATCGTTCCTTTCATCCAGTCAAAACCTTCATTTTATTCGTCATGAAATAATCGTCAAATTAGATTAAATTGAATTATGGTACTGAGTTATGGCAACTTGATAAATATTTGTACATTGACTTTGAGGTTGCTTTCCGAGAACTATGGGCTCTGTGACAATGAAATTTCACGAAATCAACATGTAAGCTCGAGTGTTTTGTGACCCAGTGTAGAAGCAGGAGGCAACAAGTAGAGGAAGCTTATGGTAATGTTCCCGTCCGAGCACTTATGGTTAGTTGGAGGGTTGAAGCCATCAGAAGGGGATAGAAACTACCCCTTGGAGTAGTTATTTCGCCTGTTAAAAGCTGCTTCAGGCAAGTGCATAGTCAAAGTAACGATCTCGACTCGGTCCTTCGCCGAAGCAATCTTACTTGGATTACTTTGAGTCGCAACCTCGACTGATGTCTCTCTCTCTTTTTATTTCTCTATCTTTTCTTACCACTCGCTGACTCTGAAGTGTCTTTCAAAATCTTCAGCTTTTAACTTCCAAAATTTTTGTTAATTTCTTTGACATATGAACAAAAAAATTCAGTTTGAAATATTTTTTTTTTTTTTCAAAAAATAAAAGCTTTAGATATTGACTTGTTTTTTTATGATTGTATAAAAATTAAGTCTGATACGTTATTTTCCTGGCGTATTTTATAAAATTTAAATATCAAGTTTGAGAAGATTCCTCGAGCAATTTAGGGAGAATCGCCGTAGGAAATGTTGTGTAATAGACGTGCGCGATGTCTAGTGAAATTTCTGAGTTTAGGGAAATTTATAATTCGACGAAACGCGATAGTCACGACCGAGCAGCTCTGAAACTTTTAACCCGATCTCGCGCAACTTTCCAACGGATATTCGCGTTTTTCATGACGCTGTTAAAACGCTCTGCGCATCAAAATTGAGTTGTCATGGTTTTCCCTCTCCTTTTTCAACGGAAACTTGCCTATCTGACACTTGCTAACGAAACATGAAAAGTCTGACAGTAATTGATGAATGTATGATTAAGGTATCACAAAATGGCGGGTGTCACTTTACCTCAAAACAGAAAATGGCTGCCCAAACATTTTTAATAGACAATCTGATCGTCTATTGTAATAACAATTACTTGCAAATGAGATCTGAAATAATTTTTTTCTGCTAAAAATCACGTTCTGAATTAATTTTGAGCTTTAGAATTTATTTTCAAACAGAAGATTCACAGGCATTCATGTCAAATTGTAAAGCAAATTAAAATTGTAATTTTGTAAATAAAATTGTACGTAAAATTTTTCTGTTCTCACAGTTTATTTCTTAAAGCTGTTCCTAAAGTTAGAGATTGAAAGAAATTCTCAGGCTTTCGATATGCCCCTGCCAATTAGCAGCTCATAAAGATCTCTCGCACACCATAAATTCCAGCTCCCACTCTGTTCAGGGGAAAGTCGTACATTTGACCTGAAGACGTGAAAATCGAAAGAATGTACTGCAGAAACGAGAGACTCTCTTTCGTAGTACATAATTTTCTTTCAAATGATAATTTATAGCGAGTCACGTGACACGGAAAGCGTTAAACTCGCTTCTAAATAACAATTTTTCAAAGTAGCATTGAAAGCGAGCGCTCCAGATGGAATAATAAAATGAAAAGAAAACGGAAACGTTCCTTCTGTTCGAGATGCTTCAAAGGACGCTCTTCTCGTCACTCGGCAAGATGCAGATGGTTTAATTATGCTGAATGTCGATAATAAAGTCGCCAGCTGCGAGCAACCCGTGGTAAGGCTCAATTAAAGTTGTACCTTAATTTCCCGGGCACGAGGTAGAAGGGGCAGATAAGAAGATCGTGACGAGTGAATGAAACGTGAAACAGGGACGGAGATTGGCGAAATAAAAAGAGACAAATAAACCGAACAGAAACTTAAATTCACGGAAATTCAGAAATTAAAGAGACGTTGAATCGTAGAGAGTCAAATAGCTTACATAATTGATTTCAATAGTTCTCATTATGAGAACAGATGTTTAAGAATTTTGTTAAATAACTTTAATTGTACTGTATCTGTGGAGATACTTTTCTAGTTGCAATTTAAATACGCAGGTATATTTTTTAAGATTCAGCTACAAATTTATTATAAGCGCCATTTTGTGATAGTTTTATGTTCTTGAGTTTTATTTGACTTTGTATGCTTACAAGTTAGTAACAGTTCAGTCTAACTGATAGTCAGCCATTGTGTATTAAAGACACCAGCAGACGCCATTTTGTTTGAGCCACGACTCAAATGGATGTCCTATAAATATCATTTCGAAGTTCATATTGTGATATTTTTAAATTATATCTGACTTCATTTGCTTACAAGTTAGTGATAGTTCATTTTAACTGATAGTCAGCCATTTTGTATTAAAGACACCATTGGACGCCATTTTGTTTGAGCCACGACTCAAATGGCTGCCCTATAAATATCATTTCGAAGTTCATATTGTGATATTTTTAAATTATATCTGACTTCATATGCTTACAAGTTAGTAATAGTTCTATTTTAACTGATAGTCAGCCATTTTGTATTAAAGACATCAGCAGACGCCATTTTGTTTAAGCCACGACTCAAATGGATGTCCTATAAATATCATTTCGAAGTTCATATTGTAATATTTTTAAATTATATCTGCCTTCATATGCTTACAAGTTAGTAATAGTTCAATCTAACTGATAGTCAGCCATTTTGTATTAAAGACACCATTGGACGCCATTTTGTTTAAGCCACAATTCAAATGGATGTCCTATAAATATCATTTCGAAGTCCATATTGTGATATTTTTAAATTATATCTAACTTCATATGCTTACAAGTTAGTGATAGTTCATTTTAACTGACAGTCAGCCATTTTGTATTAAAGACACCATTGGACGCCATTTTGTTTGAGCCACGACTCAAATGGATGTCCTATAAATATCATTTCAAAGTTCATACACTAATATTTTTAAATTATATCTGACTTCATATGCTTACAAGTTAGTGATAGTTCAGTCTAACTGATAGTCAGCCATTTTGTATTAAAGACATCAGCAGACGCCATTTTGTTTAAGCCACGACTCAAATGGATGTCCTATAAATATCATTTCGAAGTTCATATTGTAATATTTTTAAATTATATCTGCCTTCATATGCTTACAAGTTAGTAATAGTACATTTTAACTGATAGTCAGCCATTTTGTATTAAAGACACCATTGGACGCCATTTTGTTTGAGCCACAATTCAAATGGATGCCCTATAAATATCATTTCGAAGTTCATACACTAATATTTTTAAATTATATCTGACTTCATATGTTTGCAGATTAACAATTGTTCACAGCAACTGACAGTCGGCCATTTTGTACTAGAAACGCCTATAGACGCCATTTTGTGTCCGCCTCGCTTAAAATGGCCGCGCTATAGCACTCCAAAGTTCATAAAACCGATTGAATATTTCCGATTTTGCAAATCTAACGTATCATACAAGGTTCAGAGTGACTTTTTTTGCAAAAGTATCGCTCAGAAGTGGTGAAAACGTTTCTCACGGAGCTGGATCGATTTCTTGAGCATCGTTCCGGCGAGCTAACTCAGTAACAAGTTCCTCTTTCACGGGACTTCCGGTGGCGTCGAGCTACCAGGCTGCGTTTTAATCTCCATCGAAAATCTAATGTGCCGCATTTCTTTAGCATTTTATGGTAATCGCTGTGAAGTTTACCCTGACAGTTTGCTCTGCAGCGACAGCTGATGACAACGATAGGGTTGCTCCCCGTTGATGACTTCCGTAAACACGCCTGATTTTCTCTGTGGAAGGGAAAACCTTAAATACTGTGTTATTTAAATTATATTAAACATTGTTGGTGTTACGAGACTAGTCTTATTACTACTGTGTTTAATTCTCCCTGTTACATTTAACCTCTTAGGTACTTTAGGTACCTAAGAGCACTAGTGGTACCGCCTCTCTGTCCTATAGTGCCCCTCGCGAATGTCATCACATAGTGGCTCTACCGGCTCACCCTATTTTAATTGAATGACCACATATTTTGACTCGCACTTTTTCACCACGTTTTAGAAGAGTATCCACAAAAGTACATGACACGTAAATAAAAGGTAGCGCCAAGTTCAGGCACCATGAGCACCTCCGCACTAATACACGATATGGAAACATTTGGAAATGACATATTTTCTGAATTTTCCAAAAAGTAAATTATCAAAGTTAAAGTATATCATATCTTTGGAAAAAATTTAATCATGAAAAACTTCGTTCCAATGTACTCGCGACAGCATTGTCACACACTGTAGTGCTACGAGGTAACCTTGCCTTATGATTTATTTGTCGGGTCAATCAGAACTGATCGGACAATATCAAGGAACGGAGAATATTTTTATATTCAGCGAATCTTGATTATGTAGATTGTAATTGGATTTGAACTCCAAATTCGGGGTGCGTCATGTGCGTCACGTGTCAGACAGTAGGGTTAAGCCTGTAATTGCGAATGAACGTCTGAATAAGAACATGTCGCTAGAACAGCATTGTAGTGCAGTGTAATTCGAATATTTTTAACCAATTTCGATCGAAGACCAAATAAGATTTCTTATCAGACTCGACTAACTTTCTTCCTGTTTTCTCGCTGTTACAGAACTCGAACAACCAAGTCGCACTTCCGGGACAAAACCAGGTAGCACAGACGCAAGCAGAGACCCAGGGTGGTCCCAATACGGTTCTCAGAGTCATCGTCGAACAGATGGTTTACCCAATTTCCTTGGACGTGCTCTATCAGGTGAGTTATGACTTCTGGTTCCTATCTGTCGAACGATTTATCGTCAACTTAGTCCTACTACGATTTCGTATTAATCGTGATAATTGATCACCTTGTCCACATTTATCGATGATGATACATTTCACTCCATCGTAAGATACTCAAACGACTTTGAACTAGTTTTTAATTTACTTGTAGCAGAGTAAAATGAAGTAGAAGGTTCATTACATAGCTGCCATTTTGAAGTTCATATTGTGGTAGTTTTAAGTTATGTCTGACTTGAAATGTTTTTGTAAACTGATAATTCACAGTCAGCCATTTTGTAGTGAGAACACCAATGGACCGCCATTTTGTATGAGTCTGCCTTTAAATGCATGTACTATAGGTATTTTGTTGCTAATTTGATTATGTGACATACCACATGTGATAGAAGTGACAACATAAGTACATTGATTAAAGTAATTTTTTAAATTATTACCAGAGCGATTATGCAGTAATTTTCATTGGATCATCTCTAAGTCATAAATGCTATTTAATGATACCTTTGTGCCGCGAAATTATATTTGACTGTACGCGAACCATGCAGAATATTAATATTCATAAATATTATTGAAATTGACAATTAAATAAATCCTTCCATTCATTTAAAACTCTATCGAAATAAATTATTGTTATTCGCAAAATCATTTTCATCCTGGAAATTTAGCTGCAATTTAAAGAGAACCGTGATACGAGGGGGTGGAGTAGCCAGAGGGTTGTATTCAAAAGCAAAAATCGTCGAAAATCGCCGGGAATGATGTGGGAGATGAGAAATTAATCGGATTTCGGGGTTGTTCCCGAATTCGATTCTCGATTAATCGGATATTTCCTCCGATATCCTTCGTGGATTACGATCTGCAAGGGTTGCGGCATATTTCCCCGAGATTTTTCACCCCTGTAGTCCTGAACGCGTTTTCGTTAATGGAATATTAAACAATACCCGATTAAATATTTATCAAAACTTCTGTTTCAGTGATAATCTTTTATTCTCCATAAATTCTTTTATATTTTATTGCTTGCATACCTCAGAATAGTCCTTATTTTTCATGGTAAATCAACTATTCTTCCCAATTAAAAATCAGTGACGGGAGGAAACGTGTTAAATTTCGGGGTATTATGTTTTGATGCGTTGATTTTTCGACGTATTGTAGTTAGGCATGAAGTAATTCGACACATGGTAATTCTACGCGTTGGTAACTCGATACGGTGGTAATTTGATACGTAGTAATTCGATACATAGTAATTCTACGCGTGGTAACTCGATACGGTGGTAATTTGATACGTAGTAATTCGATACATAGTAATTCTGCACGTGGTAACTCAATACGTGGTAATTCGATACGTGGTAATTCGACACGTGGTGATTCGACGCGTGGTAACTGGACACCTGGAAATTCGATACATAGTAGTCCGACACATTGAATATCCTACGCATTGTAATTCGATACTTTCAATTCTCCAAACGTTGTAATTCGTTGTGTTGAATTTCCCACGTGTTGTAATTCGATACATTGAATTTCTTACGCGTTGTAATTCAATGCATTGAATTTTCCACGCGTTGTAACTCGATGCATTGAATTTTTTACGCGTCGTAATTTGATGCATTGAATTTTCCACGCGTTGTAATTCGATGCGTTGAATTTCTCACGCGTTGTGATTCGTTGCGTTGAATTTTCCACGCGTTGTAATTCGATGCGTTGAATTTCTTATGCGTTGTAATTCGATGCATTGAATTTCTCACGCGTTGAATTTCCCACGCGTTGTAATTCGATGCGTTGAATTTCCCACGCGTTGTAATTCGATGCGTTGAATTTCCTACGCGTTGTAATTTGATGCGTTGAATTTTCCACGCGTTGTAATTCGATGCGTTGAATTTCCTACGCGTTTTAATTTGATGCGTTGAATTTCTCACGCGTTGAATTTCCCACGCGTTGTAATTCGATGCATTGAATTTCCCACGCGTTGTAATTCGATGCGTTGAATTTCCCACGCGTTGTAATCCGCCGCGGTGAATCTTATCGCACTGTGCTTCATTACCTTGAATTTTGCCACCCACGCGTTGTAATCCGCCGCGGTGAATCTTATCGCACTGTGCTTCATTACCTTGAATTTTGCCACATATTATAATGCAACACACTGTAGTTTGTTGAGTTCCGGAACATCCTATCTTCCCGTAGTACATCACCGCGTCATAGATGCCATAAAACTGATTAAAAACATCGTTCCATCATGTCACTATGACCTTTTCACCCAACCCCTGCGTCGAGCATTTAACAAAGGAATAAAAACCGTTTACTAAAAGTTTAGTATCCATCGACGTATTACCGAAAATAAGATTGTAGAAAATCGTCCTAAATCCCCGCGCAAATCATCTTCACGAAGAAGAAACTCGTAACTCGAGGGAAATAAAGAGGGTAAAAGGAAATCGCACGCTTCACGACATACTTTCCATTTTTCGGTGCATCGCGAAGAAAATAAAAAGAGAGCCATCTTTTCATTCGAATCGCACGGAAAACAGGTTCCCTTAAAAGCCACCCACTTTTAAGTGCATTCACGACGAAAAAGGGAATATTTAGCATACGTCACGTATGAAAACACAGTACAGGCAGAGAAAGAAGACCTTGTTTCCGGGATCGTGGCACTTGACGATGGTGCGCATTATTCCGGTTAAAAATGCATGGACCACTCAACTCGGACCGGAAGTTCCAGGGTTATCCTGTTATCCTGTTCCGAAGATAGTTCTACTTAATGAAAGCCACTGTCGCGACTCTTTTGTCTCCTTTCATGGCTGGCTTCTTTCATGTACAGAATCGCGTCAAATGTACCGATGTCTTCCCATAAATTGGCGCGTGATTTCAGAAGACCTAACGATGTTAGATTTGTAGAAATAATGATTGTACTGTAGACAACCCAGGAGTTGATGCTTGAGCCACGTGTTTAGAGCTCACACATGTGACAAGAGTAATTTTTAAATATTGGTTTAAAAGATTGAAATATTTAAAAGCTAGATATAAAGTTCGGGAATTACACAACTAATAAAATCTGAAGCATAACGGCAGAGTAGAACGTTAGAATAATAGCGACCACGATAATCCAGGTAATTTTAATCGACTCGTTAATCGACCGTTTCATCCAGCGTAATTAATCGTCCGCGGAATCAGCTTCTGCTGCGAGCGTGCCGACCACCGAATTAATTCAATAATAACGCGTAATTCCGCCTGTAATTGCGACTCGCACACCCGTAAATATGTAATTCGATCAAGGACCATTTCCTTATTGCGAATTTGTAATGCAAAATCCTAATGAAGATGCAGTGAATCGTAACAACGCGTGCGGTCACCCGTTTCAACGGTTTCGCATTAAACACTTGGCTTTGCTAATGTTGAATAACAATTGGACACCGATCACGTCAAACTTTATACGACATTTACTTACTGGAAATTTATATGGTAGAAGATAAACATTTCAATGTTTCAAATTACAAGTTATTTGGGAGAAATGAAATTGAGGGAGATTTTTGTAGAATTTTGATTCTGAAAAAGGTAATGCGAGAGGTAATGCGATAGCAGAGAACAGAGTGAGATTTGATGCCTGGAGGTTCTCGGTGATTTGATACGTGGTAATAAAATACGTAATGGTCTGTTGGAGATCGACGTAATTCGATAAGTGGTTGTGTGATACTTTGATGCGCAATGCGTAGTAACTCGCAGCGTTGTAATTCGGATCATGGTGATTCGACGCGTGGTAGTTCAGTGCGTGATAATTCAACGCGTGGTAATTCGACTCATGGTGATTCGACGCATAGTAATTCAGCGCGTGGTAATTCGGCGCGTGAGTATTCGACGCGTGGTAATTTGACACTTGAGTATTCGACGCGTGGTAATTTGACACTTGAGTATTCGACGCGTGGTAATTCCGTATGTGGTGATTCGACGCGTAGTAATCCGACGCGTGGTAATTTGACATTTGGGTATTCGACGCGTGGTAATTCCATATGTGGTGATTCGACGCGTGGTGATTCCATATGTGGTGATTCGACGCGTGGTGATTCCATATGTGGTGATTCGACGCGTGGTGATTCCATATGTGGTGATTCGACGCGTGGTGATTCCATATGTGGTGATTCGACGCGTGGTGATTCCATATGTGGTGATTCGACGCGTGGTGATTCCATATGTGGTGATTCGACGCGTGGTGATTCCATATGTGGTGATTCGACGCGTGGTGATTCCATATGTGGTGATTCGACGCGTGGTGATTCCATATGTGGTGATTCGACGCGTGGTGATTCCATATGTGGTGATTCGACGCGTGGTGATTCCATATGTGGTGATTCGACGCGTGGTGATTCCATATGTGGTGATTCGACGCGTGGTGATTCCATATGTGGTGATTCGACGCGTGGTGATTCCATATGTGGTGATTCGACGCGTGGTGATTCCATATGTGGTGATTCGACGCGTGGTGATTCCATATGTGGTGATTCGACGCGTGGTGATTCCATATGTGGTGATTCGACGCGTGGTGATTCCATATGTGGTGATTCGACGCGTGGTGATTCCATATGTGGTGATTCGACGCGTGGTGATTCCATATGTGGTGATTCGACGCGTGGTGATTCCATATGTGGTGATTCGACGCGTGGTGATTCCATATGTGGTGATTCGACGCGTGGTGATTCCATATGTGGTGATTCGACGCGTGGTGATTCCATATGTGGTGATTCGACGCGTGGTGATTCCATATGTGGTGATTCGACGCGTGGTGATTCCATATGTGGTGATTCGACGCGTGGTGATTCCATATGTGGTGATTCGACGCGTGGTGATTCCATATGTGGTGATTCGACGCGTGGTGATTCCATATGTGGTGATTCGACGCGTGGTGATTCCATATGTGGTGATTCGACGCGTGGTGATTCCATATGTGGTGATTCGACGCGTGGTGATTCCATATGTGGTGATTCGACGCGTGGTGATTCCATATGTGGTGATTCGACGCGTGGTGATTCCATATGTGGTGATTCGACGCGTGGTGATTCCATATGTGGTGATTCGACGCGTGGTGATTCCATATGTGGTGATTCGACGCGTGGTGATTCCATATGTGGTGATTCGACGCGTGGTGATTCCATATGTGGTGATTCGACGCGTGGTGATTCCATATGTGGTGATTCGACGCGTGGTGATTCCATATGTGGTGATTCGACGCGTGGTGATTCCATATGTGGTGATTCGACGCGTGGTGATTCCATATGTGGTGATTCGACGCGTGGTGATTCCATATGTGGTCGACGCGTAGTAATTTCACGCGTGGTACTTCGACGCGTGGTAATTCGTGCGCGTGGTAATTTAACGCGTGGTAATACGACGCGTAGTAATTTCACGCGTGGTAATTCGTGCGCGTGGTAATTCGACGCGTAGTAATTCGATACATCGTACTATGATACTCAACTGTGCACCGCGTGGTAATTCGACGCGTAGTAATTCGATACGTCGTAATCTGATACTCAACTGTGCACCGCTTAGTAATTTGATACGTAATATAATACTTGACAGTGCAAGTCGTGGTAATTGGATACATGGTAACATAATCTTCCCTGTGCAGCGCTTAGTAATTCGATACGTAGTAATATAATACTTCACTATACAAGTCGTGGTAGTTCGATACGTGGTAATCCTACGACGTAGCAATACCACGCAGTAGTACCATATACCAATAATCATATATCCACCCAAAACGTCTTCATACAACGTATACCTTGTAACGATATACCGCGTGGAATAATACAGTACAAATCCATATCTATAACTCCCCTATCAATATAATACAATATTCCAACTTAATATATCTTCACATAAAATTCAATGGACCTTCATAAACCCCCCGTAAATTTCCGTGTTCCAATCTATTTACACAAATTTCATTCTTATAAATCCCAACCATTCTCCAATAACCCTTCCGAAAGCCTACAAAAGCAAGCGTAATCCACTAGCATTAAACAGCAGAGCCGAGTACTTTGCCAGTAAATCGAATTGAAATTCCCGAAGATTACGGGAGGACGAGCTTGCTCGTTGTACGATGTTGCTTTCACGTATGCCTGCTTTTTCGATAAGCGTGCGCAGAAGTCCTAAGCCGATAATGGACCCGATAGAAAACATTTTCGGATTACGGGTCAACCATTGCCGGTTATTTTGACGTTGTAACTAAGTGATTTGAACGCTTGCATTCACACGCACTGCGATTACTTCGGAAGATTAGCCTGGCTTTCGACGCCATCGCGGTAAGTCCGCTGTGTCTACAGACCGGAAATGCTAACGCTAATTTTGACGGTGGATGCTTCCGTTTCGCTTCGTTCTCGAGTGTTGGGAATTTGGGAATTTGCGGGTTTCATACTTGGCAAATTTGGAAATTTCGAAATTGCCAGCATTGAAGTTAGAAATTTTCAAGTTTCAAATTTTAAAATTTCCATCCCTCAAATTTACAAATTTTCAATTCCAAAATTTAAAAAATTTCCAACCCTCAATTTAAAAAATTTCCAACCCTCTAAATTAAAAAATTTTCAATTCCAAAATTTAAAAATTCTCAACCCTCAATTTAAAAAATTTCCAACCCCCAAATCTGACATTCAACAACTCAAATATTCCAATTACAGAAATTTTCAAATTTTCACAAACAAAAACCTTGTAAATTTTCAAGTTCAAAAATTTTAAATCCTTTCAAACCATTGCTAACTTTTAATAATCTTACATTATAACCCTATATAAAATTGTGTATATTTTATAAGTTTTGAAAGTCATATATCCCCATTTCCTTTACCAACTCCAATCAAGCGATCGAAATAATTTCAGCAGTAAAATAGCGATCAAAAGATAATATCGGCTTACTTTTTGCAAATGGAGATATTTCAGTCTCCATAATCCCTTTTAAAATGTTTCATTTATAAATACACGGCTACAGAGGTATGAACGATTGAAAGGAATCTGCAAATATTGATTTCTCGTCATCGATCTGTTTTGAAATATGGAGGATCGAGGAGGAAACGCGGAAAATTTAATAAGAGGTCTCTGAACCGTGAAGTCTTCTATTTGGACGGCTGAGAAATGCTTGGTCGTACTACTTGCGGCTGCTTCCTGCAGACTTCAACTGAAATTAAATGCATATCATTCGTACCTTTCTTACTCCATGTACGTTTTTTCCCATTTTCCTTTAGCGAATTTACATTGTGCGATTATACATTTAAGAGATGGATATTAATTACTAATTAAGAGAGTTAATTATATCTTGCAAGAGGTCCCTGTCAATATTAACGTTTCTTTTTTCTTCAGTGAGGGGCTTGATTAAAAAAGGACGTTAAATAATTATTAATTATGACGATTGTTTATAATTTGCAGAGATCTGTTGGAATGAAATGTACGCAACTCTTTATTACTGCAACGTTTCCGTGGCAAATTTACATTGTTGAGTAATTGTTAATTATGAGAGTATTTTGTGGACATTTTAATCGCATTTAATGCGTACCTCTTGTACGTTATTAAATTTACCATCGTTTTCAATTTGAACTGCATTTTCATAACCGTTAATTAAGGAAGAAGTTAAATATGTATCTTTTCACGCAATGAAAGATTTTAAAATTGAATTATAGGGTTTGAAATAAAGCGCAAATCTTTATGAATACGCACTGACTTACACTTTCACAAAGTATTTCGTTTATAAAGTCACTAATTAAATTGAAAGCTGTAAACTTTTTAAGAAGTAATTTATCTAATGCTACCATACAATCGAAAACATAAATCCGACAATCGTTAAAGGAATAGGGGAAGTGAAAATAATTCTCATAAGAATTAACGTAAAATCCTTTGTGTTCTCCCTACAATTAATATATTTACGCAGACTTGGAAACTGAAAAGAAGTCATTCAAGGATCTTTGAAATTCCTTTGAGATCTTCTCCCATCCAAACACAATTTTCTCCGTCGAATCGTCAAAGCATTCTCGGTCGTTGTTTCACTTTACGGTTTCGTGGACCGATTAAACGCCGTGGAAAGAGCGTTCAGTAAGTTGCACAGACCCCTCCGTTTCGTGAAAGGGTGAGAAGAAAGGGTGCAATAAAGTAACGGTGTTCAGGTGTGCCTCGCGAATTGACGCCATGAAAACTTGGTAATATAGGCGAGGCGCTGTTAGTCAGTGTCGGGGGCTGCTTTAAAATTTCTAATGATCCGTGAACCTTAACGAAATCCCGCTGCTAGGGGTCATTGATCACCTCCAACTTTTAATGGCCTTCTACCCTCTGCACGAATATTTAGTATTACGTATCAACCCAGGAATTGAGGTCTAAACCAGAATTGGAGACCCAGAATTGGGGACACAGAATTAGAGACACAGGATATATGATACAGTTATATGATAGTTTTATGATACTTCACTGTACAACGCGTAATTCGACGCGTGGTAATTTGATATGTAATGATTCAACGCGTAGTAATTTGGCGCGTGGTGATTTGACGCTCGAGTATTCGGCGCATGGTAATTCAATATGTGGTGATTCGACGCGTAGTAATACGGCGCGTGGTAATTCAATACGTGGTATACGGACGCGTGGTAATTCGATATATGGTACCCCAGCGCGTGGTAATTCAATACGTGGTGTTCGGACGTGTGGTAATTCGATGCGTGGTAATGCAATACGTAGTAATTCGACGCGTGATAATTCGATACGTGGTACCCCAGCGCGTGGTAATTCAATACGTGGTGTTCGGACGCGTGGTAAATTGATATGTGGTGATTCGGCGCGTGGTAATTCGATGCGTGGTAATTCAATACGTAGTAATTCGACGCGTGGTAATTCGATACGTGGTACGCCAGCGCGTGATAATTCAATACGTAGTGTTCGGACGAGTGGTATTTTGATATGTGGTGATTCGGCGCGTGGGTATTCGACGCGTGGTAATTTAACGCGTGGTAGTTCGACGCGTGGTAATTTAACGCATTAATATTACAACGCGTGGTAATTCGACGCGTGGTAATTTGACGCGTGGTAATTCGACGCGTGGTAATTGGACGCGTGGTAATGCGACGCGTGGTAGTTCGGCGCGTGGTAATTTAACGCGTGGTAGTTCGACGCGTGGTAATTTAACGCGTGGTAATTCGACGCGTGGTAATTGGACGCGTGGTAATGCGACGCGTGGTAGTTCGGCGCGTGGTAATTTAACGCGTGGTAGTTTCACGCGTGGTAATTCCACTCATGGTAATTCGACGCGTGGTAATTCGACGCGTGGTACTTCGACGCGTGGTAATTTCACGCGTGGTAATTGGACGCGTGGTAATTCGACGCGTGGTAATTGGACGCGTGGTAATGCGACGCGTGGTAGTTCGGCGCGTGGTAATTTAACGCGTGGTAGTTCGACGCGTGGTAATTTAACGCATTAATATTACAACGCGTGGTAATTCGACGCGTGGTAATTCGACGCCTGGTATTTCGATGTGTGGTAATTCGATGCATGGTAATTCGACGCGTAGGAATTCGACGCGTGGTAATTCGACGCCTGGTATTTCGATGTGTGGTAATTCGATGGTAGTTCAACGCGTGGTGATACGGCGCGTAGTAATTTCACGCGTGGTAATTCGACGCGTGGTAATTTAACGCGTGATAATTCGACGCGTAATAATTTCACGCGTGGTAATTCGATACGTAGTAATTCGAAGCGTGGTAATTCGATACGTAATAATTCGGCGCGTGGTAATTCGATACTTAGTAATTCGACGCGTGGTAATTCGATACGTAGTAATTCGACGCGTAGTAATTCGACATGCCGTCATAATAATTCAAAACCGATCCCTCGAAAGAGTATTTTATTCGATGCCTCAGCTTGACTACGAGTTAAGTTCTTTTACACCTTAGAAAATTGTGTTCCATTGAGGTACTTCTAATTTTATTGAACTATATAAAAGAGTAACTTGTTGCCCGTAACAGTTTACTCGCGATAACCTGGGACAGCAACTTCCCTTTATTTCAATGTTTGATGCAAAAATAGAGATGAATACATGAAAATGTCTTGGCTCGCCACCTGGGACGCCTTAAATCTTGCGTTATTAAACAGGAAGACAGTTTCGGAGGCAAAAATTTTGGGGAGTCTCGGTCGGATGCAAAATTAAGGTCGTTGGTGTTCTTTTATTTTAGCTAATATTGGTACCTGGGAAATTCATGGTGACTTCAGATGCGCTGGATGACTTTAAATGAGCTAGACTTTAGATGATGAACTTTGATACCTCAGTTTTAAAGAACTGTTTAATAAAAAACAATATCGACTAATGAACCTTATCGAAAACACTGTCAAAGTTACAGTAAATTACAAAATTACAATAAATAACCCGCAGACTGTACGCATATTAAACATCGAAAGATTTATTTCACAGCACGAGCCATATCTTTTTTCCCCGCCATTTTATTAATTTTCCGACGCTATTTCCCGAATCCGCTTTTAAACGCGAGGTGAAATGAATTTCATTTATAAATATTGAAAGGAAAGCGGAAAATCTTCACTCGCTTTTGTATCGATCATTAAGCGAATTGCAGAGACAAGATACAAAATGTCGCAACGGAGATCAACCGTAAAGTCTCGTTTCTCGCGTGTGTCTACATCATGAATAATGGCGGATCGTCGACGTCGACACGGTCGAAATTACGTTACTATTATTGCACGCGTTATTGCATTAGCGGAGCCACAGAGCGTAGATAACGTTCGACGATGATCGAGAACGCGAATTAATAACTGTTACATCAATCAATATGTACAATGCGTCGTTGGACTGTGCGTAACGATGACCGTGAAAGGGGATGGTAATCGTAAAGATACCCTGGAGACCCATAAATCAACAATGTTGATAACTGAAACGAATGCAACACCCGGGGCCGTGTAAATATACAAAAATTAGTGTAATGTCCGATGGTTTGGTTTCTTCAATGTTTCTATATAGAATCATTTATTTAACAAATGTTTATATGACGAGTTGCTCAATTTTAGAGAAAATATCGCGAAAATTCTCTGTTTACGTTTTCACGTCAATTTACATTTCCGAAATGAAAATTTTAAATATTAAAGCTTCAATCCCGATCCTTTATTTTCTTTAATTTCCACGCTTTTACAAAAATATAAAATCGGTATATGTTCCAAAATAACCATTTTGAATATTGAAGCATGCCATTATCAATATTGAAAATTGTTCAGAAAATAGTATCTGTGAATTGTTTTACAAGGTGTTGGTTTTAACGACCCCGCCTCTGGAGCCCCGGGCGCAGGGAAATATCTATCCACCGCAGCGTAAAAACGCTTAAACGACGGAATATTTAAAGTTAACAGAAGGTGTTACTTCTAAATGGGTCTCTAAGAAATGAATTTTACTTCGAACAAATAGAATTTTGCTATGTAATGGTTCGAGAGCCATCCGAATAATGACTCCTCGTCTTATGTGGGTACAGAATTGATTTGAAACTCAATTACTCTGAGTGTAAATTCTAACAATACCTTGACTGTACTCCTTGTTACTTTTACTGATGTTTGAGTGCTTGTATGACCAAATAAAAATATTGCAGATATGAGTGACCCAGAATGTAAAATATCGATAGTCATAAGATTGTATCTAGATACCGGTAGAAATCGCGTATAGACAACAGGCAAAATGTAGAGCAGCATTGTCGAATATCGATGAGGATTGATTCGCATTGTGGCATCGCGAAAGGAGCATTAGGGTTCGTGATGCAATCCGAGCACGTTTGACATAACGTTTGTTAAGTGCTCGACACTGCGGAATTCGGGCTTCGAAATCGGACAGCATTGAACTCGAATTCGAGAAGGACGATTGCTGATCGATTAAATGATGGGTCCCTTTGGGAACAATAATCCTGTTTGACTGTGTTATCCACGAACAGCTCCTAAATCTGACGTCAAATTGAATGATCCCAAATTGTAGGAAAAGATTTCTTCAAGTATCAGCAAAGTTTAGATGAGACGGAGAATTTTAATCTTTCCTTCGATTATTCCAACTCGAAGAACATCGACAAAAATTGCGTTCAATGACAGTTCGAAAGAGTTTCTGGTTTTTTTCTCGCGACGGGCAAAAATTACACCATTGTCGCTCGAACATTTCTCGACTACGTGCACACTTTCCCGAACGCGTACCTTTGAGCGACTTGATTTCCCGCGGGATTTTTCGCGGCCACGTTCCTGAAAAGTCTACCAGACTGCTGGATCGAATATCGACGTGAATATCATGCTGATTGAATCCAACTTGCAACCAAGAAAATGAACACATAAATTGATACTTCTAATTTCTGTAATGATTTTAACAAGTATCGTCTTGGGGAATCGATTTCGAACGGTTTTGAAGGACTTTCGGTCTCAAACCCCGGCTGCGGACAAATGATGCCCGGAGGCGTTTTTAGTGCATATTAGCGAACACTGCTGCGCAGGTTGGTTCTTTGTGTAAAGACTGGTTTGTTTAAACCTTTAGACGGTCAAAATTTTTATATTCTTTTGGAACTTTTTTTGGTGATTCGACACGTAGTAATTCGACGCGGGAGTATTCGGGGCGTGGTAATTCGGCGCGTGGGTATTCGACGCGTAGTAATTCGACGCGTAGTAATTCCACTCATGGTAATTCGACGCGTGGTAATTCGACGCGTGGTAATTCGACGCGTAGTAATTTCACGCGTGGTAATTCGACGCGTAATGTTTTAACGCGTGGTAATTCGACGCGTGGTAATTCGGCGCGTGGTAATTTAACGTGTGGTAATTCGATGCATGGTAATTCGACGCGTAGGAATTCGACGCGTGGTAATTCGACGCCTGGTATTTCGATGTGTGGTAAAGGTAGTTCGACGCGTGGTAATTTAACGCGTGATAGTTCGACGCGTGGTAATTCGGCGTGTGGTAATTTAAGGCGTGGTAGTTCGACGCGTGGTAACTCGACGCGTGGTAATTCAAAATTCTTATATTTTTTTAGAAATTTCAAGGTTTATAAAGATATAAATTACCAAATTAGTTTTGTAGTTATATAAATAGGTTCAAATACAGAATATTAACATTGAAAGCGTCACAATCTGAATAAAGTGTATCTCTCATGCAGACTTAAATTTAAAATAAATCACAAACCTTGAAAATTACAAGTTAATATAGAAATGTATAAATTGTACCATCACAGGAAATTAATTGCAATGTGAACTTGTAATATAAGGCTAAAAAAAATGAACAGAACAGAAAGCAAGGTTTTAAGCGTCGATATACTCCGTCCCCGATTTCGAATTTTTACACGGCGATATAACAGCGATTTCGAGATTTGACGGGTTTCCATCGTTTACCCGACGATCCGCAATGAATTTGAAACGATAATCGCGCACGGGAATATTCTCGATGCGCGGAAGAAGCCTGTCGGATTTTCATAAATAAAATATGCGAGCCGACTGCGCGAGGAATTTTCGATCCTCGCCAACGGAACCGTGATTGTTGCGTTTGTTTGTGCCGGTCCGTGAATTATACAGAATTCAGAAGATGCAGAGAGATTGCGTACACAGTGCAAGATTCGAGAGAGGTTTGACTCTTGATAGAACCGGTTCCGTGTTTTATTCAAATATTCGTTCTGTGTGCTTCTATTCTGAACGATGTGCGCCGGTTGTGTCACGCGATATCGCGTGCGTGTTTGCTTATGGTAAGGCATTTGCTAAATTGAGAATTTGTAGGAATTTTGGAGAATTGTAAAATTCAGAAATTTGAAAACATACAATTTTGTAAATAATTTAAAAAAAAAATTTTCTTATTAATTTTTTTATTTAATTTTGTCAATAGTTTGTAAATAAATTTTCAATTCATGTCCTCGAAAATTTGGGAATTAATGTAACAATTTTTGAACGTGTAGAACAAAGAAGCTTCATATTTCAAAAGTATTTATCAACGAGTAATAACGCTAATGGACATCGAATTTTCGGCGGATGATAAAAACTCACCCTTCGAATCAGCCTGCAATTAGCCTAAAAACGAGCCATTTCAGCATGGGGAATGTTAACGGTAATAAGCATCAGTATGCGGAAAGTAACGATTTTTATTGTTATTAGCGACGCTTTATGCGACCATTACGGCTGTTGTACTGTTTATTTTCTGCTTAATTTCGAGAGGTAGTTCAGCTCGTTTGCGGGAAGTCGAGCTTTAAATGATTCGCTTTCGAATGGGTTTTTGCTTGGAAATACGTTTCTTTTGGTAAAAATAATGGGATACAAAATTCGTAATAAGTTATAAAGTCTGTAGTATTAATATAGTGACATTATGAGAAGAATGTACTGTTCACAAACCAGATGGCGCGTGGAGTCAGCTGATTACGGTCGACTTCAACTGGGTTGACATGTATACATACATTGACTCTACATGTGTGGATTGTACAATACATGCATTGACTGTCACTGCACTTTTTTACCCATATGTGGTAGTTCGACGCGTGGTAATTTAACGCGTGGTAATTTCACGCGTGGTAGTTCGACGCGTGGTAATACGACGCGTGGTAATTCGGTGCGTGGATATTCGACGCGTGGTGATTCGACACGTGCTAATTTAACGCGTGGTGGTTCGACGCGTGGTAATTCGGCGCGTGAGTATTCGACGCGTGGTAATTCCACTCATGGTAATTCGACGCGTGGTAATTCGACGCGTGGTAATTCGACGCGTGGTAATTTAACGCGTGGTAGTTCGACGCGTGGTAATACGACGCGTAGTAATCTCATGCGTGGTAATTCAACTCATGGTAATTCGATGCGTGGTAATTTAATGCGTGGTAGTTCGACGCGTGGTAATACGACGCGTAGTAATCTCATGCGTGGATATTCGACGCGTGGTGATTCGACACGTGCTAATTTAACGCGTGGTGGTTCGACGCGTGGTAATTCGGCGCGTGGTAATTTAACGCGTGGTAGTTCGACGCGTGGTAATACGACGCGTAGTAATCTCATGCGTGGTAATTCAGCTCATGGTAATTCGACGCGTAGTAATTTAACGCGTGGTAATTCGACCCGTCGAACTATCACAATATATTATAAAGAACTATTTATTTAACTTCTCAAGTCTTAATCCCGTGTTCACCGATTTCCCCAAATATGACTTAAATTGCCCACCGTGAGATAAAAATAAATGAACACCGTTAATATCTTTTTCATCGCGTTTTCAAGCTCATCAGGATTTGTAATTATGAATATGAACAACGTCCGTTTTGATCGTATTTCCTGTAGGTAAGATTTACACACTGACCTCCCTAATTGAATGCGGAATAATTAAACCGATGGAAATATTAATTGCATGCACGCGAACTGCGATATCGAATTTCGCAATGATTTTATTCGTCTAAATGAGGGGCCACGGTAGTTTTATTGCGATTAAAATCTTCGTTTACTATGATTGCAATTATGACTTTTAATGTGATGTAGATGCTTATGACACTATTACTGTGTGACTATAACTGTGACTATTAATATATGACATGATAGACTGAAAGAAGGTGCACGGTCGAGTTACAGTGGTTTTATTGTGATTGAAATCTTCGTTTACTATGATTGTAATTATGACTATTAATATAGAAGGTGTAGAAGAGGCCTATAGTTATAGTTATGATGCTGTGACTTTATGACTATGACTATGATTATGACTATGACTGCAAGTCTGACTACAAGTATGACTACAAGTATGACTACAACTACGATTGTACCTATGACTGTAACTAGAACTGTAACTATGACTGCAACTATGACTGCAACTATGACTGTAACTATGACTGTAATTATGATTGTAACTATGACTATTATTTTGTGACTATTACTTTGTGACTATTATCTTATGATTATTACTTTATGACTTATGGCTACTACCATATAACTATTACCTTATGACTGCTACTATATGACTATTATCTTTTGACTCCTACTATATGACTATTACCATATGAAAATTTCCCAAAAAAGGAAATAACACAACCAACAATATAATCACCATCATAAAAATACAAAACAACTGATTCACACGAAAGATTATCGTATCCCAATCACACGGTCCGCTCTATTTTTCATCGCGCAGATTTATCGTTACGTCAACGAAAATATAAATTCTTCATTTGATCCGGTAGTGACGTGGCGATATTGAATATTCGATGAAAGCTAAAACGCGTAACACCGCCAGCATTAGCGAGCAACCAACCCCCCGCACCCTCTCTAAATCCAACCCCCATAACAGCCCACTCACTTGACGGGACGCGATTCCGATTCCATTCACATTTTCAGATATTTCTCGCGTTCCTCCGGTGCCATGCATTTTTATGAGATTTTATTTATTTACCAGCAGAATTACACGACTGTCCGCGCGTTGCTCGTTCGAGCTCGCTAATCGTTCGAAAACGATCGCTGATTTTTTTCTCGTTTTTTTTTTTTTTTTTTTTACCGCTGCTGCAATTGCGAATATACGAGTTTTTTTGGTATCTTTATTTTTGTGCACGGTCGACGAATTTAGCTCATAGTAATTTGCGTATGTTCGTTACATTTTTTTGGGGTGGATGTGTACAGATGGAAACCCAGGAGTTGGCGCTTCAACTGTATACATATGGATGTCAAATCAAGAGCTGGTGCTTCAACTATGTACATACAAGAGTCAACCCAAGAGTTGGCACGTCAACTATGTATATGTTACCGTGAAAGACCGAAATCTGGAGAATGTCGACATTCACATAGTCGCTTGGTGTATGTCCGAAATATTTGCTAAATACCCTTATTTCTGACTTACACCGGTAAATGTCGACATTCACCATGCACTAATGGTGAATGTTGAACATGTCGGAGATTTATATTTTCTTCTCCGTAATTCAGTCGCTATAAAACGTCACAAGGGTGACGTAACTTTTTCGCCTCTCTTTCTGAGAGGAGAGACCAATAATTTAAAACACATAGTACATTCTAAGCATACGTGTTCTTCCTCCGTGGCCTATTCTGGCGTGAGTTTCATACAGTATACTGAACAATTCTTCATTGGTAACATAATACTGTATATTCGTTTCCCCTGATTTTAATGGTACAATTAATTTCCTTTCATCATTAATTTTTAAAACGTCAAAACGTTTTAATCGTCTGTAATCCAAAGGTGTGTTGCACTTAGTTTTAGCAGAAACCACTTCAGAAAGTATTTTAGAGTACTTTTCTTGAGGAAAATAAAAACAATTGTCTTCTCGTTTTCCCGCAATTAATGCATTTAACTTTTCAAGAAAAAGATCACGATTTACTGCAGTATCCGTTCAATATAAATTACGATATTGGAAAAAAAATTAAGAAAACGTTGCTCGCATTATCAAAGCTTGCATAAGATTGACAAAGCTGACTGACTCCGCGCAGAACACAGGATTTGGCGGGAGAGAGCCAGTCGCTTCTTTGTCGGCTCCTCTCTTTTGGACCTCCAGCAGAGCATATCTGTGATTGTCGACATGCAGCGGTGAAGGTCTGAATGTACAAGAATGTAATAAAATATTCGGTCTTTCACCGACATTCTTCAATTTCGGTCTTTCACGGTAACATATATACAAATATGAACCTAAGAGGAGGTGAACCTAGAGTTCTCAGTCCCTAGCGTCTCCACAGCTGGGCCTCGCGCCAGCTCATGTGTTGCCATCGATAGATGCAACCTAAAAATTGTACACTACAATATCTTAATCGTGTCACGATATTAATACAGTTATGTCCCCAAAACATTTCAGCAATTGTTACTTTTAACAAAGCACTCTCCAGAAATATTTCGCACCTCTCCGGACAAATGCTAAATAAACGAGCTTTCCAAATGAACGAGCTCTCTTCGCATGGTGATTAATACTAACAGCTCAACATGAGCCGCGTGCGTTTAATTAATTAACTTCATTTTTTCGTTATTTGCCGCGACATTTCGCGTGAAAAAGGAATGATCGATTGCTCGTATGTTTGAACAACACTCGATTTTCAATCGTTACAGGAAGAAAAGATTATAATTAATTGCCGCTCGGATTATTCGTTCGAATCGGAACTCATTTCTGATTGAATTAACGTATTATCGGGGACGGCTGTTATTAATAAATGAAACGCGAATCGTGTAGTATTTGTTAATTTAATGACGTTTTCTTGGGGGTGGGGCAGAAAAGTGAAATACCCCTTATGCAATTAGAGATACTCGTTGAAGATTTGTGCCATCATTAAGGTAATTAAAAGCTTTACTCTGTGAAATCCCGAGTTAAATGCAGCGAACGCAAGCTCGAAAAAGCGTAACTCATTAAATTAAGTCACTGTATTCTCCCGGTCGTTTTTAGTTTGGTCGCGGATGATATTAATTAAAAGATTATACACCTGCGTATCATTTGCTGAATCCATTATGACACTGTCGGATATTGATTTTTATTTGACTGGGACGTATCGAACATTGCGGAATCTGTATTAAGAGGGAGCGTTAAATGATAACTGGATTGGGGTGATTCAAGGGGGATTTTCTGAATCTGGAACTTTAGGAGATCTGAGGATATAGGGTTTTCGGATTTGGGGCATAGGGATGTAGGGACATGGGAATATGGGGACACTTGAGATATAGGGACATAGGGATATAAGGGCAACTTGGAATATGGGGACACAGGGGATATGGGGACACTTGGGATATGGGAACATTTGGGATATGGGGACATAGGGATATGGGGACACAGGAGATATGGGGACATTTGGGATATGGGGACACTTGAGATATGGGGACACTTGGGATATGGGGACACTTGGGATATGGGGACATTTGGGATATGAGGACACTTACTTGGAATATGGGGACACTTGGGATATGGGGACATTTGGGATATGAGGACACTTACTTGGAATATGGGGACACTTGGGATATGGGGACACTTAGGATATGGGGACACTTGGGATATGGGGACACTTGGGATATGAGGACATAGGGATACGGGGACATATAGGGATATAAGGATAGTGGGATATATGTGGATATTTTGGATTTAGGACACAGAGATCTAGGGATATTTCAGATTTCAGATTTGGGACATACGGATATAGAGACATAGGTATTTTAGATTTGAGACATAGAAATCTGAGAATTTCCAGATATTTTATTATATACCTCTCCATACACATATCCTACTTTCATAACACCGAGTCCAATATTTAAATTTTTAGATTAATTACAATATGGAAATGTAATTCGATATTTTAACGAAGAACTTTATTTTTGTTCCAGATATTCACGCGTTTTGGCAAGGTCCTCAAAATCGTCACCTTCACGAAGAACAGTAAGTATTATATTACATACATATAGCCAGAATCGAATACAGGCACACATGATACTTATGTGACACACCATGTGCGTCATGTCATAGCTACAGAGCAATATGCTGACACACGTGGTGTGTCATGTCATATTTACAGAACATAGTGACACACCACATGCGTCATATCGTATTTGCAGAATAACATACTGACACACCAGGTGCGTCATGTCATATTTAGAGAACATCGTGACACACCAGATGCGTCATATCGTATTTGCAGAATAACATACTGACACACCAGGTGCGTCATGCCATATTTGCAGAACATAGTGACACACCACATGCGTCATATCGTATTTGCAGAATAACATACTGACACACCAGGTGCGTCATGTCATATTTGTAGAACATCGTGACACACTAGGTGCGTCATATCATACTTGCAGAACAATATACTGACACACCAGGTGCGTCATGTCATATTTGCAAAACATAGTGACACACCGCGTGCGTCATATCATATTTGTAGAACAATATCCTGACACACCAGGTGCGTCATATATTAGCCTTGCACTGCAACTCTACAATTGTTACAATTAGGTTAACTCCACCCCTAGATTAGGTCCATTGTCAGTCAATTGCTCCATCTTCAAACGTCCATGTCTACAAAATGGCGTCTCGTATTGGAAAATGGAAGACACTATAGTTTTGATGACCAACATTAAATTTTGTTGGTCTGCATGATTATTGATTTTTCTCCGTTAAATGTCTCATCGAGAGGGATATTCGTAACGTTAATACGCGCCTTTGATCTGCATAAAAAAACACGGATGGCTGTTTTATTAGCGATATAATGCGACAACAGGGAGGGCGGAGTTTTTCGCCGAGCGGAGCGTTATTCAATTTCCATCGTTGAGTTAATCGCCACCGGGGGAATCGAGGGTCGATAATAAAAATTCATCCGCGGAGAAAAACTGACCGGTGTCACAACATATTACCGCGAATCGAGAGGGAAAAAAGGAGAACACGGTGGTTGCCTTTATTTCCATTTAATTTCAGCTTTAGTTAATTTTCGGCGACGAGGAGCGCCATTGGAAACGACATTCAATTTCGAAAATCGAGGGACGAGCGCGACGAATTTTTTTTTTCCACGGGAACATATTTTATATTTACCTTTTACGAAAAAACCTGCTTTGATTCCGGATAATATTTCGCGTAGTTTAAGTTGAACAAATAAACGCGGTGTTGAATTTTCGTTTTGTTGACGAATTAAAATAATATTGAAACTTTTGTGCGAAAGATAACCGGAGATTGAATTTAATTAAACGCCCTATAAAATGTTCTATCGGAAATTTCTGCGATATTATTTATTTACAATGAACGTAAATTGTCAAACAATTACGCGCTGGTTTATAATTGGTTTCGAAACCTTTGAATCATTTCCAGATAGTTTCTACATTAATTTCGATTCGGCGTAATTAGTCATCGAATAACACAACCGGTTCTCGTATTAATCTCTCTCTAATACAGTTAATTGTTACACAATTTCTAAATTAATTTCAGTTTTCAGTTAATCGTAACCCGAGATTGTATCGGGCCAATGTATTAATCAATTCCGCTAATAATTTTCAAGGAACTCCTTTTGCGATTAATTCTAACATTATTTCTATTTTGTTGTGGGTTAAGTTACTATTAGACAAAGTTAGGTTGGTACTACATGAATTGAATGTAGGTTAAGTTGGCACTACTTTACGCTAAGTTAGGTTAGGATCAGATTAAACTAAGTTACTTCAAGTAAAAATGAGGATAAGTTAGATGGAGGTTAATCTAACTAGGTTAGTGTAAGCTTAGATCAGATTAAGTTAGGTTAGATTGAGATTAGATGAACTTAAGTTCGGTTAGATTAACATAAGATCAAGTTAAGTTAGGTTAGGTTGTGATTAGAACAAGTTAAGTTAGGTTAGATCGATATTAAGTCAGTTTAAGTTAAGTTAGGTTGAAATTAGATTAAGTTAAAGTGGGTTAGATTGAGATTAGATTAAGTCAAGATGGGTTAGGTTGAGATTAAGTCATTTTAAATTTGGTTAGGTTCAGATTACATGACGTTAAGTTATGTTAGGTTGAGTTTAAGTCAATTTAAATTAGGCTAGTGAAAATGGAAGACACTATAATTTTAATGACCAACATTAACTTATTAGGTGTAAGGCTAGGTTGTGATTAGAACAAGGTTAGTTAGGTTAGACTGAGATGAGAAGAAGTTAGACTAATGTACATGGAGGTTAGAACATATTAAGTTAGGTTTGGTTCAGATTACGACAAGTTAAGTTAGGTTGAAATTAGATTAGGTTAAAGTGGGTTAGATTGAGATTAGATTAAGTTACGATGGGTTAGGTTGAGATTAAGTCAGCTTAAATTAAATTAGGTTCAGATTACATGACGTTACGTTATGTTGGGTTGAGAGTTTAAGTCAATTTAAATTAGGTTAGGTTGTGATTAGAACAAGTTAAGTTAGGTTAGATTGAAATGAGAAGAAGTTAGACTAATGTAGATGTAGGTTAGAACATATTAAGTTAGGTTAAATAGAGATTAGAACAAATTAAGTTAGGTTAGGTTAAGATTAGGACAAGTTGAGTTAGGTTAGATTGATATTAAGTCAATTTAAGTTAGGTTAGGTTGCAGTTAAGTCAAATGAAGTTAGGTTAGATTGATATTAAGTCAATTTGAGTTAGGTTAGGTTGCAGTTAAATCAAATTAAATTAGATTAGATTGATATTAAGTCAATTTGAGTTAGGTTAGGTTGGATGTAGGACAAGTTAAGTTTGCTTAAGTTGAGATTAGATTGAGGTTAGGTGATTTAAATTGAAATTAAGTAAAATTAAATAAGATTATGTTCATAATTCATCAACTTAAGGTAGCTTAACTCGAGATAAGGTCAAGTTAAGTTGAGTTAGTTTATGAACCTCATAATTAATTATTATACAATTTTCAAATTAATTTTAATTTTCAATTAATCATAACCCATGTCGAGTCAGTATACTAATCAGTGTCGTGTATAACACATGTACGAGTACGAACAAGTAGTAAAACTACAAAATTTACTAGACCATAATTCTCAAAGAACCCTTTTTGCATTTAATTCTAACATTATTTCCTTTTTGTTCCAGGTACTTTCCAGGCACTAATACAGTACGCGGACATGCTGTCAGCGCAAACCGCTAAACTTGTGAGTATCCGCTTTGGCTTTTCCTCCGTTTTTCCGCTTTCAACCCTCCCACCCTTTTTTTATCCTTCGTTTCTCGTATTTCAACGACGCATATGGAAGTTCTCCTTCTCTAGATTGCACGTCGAGCAACCGTTTATCCGACGTCCCGTGGGACACATAGAAATTTTTCGTGGAATATTTTCAGAAATACACACCGTGCCATCCATTAAACGGTGTCCAGTTGCCGGGGCACGAATAATGCAAATTTTAATTGCTGCCCGGTATATTTCACCGACCGGAATTGCGCGTACTCCTTTCCTTTTATTAATGAGGAAAAATACTTGCCGGACCTCTCCACTTACTACACTCTATTCTTTTTATCCTGTTAAATTACCGGGATGTTATGGAGGACGATGTTATTTCTGTTCCATCAAATTGGGTCAGATCAAGCTTTTAAAATGGATAGAAACTTCATTCTTTTAATGGAAGCGGGCTTAGGAGATAAGTGTGCTATATGGAATAGTGGGAAACATATGGAACATGTGGAACATATGGAAAAGGTGCATAGAAAGTTTATGAGCTCAGGCTGGGATTATGGGGATAAGATAACAGGTGTTCATTCTTTTAACAAGAGCAGCATATAGGGAGATGGGAGGTTATGTGGTACGATGTGTGGACCGTAGGTACTAGGTTCACTGGTGGGTCTATGTGAAGCTCAAGTCAGGTAGCAAACTTAGAGGTTGAGTGGTGTAGAATATCAAGTCTGTGAGATTCAGGACATGTGGGAGGGTGGATATGTGAGAGTGTGGATATGTGAGAGTGTGGACCATACTAGGTTGACTTGTGTGAGAGTGTGGATATGTGAGAGTATGGATATGTGAGAGTGTGGTGGGCCTAAGTGAAGCTCAAGTCAAGTAGCAAGCTTAGGGGATCAGTGGTGGAGGCTATCAAGTCTGTGAGATTGAGGACATGTGAGAGTGTGGATATGTAAGAGTGTGGACCATACTAGGTTGACTTGCGGGCCTAAGTGAAGCTCCAGTCAAGTAGCAAGCTTAGGGGATCAGTGGTGTGGACTATCAAGTCTGTTAGATTGAGGATATGTGAGTGTGTGGATATGTAAGAGTGTGGACCATACTAGGTTGACTTGTGAGCCTAAGTGAAGCTCAAGTCAAATAGCTAGCTTAGGGGATCAGTGGTGGAGGCTATCAAGTCTGTGAGAGTGGATATGTGAGAGTGTGGAGATATGTGAGAGTGTGAACTAGTGAGAGTGTGGGCCTGTGAGAGTATGGATATGTGAGAGCGTGGATATGTGAGAGTGTGGACTAGTGAGAATGTGGGCCTGTGAGAGTGTGGATATGTGAGAGTGTAAATATGTGAGAGTGTGGGCCTGTGAGAGTGTAGATATGTGAGAGTATGGATATGTGAGAGTGTGGACGTATGAGAGTGGATATGTGAGAGTGTGGACCTGTGAGAGTATGGATATGTGAGAGTGTGGATATGTGAGAGTGTGGACCTATGAGAGTGTGGATATGTGAGAGTGTGGATATGTGAGAGTATGGATATGTGAGAGTGTGGACCTGTGAGAGTGTGGATATGTGAGAGTGTGGGCCTGTGAGAGTGTTCATATGTGAGAGTATGGATATATGAGAGTGTGGACCTATCAATGTGGATATGTGAGAGTATGGATATATGAGAGTGTGGATCTATCAGTGTGGATATGTGAGAGTGTGGACCTCAAAGGAGTGTAGGACCTAGGCAATACCTTAGGACCTACAACTAGCTTAAAACCCTTAGAGTATCCAATAGGAAGAGTAGACCTAAGAAGAGTATAATCCTTAAAAATACCTTGAAATTTATTGAAACCTACAACCCTACTAAGAATGCAATACATAGCCCTATTAGTCCCAATCCTAATAGCACCTGGGTCCTCCTTAGAGCTACCTCTGATTAACTTCCAACCAGTCATTTTTTGTATTCATCCACTTTCCCCAACTTCCCAACAATCACAAGAAAATAAACATTTTGCGTAATTTTCATCAAAGGTAAAATTTGTCGCTCGAAACACCCTCCCTTTTAATCCCTTTCCGATTCCTTGTTTATCCTCGTCGATGAACGTAGCTAACTGAGCTTTAGATCGTAATTTCCGGTAATTAACGACAGTTTTTCGTTCGTAAGCTCCTCGGAAAAGTTTTAACGATGTTCGTTTATCGGCACGAATAAAAACACGCCGATCTGCAGCGCGTACAATGCGATATAAAGGAATAAATTTATAATGAATGAGATTTATCTTGCGTTGTAACGGATGCTGCAGATTTTTCGTGGCGTTTTAAAGTGAACCTTTATAAATGAGCTTCCTTTGCCTTATCGGATTTATAATGTTCATTATCTACTCTTTGCCTTAATAAAGCTTCACGTTCAATTTTGCACTCAACGTTTTCAACTTCGCCATAATTTACCTTATCTCGATTTTAAAAGTTGGTTTCTGCACTTTGATATTAAAATTTCGATTTTTTGCAGATCTTTCTGCAACTTTCGTTGCTAATTTGCATTGCAAATCTCACGGATTTTTGCATATGTAAATTTTTAAGTCTTTTATAAATTTTAATAGGCGTTAATTTGCATTAGGTCAATTTTAACGAATTTTCAAATTTTCTTCTCTGCAAGATTTTTTAAAAATTCTCATATTTCCGGAGCGTTTTAGAGAAATTAATTCCGTGAAACAAATCCGCGTATTTTGCAGAACACTCTAACGAAAAACTGCAAACTCGAGTTCGCGTGGAAACGTGATTTCCGTTCGTTGACAAAGATCACGGTTAATAAAACGCTCGAATTTCGAATTTTCCGCTTGTGATCGAGTTCGCTCGCTCTCGAAACGAGCCAAGAAACTCGATTACCAAAGCTTCCGCCCCTCCTTTGGTTGCTTCGATTCCGTGCGACGTGTATTCCCATTTTTTTTTTTTTGTTTCTTCCAGCGAACCATTGTTTTCAGGGTTGAAAAGGCTTTGTCGATCGTTCCAACCGTGGGATTGGCAAACGCAATTTTACAATTTAACGGAAGTCACAGAAACGCGACTACAAAGCGAACGATGAAGCGAATTTTGAGGAGTGCTTCGAACCAGCTCGCGTTATTTCATAATTTGCCTTGAAATTTTGGGGTTAACAACCCTTTTTCATACATTTTTTATGCATTTTGTATGCTTTTGGAACTTAAGTTTAGGTTAGGTTGGGTTGAGTGAAAATTAGAGGCAGTGAGATTAGGTTAGGTTGAGATTAAGTCACGTTAAGTTAGGTTAGGTTGAGATTAAGATAATTTAAATTCGGTTAGGTTGAGATTAGAACAAGTTAAGTCAGGTTAGGTTGAAGTTAAGTTAATGTAAATTAAGTTAGGTTAAGATTAGAACAAGTTAAGTTAGGTTAGGTTGAGATTAAGTTAATTTAAATTAGGTTAGACTAAAATTAGGACAAGTTAAGTTAAGTTAGGTTGAGATCAAGTTAATTTAAACGAGGTCAGATTAAAATTAGGACAAGTTAAGTTAAGTTAGGTTGAGATCAAGTTAATTTAAACGAGGTTAGACTAAAATTAGGACAAGTTAAGTTAGGTTAGGTTGGGATTAAGTTAATTTAAACGAGGTCAGATTAAAATTAGGACAAGTTAAGTTAAGTTAGGTTGAGATTAAGTTAATTTAAATGAGGTTAGACTAAAATTAGGACAAGTTAAGTTAAGTTAGGTTGAGATCAAGTTAATTTAAACGAGGTCAGATTAAAATTAGGACAAGTTAAGTTAAGTTAGGTTGAGATCAAGTTAATTTAAACGAGGTTAGACTAAAATTAGGACAAGTTAAATTAGGTTAGGTTGAGATTAAGTTAATTTAAACTGGGTTAGATTAACATTAGAGTAAGTTAAGTTAGGTTAGATTGAAATTAGGTCAATTTAAAGTAGGTTAGGTTCAGATTAGAGCAACTTAGGTTAGGTTAGGTCAAGATTAGGCGAAGTTACGGTAGATGGGGTTGAGATTAAAACAAGTTGAATTGGGGCTTGATGAAGTTGAATTTGATTAGTTTGAGATTAAATTAAGTTAAGCAAGGTTAGATGAAATTAGTACTACAATTTTTAGGGATTTATCAGTCTTCTGATTAGATTCATCTGATGTTCTGGCCACAATTACAACCATATTGTTCATCCGCTTTATGAATTTGATTAAGGTAAAATACCTTATCTACCTCTTATTTAAAGTTATAGATACTGTGATCATGCTAATTAATACAAGATGTTGAAACAGTTGCTTCCAACCAAGATTACAGTAAATAAGTATAAAACAACCCTTCTGTAACATGATTTCTGGGCAATAAATCATAAATTCTGACTAGAGGCGGTTTCCGATGTCCAGGGGTGAAATTGTCTCGTTCGGACGTAGGATCGCAGCAAAGGGCAAGCTTTAGCCGTCGATCGTGCCACGGGCCAGCTGTAATTATGTATGAAATTCATTAGCCCGTGTAAATATGGCCGTCGTAGACGGTAGAGATAGGCAAAGCGTGTGCACGCGTGCATGTTGTAACAATACACGGCCAGCGGCGCGTACGGGGGTCAAACACGTCCGTGGTTTGGTCTGCACCTATGCAGAATCGAGCGTGCATACGTAATTAGGCCGCGTCTTTCCAGGCTACGACTGCATTAGGCGTGTACTCGTTGTTATTAATGGAGATCAAATGCAGTTGCATCGTGAGAGGCCAGCCTTCCGGCTATCGTCTCTATGTACGCGCGGTTTCCGGCTGCCTGCGTTTCCTCGCCTTCGGGGGATCGCTGTGGAATGGCCTGCTTATGATTTAATTATTCTCCGCTAATTGCGTACGATGAATTTCGTTTCGTATGCAATTTTAACGCTTTGATAACCGAACTACACCGGTCTAGCGTTACAGCTATTCTACGCTTCGAATAGACGTTTTCGTTCTTCCTTCGGTCTCACCGACACATTTTCTACCACGTGTTTTACGATCACGATTATATCACAATTGATGTAATTACTTCTAGAGATTTTAATCTTCTGACGTCTTAATGCTCAGTAAATTTATTCAAGCATATGTAACGTAAACGTAGAATACTTTCTATTCTCAACATACAATTTTATACATTTTTCATCATTTACACATTGCGTCATCGCTATTAGAACATCAAAACAAATTAATATGATTAAAATATTAGATACCATCAAATTGAACGACAAATTTAATTATGCTGAACATACGAATTTATTTTGTACCTCTCTGACAGTAGCGTGCGTCACGAGTGCGTCATGAGTGCCCCATAAGTGTGTCACGTATGTCATGAGTGTATCACTAGTCCATCACGAGTGCATCACTAGTGTGTCATAGATGTGTCGCGAGTGCATCATGAGTGTGTCACCAGTGCGTCACGAGTGCGTCATCAATGTGTCATGAGTGCTTTATGGGTGTGTCATGAGTATGCCATGAGTGCGTGAACAGGGTATCATGAGTGCGTCACAATTGTATCATAAGTGTGTCACGAGTGCGTCACCGGTTCATTATATTTGCGTCACCAATGCGTCACGAGTGCGTCACCAGTCCATCGTGAGTGCGTCACCAGTGCATCACCAATCCATCATGAGTGCGTCACCAATCCATTATGAGTGCGTCACCAGTGCGTCACCAATCCAGTATGAGTGCGTCACCAATGCGTCATGAGTGCGTCACAAATCCATCATGAGTGCGTCACCAGTGCGTCACCAATCCGTCATGAGTGCGTCACAAATCCATTATGAGTGCGTCACCAGTGCGTCACCAATCCATCATGAGTGCGTCACCTGTGCGTCACCAATCCATCATGAGTGCGTCACCAGTCCATCGTGAGTGCGTCACCAGTGCATCACCAATCCATCATGAGTGCGTCACCAATCCATTATGAGTGCGTCACCAGTGTGTCACCAATCCATTATAAGTGCGTCACCAGTGCGTCACCAATCCATTATGAGTGCGTCACCTGTGCGTCACCAATCCATCATGAGTGCGTCACCAATTCACTATGACTGCGTCACCAATGCGTCATCAATCTATTATGAGTGCGTCACCAGTGCGTCACCAATCCATTGAGTGCGTCACCAGTGCGTCACCAATCCATTATGAGTGCGTCACCA
>NW_003797162.1:370987-383594 GCF_000220905.1 Megachile rotundata
TAGTGCGTCACCAATCCATTATAAGTGCGTCACCAATCCATCATGAGTGCGTCACCGATCCATCATGAGTGCGTCACGATATTATCCACCAAATCAGTCAATAATTTGACTCTTAATAAATTTGTGACACAAGAAGAGTCGCCTCTGATTTAATCGTTAAATTATATTCAATCTGACGAGTTACTTAGGGAGAACACGAAGGAAGCAAAATGTGGTTCGCGTTGAATCGTTTTGGGGACAGATTGGTTGCCATTTGGGGTTGGATCTTGTGTTTTGTGGTGATTCGAACAAGGGGTTGAGAAAGATAGAGTGAGTCTAATTAGTGTAATTAGTGGATGCTGGTGGAATTTACAAGGGTAGAAGTGGGTTCTACAATTAAATGGAGAACAAGATACGGTTTAAGCGGCAGATGACTCTAAGTAATAAATCTTACGTACGTAATTGAAAGGCTGTTGACGTTCCAGTAATCCTGATGTTTAAGCAATCTTTTTACAAATTAAACAATTATATAAACAACATTGCTTAAATCATTTTAAAATGACATGTACAAAAAAATCTCTTCTGTACATTTTATTTAAGATTTGATTTTTTTATACTGCTGTCACTAAATAAAATTTGTTAATGAAATTATAACATATTTTTAATTAAATATTTTGCTTTGAACGTTCAGAGTTTTATATCTGTTAATTGTTTTTCTGTCTTCTAAATTTTGGTACTCATTTTTATAAACAATTTAAGAAACAATTTACTGAATATTCGTTTGTCTTAAATTAAAACTAAAAATTGTTTCAGTCAAATAGAAAAGTAAAATCTTTCTCTAACTCTGCCTTGTGAAATCCAAAAAGCGTAATGTTTCAATGAAATACAATTAAGAACGTTACGATAGTACAAGTATAATTAACTTTCGCAATTAATTTAGCCACGTTTCACGGCGAAGTAAGCCAAACCACCGGAATAATTCATTAAAATTAATTTCATCGCAACAGTAAATATATGTACGAAAATGTAATGCGATCAAATGATAAATAATGTCAGATATTAAATGGGAATTCATTACTCACTTGTTACGAGCGATCGATGAAAGTTGAAACAATTTAACTTTATTTTTAATAAAGCAATAATTAATAAATTGTATTGATTGCTTCTTCTTTATGTTTCAGTCGCTGGAAGGACAGAACATCTACAACTCGTGTTGCACGTTACGCATCGATTACAGCAAGATGCAAAACTTGAACGTGAAATACAACAACGATAAGTCGAGGGATTACACCAACCCTTCTCTGCCAACTGGTGACGCGAACTTAGACGCGGCATCCCTTGCTCTCGGGGGGGAACTTCTTCCACAACTGTTGATGGGTGCTGGATCGCAACCGCGAGCTAGAATACCCGGTGAGTTTCAACGATTTTTGCATTTTCGGATTTACGTATTCCGAAATTCTTTAATTTGTACATTCACGTACTCCTACAGTTCCTAATTCCAAATTTCTCAAATTCCCAATTCCTCAAATTCCCAATTCCCCAAATTCCCAATTCGCCAAATTCCCAATTCGCCAAATTCCCAATTCCCCAAATTCCCAATTCCCCAAATTCCCAATTCCCCAAATTCCCAATTCCCCAAATTCCCAATTCCCCAAATTCCCAATTCCCCAAATTCCCAATTCCCCAAATTCCCAATTCCCCAAATTCCCAATTCCCCAAATTCCCAATTCCCCAAATTCCCAATTCCCCAAATTCCCAATTCCCCAAATTCCCAATTCCCCAAATTCCCAATTCCCCAAATTCCCAATTCCCCAAATTCCCAATTCCCCAAATTCCCAATTCCCCAAATTCCCAATTCCCCAAATTCCCAATTCCCCAAATTCCCAATTCCCCAAATTCCCAATTCCCCAAATTCCCAATTCCCCAAATTCCCAATTCCCCAAATTCCCAATTCCCCAAATTCCCAATTCCCCAAATTCCCAATTCCCCAAATTCCCAATTCCCCAAATTCCCAATTCCCCAAATTCCCAATTCCCCAAATTCCCAATTCCCCAAATTCCCAATTCCCCAAATTCCCAATTCCCCAAATTCCCAATTTCCCAAATTCCTTAACCCCAATTCCTCAAATTCTACCTTCTCCCAAATCACAATTCCTAAAATCCCCAATTCCCCAAATCCCAAAATCCCCAGCTCCACAAATTGCAACTCACCCGGTCGCAATAATTCTCACTATCAAAATACATCCTCAATCCCGAAAATTTATCCTTCATTCCCGTTGAACGATATCATAATTTATTCACACTTGCCACACCACGTTCGTCGACACGGTTAGGGGCAGCGACCATAACCTAATCGATAGAAGATTCAATTAGCCCCCCCAGTAGCTAAGTAATAATAATACTAACCGGACACGGTTGAACGTGGAAGAAACTCAGCGTGTCGGTCGAGAATATAACCGTGAAATGAAATTTGCCGGCAAGTTGGCCGGTCGAATTGAAATTTCCGCGGCCCCGTGGCTGTTTTTTCATTATGAAAATTGAATTCCCGGGATTTCCGCGGCCGGTTTATTCCGTGTTTCCATTATTCCGCTCGCGTCAGCCCGCGGGCGCGGCTTTCTCTATAGCGTTCCTTCGCGAACTGTTTGTTCACCGTGTCCCGTTGCGTGTCTATTTTTCAACTACCGATGTCAACCCACTAGTTGGCGCGTGACCCAGCTGTTATTGATCAGAATAGAAAAATGGACGCCTTTTTCGGTATATCGGCTCGCACCAATTGGACCAAAAATGACAGTCGGCAAACGTCTCGAGATAGCGCGAATCGCGTTCGGCAGTTATGGTCATTATTCTTATTTGTCGAAATGTAACTGGAAGTGTTCACGGTGGTTAGGTGGAGCGAGTGGCTTCTTTTACTCTGGCTCGACCTACGCGCCAACTCCTGGCTTGTCTACAGTAGAGACTGTGATGATCCGAGGGAACGTAGGGATTCTGGGAAGCTAGGAAATATGGCGATTCCGAGGACTGTGAGAATCTGGGGAATTCGGGAACTGTAGAGAATGTGGGGATGTGGGGACCTGGGGATCCGAGGGACTGTGGAAAGGGACTGTGGACTGTGGAGGTCCGAGCGAACTTGGCACTGGAGACTGAAACTGTGGATATATAGGGAATCTGGGGGTCTGGAACTGTGGAGACTCTGGGGACTATGGGAACTAGGTATTCTAATTTGTAGTCTGCAGGGAATATTGAATGTGGGGATGTAGGACCTAAGAATCCAAGGGACTGTGCAGGTACTCGTAATTCTATGAGTGGTTATATGATACTTCGCTGTACAACGCGTGGTAATTCGTGGCGTAGTAACTCGACTCGTGGTAATTTGACGCGTGGTAATTTGATATGTGGTGATTCGACGCGTGGTAATTCGATGCGTGGTAATTCAATACGTAGCAATTCGACGCGTGGTAATTTGATATGTGGTGATTCAACACGTGGTGGTTCGACGCGGGGTAATTTAACGCGTGGTAATTCGGCGCGTGGTAATTCGATGCGTGGTAATTTAACGCGTGGTAGTTCGACGCGTGGTAATTTAACGCGTGGTAATTCGACGCGTGGTAGTCCAACGTGTGGTAATTTAGCGCGTAGTAATTTCACGCGTGGTAATTCGGCGCGTGGTGATTCAACTCATGGTAATTCGACGCGTGGTAATTTAACGCGTGGTAGTTCGACGCGTCGTAATTTAACGCGTGGTAGTTCTACGCGTAGTAGTTCGACGCGTAGTAATTTCACGCGTGGTAATTCGCCGCGTAGTAGTTCGACGCGTAGTAATTTCACGCGTGGTAATTCGCCGCGTGATAATTTCACGCTTGGGTATTCGTCGCATGGTAATTCGATATGTGGTGATTCGACGTGTAGTAATTCGGCGCGTGGTAATTCGACGCGTGAGTATTTAGATCCTAAGAAACTTATGAACCCCAGAAAATGTGGAAATCTAGAAATTCTGAAATTTGACCAAATTTCAAACACACCAAATCTCCTTACATACCGTTTCTCAATCCTCTAACTTTTACTTTGGGTCCACCTCACGCGCCACCTCGTGGTTTGCCATCAGTACCTTCCACAACTATTCCGTCATCGCTCGTTGTTTATCGACTTTCGTTAGAAATTGCTCGTTGAACTTTCGAACGTGACATTGCGAATTATCGATCGATCGCGTCGTCGTTAACCATCGATCAATTAATGAATCGCTTGTACAGTCCATTAGAATTAATTTCGGTCCATTCGGTTACCGTTCATGATGAATTGTTATTTTGCGAGCATCTCGTCCGACTTCCAATTTGCCGCTTGTTTTCAGCTCGATTTTCGAACGGCATCCAATTGCATGCGGTCAGACGGTATTATTTCCATTGGATAAATTAATTAATTGCATCTCTACCGAGGAACCCGATACGAGGTGTTATCTCCACCGATGAACACGCTTTTTTCATTCCATTTTGAATCCATAGTTTTGTTTCTATTATTTTTTTTTCAATACAAATTTTTCGTGGAAATTTGATTTAAAGTTAATAAGAATTGATTATGAAAAATTGTTCAAATTAACGTATACATATGAATGAATTCCATCCCTTACATATCCATACATACTCTTAACTTGATGACATTCTACAAATAACCTATGTATCCCCATTTTCAAAAACCCTACAACCACATCGATTCTTCTCCTCCAATACAACATATATAGGGTGTTCAGAAATTAGACTGCAGTCTTCACATATCAATGAAATGAACTTTCTACCTGATACCCTAATCGATGGGTAGATTTGCACTTATGTTTGCAGAATGCAAAGGAATTTGTCTAAATGCAAATTAGACTTAAATTGTCACCTCATGTACCTCGTATAAAGTATTTCACATATGGAGATGTATAAACTTGCACTTAATCTTGCAAAGAAATTTAGATGAATTAATATGTTTCTGAACAGCCCGTATATTTTCCAAGGTCGATCGGTGCTAACAACAGTTTGTAAATTTCCTGAAGTAGAGTCCATTGCAGGGGCACCGGGTGTGCTGCCCACGCCCTTCGCGGCCATGCACGGTCTGCCCTCGCCCTTGGCGGGGCCTTACAACGGTGTGCCACCAGCTGGAGGGTTGGCTGGACTCGGTGGGTTCCCTCTGGGTGCGGCTGGTCTCGGGGTGCGTGTGCCTACGAACGCGCAAACGTCGGCGGTCTTACTCGTCAGTAATTTGAACGAAGAGGTGAGTTCACTACTGAAATTTTACAGCTTTCGAAGTTATTCGAGGGCATTCGTGATACGCTGATCGAAAAATAAGGCACGGAGAAGTTTCATGAAGATTCGTGTCTTCTATTTTTTTCTCTTTTTGACAATTTTTTTAGTGGAAGAATTTTAGGAAAAGAACTGATGTATTATTTTAGAGCTTCAAATAATTTTGGAGCCTCAAATAATTTTAGAGCGTAGATAATTTTAGAGCCTCAGATAATTGTTGCAGCCTCAAGTAATTCTACAGAATATATAATTTTAGAGCCTCAAGTAATTTTAGAGCCTCAAAGAATTTTAGTGGCTCATTCAATTTTAGAGCCTCAAATAATTTTGGAGCCTCAAATAATTTTAGAGCATGGATAATTTTAGAGCCTCAGATAATTGTTGCAGCCTCAAGTAATTCTACAGAATATATAATTTTGGAGCCTCAAGTAATTTTAGAGCCTCAAAGAATATTAGTGACTCAATTAATTTTAGAGCCTCAAATAATTTTTTAGTCTCAAATAATTTTAGAGCGTAGATAATTTTAGATCCTCAGATAAATGTTGCAGCCTCAAGTAATTGTACAGAATATATAATTTTGGAGCCTCAAGTAATTTTACAGCCTCAAAGAATTTTAGTGACTCATTTAATTTTAGAGCCTCAAATAATTTTGCAGTCTCAAATAATTTTAGAGCGTAGATTATTTTAGAGCCTCAGATAATTGTTGCAGCCTCAAGTAATTCTACAGAATATATAATTTTAGAGCCTCAAGTAATTTTAGAGCCTCAAAGAATTTTAGTGACTCAATTAATTTTAGAGCCTCAAATAATTTTGCAGTCTCAAATAATTTTAGAGCGTAGATTATTTTAGAGCCTCAGATAATTGTTGCAGCCTCAAGTAATTCTACAGAATATATAATTTTAGAGCCTCAAGTAATTTTACAGCCTCAAAGAATTTTAGTGACTCATTTAATTTTAGAGCCTCAAATAATTTTATAGTCTCAAATAATTTTAGAGCCTCAAATAATTTTAGAGCCTCAAATAATTTTAGAGCCTCAGATAATTGTTGCAGCCTCAAGTAATTCTACAGAATATATAATTTTAGAGCCTCAAGTAATTTTAGAGCCTCAAAGAATTTAAAGTGTAGGTGATTTCAAATTGTCCTAACATCGCCAAATTAATTAACGTCACAGTTAAAGTGAAGTAGTTTGTTTAATTGCTTTTCCGTTTAATGACCAGAATCTTCATCAAGAATTTCTTCGTGTCTAAAAATGAACGACCAAAGCGTACACAGCGTCGATATTTGGAGAAATCAATATTAATTCGTTATCGACGAGCTGTACGCTTCTGTTAGAATAACTTTCAATGAACACCGAGAGAAGGGGTTGACTCATTTTTAATTAACAATAATTGTAATAACATCGACGTTATTTTTACGACCATATCAATTTCCGTTCGATTACATCTCGATTGAGAATAAACTGTTTTTCATTAATTGCCATCTAATTATGATTTCAATTAGAACGTTAGTGTATCGACGAGAATATTCGAAACTCGATGTAATTTAATTTATATGGCAGTAAATTGAAACATAAATTCCAAATATTTGCCACGGTTCACGTAACATTCCGCGAATGGTTTCCGAGTTTTGCAAATATTGTTTTTCGACGCAGAAAATTCAGCCGTTTCTCTCGGTGTTTGCCTATGTACACGAAACTGGCTTAGGTACGTACTCAAACAACAAAAACCACGCAAATACAACGACATGATTATAACGTAGTGCTACGTAGGCAACCCTATAGCAGTTTCCGTCCGCTCGAATTTCCCTTGTCGAATGGCCATATAACGAGAGAATATTACTGTTTAAAAATTCCCAAAATCTTTACGATTTTTAAACTTGTACAATATTTGAAGATTAAAAGTGTTCAATTTATTGCATTTATTCCTTGATGAGCAGTAGTATGAAAACGGCAATATAACGAGAGTTTACTGTATTTCTTTATTACTCAACAATTTTAACAGTATTGTTACAATGTAAAAGATTCGACAAGATGAAAATCGAGATTTCAATGCGTATGCGCCCTGTTTTACGTCAACATCCTTTATATCTCACCCTCTGGCCCTCATATTTTCGAAACGCATAGAAATCGTCCGAACGTCATCCTCTCCTAAGTAATCGTAGCGTCACGACGTTACTTCCGTCGAGGCATCTTTCGTTTAACTGTAAAATTGTGGAAAACGAAAGTTGTCTCAAACTGTGTGTCGACGTCACACTTCGCAGCTGCAACTATTGTCACTACTATACTATAACTATGTGTACTACTATCGTTGCGCCGCGCACAAGCTTCCGACCAAGTGTTCTCCTCTGGCAATCGTGTGTTTTACTTACCTGCCTCTCTCTTCGAATAAATATACATATTTTTTTTATTCACATTTTTAACCCTTATCACGAGGGATTCATATTGACGAGAAGGTCCCGTTTCTTTCTCTTTGCTTTCTCTACTCTCTCCTTCTTTCTCTTTGTGGCTGAAAACTCCAGCCCTTTCGTCGCTTCAAATCGACGCGTAGACACTCGAATCGCGAATCAAACTTCGGTTCTTAAAATCTTCGCCAAATTCAAACGGACACGGTTCGCGCCTAACTTTTATTAATCAGTATAGTTCAAAGTAAGATAGTACGAAAGCAAAAGCGTCTAGCTTGAATTTTACTATATTTTTTGTTAAATATTGTACGATGTGAAAATACACGGAAGCGATTCGATTCGTTTCGAATGGTCTTGTGGGTCGTGAATGACCCTAACATGAATGGTGAAACTTGTGCGCGTGCCAACACTATTTTTACATTGATTCCTATTATACTCGCTGACTACTGACTGGACTCTGTCTGTTCTCTGTGTAGATGGTCACGCCTGACGCTCTCTTTACCCTGTTTGGTACGTCTCCACATTTATATTATTAATTATATTACATTATTAATTATTATATTTACACTCGCGTTCTCTCCGACACATGTACACGGACACATATACACGGAACAATTTTTTTGCGAGAATATTTTCTTATTATTTTTCTGGAGAGTGAAGAAGATTTTATTCTATTTTCTTTGTTACGATTTCCATTTTCCAAGCTACTTTTTTCATTGTCACTCTCCTTTTCTTTTTTATTATTATTTTCTGTGTCTCGCGGTGATTAGTGTTTTTTTTTTTATTTTTGAATCATTCGTACAAATTCACCCACGATCATGATCATATGAATATATATAAATTCTTTGACCGACACATTTTTTTGTTTACTTTTTATTATTATTATTTGTTCAGTTTTCTCATGTTCTCTATTTCCAAGCATCTCTTCTAAATTGTTTCATTAATATTTTATTAATATCAGTTCCAGACACCTTAATATTACATAAGCTTTCGCTTATTTTACGTAATACTCCATTTCTCGAGGGTGATACGGTTCAACCACTTCCCCGTTACTTATTCATAATATTCTGAGATATGAATACCCTAACCGTTCAAATAATATATTTCATGATTAATTCACGGTTTTTTTAATACGTGGCTGAACCGATCGCCTAGTTGCATGTCCCAAATCTTAGTCCGATCGTACCCCGATCTCGATCGATTATTATTATTGTCCTGTTCTCGACGGTAATCCCTTTACAAATTTTTTTTCATCGATTTTTTTGGAACTTGACTAAAATGTTGCGTGTTGTGCATGTAGGCGTTTACGGGGATGTACAGCGTGTGAAGATACTCTACAACAAGAAGGACTCGGCACTCATTCAGATGGCCGAACCTCATCAAGCTCACCTAGGTAATTATTTGTGATTCATCATTTTTTGTTTCATTTTAACCTACATAAAAATATGAACTGAATATTATTCATTATGAACTGCATTCATAGGATTGCTTTTTTTCATAATTGTTCTTAATAGCAACGTGGTCATAACTCGTTATGTGGCCACTCGTTATATGGCCATGCAATGCTTTTCTCATTTTGCCGCATTTTAAATAGGCTTCACTCACGAATTTTTTTCTTAGAAACTACTCAACCGATTTAGCTAAATTTTATTTTGTTTTATTCGTGAAGGATTGGGCTATTTTAAAATATTTTTTTTAATTCCGTCAATTTGTTATGAAATGTCGAAAAATTTTATAATGCCCCTCATTGAAAAAAAAATAGAAAAAGAATTTGTTTAAATTTTTCGACAATTCATAATAAATTGACGGAATTAAAAAAAATGTTTTAAAATAGCCCAATCCTTCGTGAATAAAACAAAAAAGAATTTAGCTAAATCGGTTGAATAGTTTCTGAGAAAAAAATTCGTAAAATTTCAAACTTTTTTAGCTTAAGTTTCAACCCTAAGACGACGGATTAAATCCATATTAATTTCCCAAAAATAAATTCCTTCCTACACTATTTTATTATACAAGTCATACAGTAAAAAAGTAGTACTAGAAACGCCATTTTGACTCCGTCGAAGGTTAATATTGATTTTAGAATTTGATTCGCGGTTAATACATACGTGTTCTGCGTTTGAACAGCATTGACACACATGGACAAATTGAGAGTATTCGGAAAGCAGATCAAGGTGATGCTGAGCAAACATCAGACGGTTCAATTGCCGAAGGAAGGTCAACCCGATGCCGGTTTGACGAAGGATTACACCAATAGTCCTCTTCATCGATTCAAGAAACCGGGCTCGAAGAACTACCAGAATATTTACCCACCGAGTGCCACACTGCACTTATCGAATATTCCGTAAGTGGAAATTGATTAAACATTGGTTCAAGTCATGTTAACTGGTTATGATCATGATTATTGCAATTTTCAGAACTACCGTAACCGAGGAGGAAATTAGAGATGCATTTACCAAGAACGGTTTCACTGTAAAAGCATTTAAGTTCTTTCCGAAAGATAGAAAAATGGCGCTCATACAAATGCCTAGCATGGACGATGCTGTCGCTGCTCTGATCGTAAGTATTCTTTATTTTTAATTTCCCCCTCACCATTTCTATAAATTAAAAAGATATAAAAGTACTTTTAAATGCTGTCGATTACGTGTCTAAATAACCCAGAAATTCTCATTTTATTTCCCAGTTCGCGAGTCGCTTGCAAATGTATAACATGTTCATTATTTACGATGTGAAATTTCATCAGAATTGTAATTAGCTTAGTTGCCGGTGCCGTGTTATTTGGCTGTGATGCAATTGAGCAAAATTATAAATAACTGATTAAACTTGCGACTGCGTAACGCCATTGTCGTTTTACCTTTGTTACCAGCTAATGGAATTGCCTTTATGTCATTGGCAATCGCTTCTAACTTCGTTTCCAGCAGAATGTAACGTTGATATTAGGTATACCTATAATGCTGTACTATTATAGTTCCTGTCAAGCTTCACATAATTAATCTTCTGACATACCAGCGTTCATCAATCCAGATTCTGCGTTTATACGCTCTATTCTGCAAATATCTGTGGGGAGAAACTTAGAGGGCAGCTCCGTAGGCTTATTCGAGAGCTGTTATAACTCTTTAGCTGAGAGAAATTTAGTGTGACCTAATTCAACGTCAGATTTAAATTTGGCGCCATTAAAATTTAAAACATAACCTAAATTCGACTGAACATGATCCCACTGGATGTGATTCAACTCAACCTGACCCATATGTAAAGTGTCTGAGTGTTCCTTCATCCACCTTTCAAAACCTTAACAGTAGCAAAAGAGACCTAACCTGCAAAACTTCAGACTGAGATAACCTAACCTAATTCACATAGAGCCAGTCATCTATTGAGTACTAATAAAAGTTTGCACCCTAGCCTAACCTAACCAAATTCCACATAGATCCAGTCATCGATTGAGTACTGATAAAAGTTTGCACCCCAACCTAACCTAACCAAGTCCCACATAGAACCAGCCATCGATGGAGTATTAATAAAAGTTTGCACCCTAGCCTAACCTAACCAAGTTCCACATAGAGCCAGTCATCGATTCAGTACTAATAAAGGTTTGCACCCCAACTTAGCCTAACCAAATTCCACATAGAGCCAGTCATCGATGGAGTATTAATAAAAGTTTGCATCCTAGCCTAACCTAACCAAATTCCACATGGAGTCAGTCATCGATTGAGTACTAATAAAAGTTTGCACCCCAACCTAGCCTAACCAAATTCCACATAGAGCCAGTCATCGATTGAGTATTAATAAAAGTTTGCACCCTAGCCTAACCTAACCAAGTTCCACATAGAGCCAGTCATCGATTGAGTATCAATAAAAGTTTGCATCCTAACATAACCTAACCAAATTCCGCATGGAGTCAGTCATCGATTGAGTATTAATAAAAGTTTGCACCCTAGCCTAACCTAACCAAGTTCCACATAGAGCCAGTCATCGATTGAGTACTAATAAAAGTTTGCACCCATCTGTTTCAGAAAATGCACAATTACCAGCTGAGCGAGTCCAACCACCTGAGAGTGTCATTCTCCAAGAGCAACATCTAACAAGAGTCACAATCAAACGACCGGCAGTGGTACCCGCCCTACGCCCTAGTCCCCTTTTGGTCGCCCGGCTCAGTGTACGACTGATGATCCTCGGTATGGGTGCCGTCATTCGTTGGTTTCTACCAATGACTGGCCACCCTGTGGATCGACCACTTGGCTCGAGAACGAAGGAAAATTTCCTTCGGTCAAGAAGCATACACAGGTTCCTGTCCTCGAGCTAAAACCTCGACGGCACGAACGTGCCGTGCTGCTCCGTGTTGGGTGCAGTCCACCGTATCCAATTTCTATTTCTTCGCGTCAACCGTCTACACACACATACACACACACACAGAATGTTCACACACGAGCGAACGAAATATCATTTAAGGGCTGCGGCATCAGCCCCAGAGGGTCGGCGAAAGCGTAAGGGCACCGCACCACCCACTGCTTTCGAGACACTGGTGCTGGCTTCTTTCGATCAGAGACATAGCCAGAGAGAAAGAGAGAGGAGAGACTATTTTAGAGGCGTGTGTGACGTGTCTCCCTTTGTTGGGTAGGAGTATTTCGAAGGGAGAGGCTAGGTTAAAAAATGGGTACGAAGAGGCGCTCTTGTACAGAGTTAATCTTTAAAAGTTAAGGTATATTATATATATACATATATATATATATATACATAAAAAATATATATTATATATTTTACGAGCGTAACGCTAGCCGGACGCAGCGGAATGACGAGCCGCGCGTAATCATACACCCGGCGACCATATACACACAGACATACAGACACACACGCGCTCGCGCGAGAGTGACGGCGTTAAAGTGAAATGATTTTTAAAGAATTCGCGGGACCCCAGTCCCCCTGTCAGGTCGATCTTTCCCCGGACGCGCACACGCGCGTGCG
>NW_003797162.1:384626-395588 GCF_000220905.1 Megachile rotundata
GCACACGCGCGTGCGCGATCCGCTAGCTTAAGACGGTCGACGTCGCAACACTGTGTCGAGAGAACACGAGCGAGGATGAAAGTAGCGCGCGTACCTGGTACCCGGTCAGCGCGTTCTGTCGTCTTCGAGGCTGGCTGGTACCAAGATTAGTCGTTTAAGGCTAATGTCACGGGACCCTTTGCAGCTTTCGCGAGGTGCTACTCGCGCCCTTTCCCCGACGACCGGCCACCTATCCGGGCGTGATGAGAGACAGGATAGCACCTGGGTCAAACGGGAAAGGGCTGTGGACGATTTATCGAAGTCTCATCCGCCACGTGCCACGGACGATCCTCTTTCATGATCTATTTTTTTTTCTCTTTTCTATGCGTACCTTCAGTATTCCCGACGCCGTGGATCGAGACCGATCAGGCTGGATCGCGTTCGATCGCTCGACTGGCTACGTGGCGGAGCTGCGCACTGTCGTAGTCGTCGTTGCAGGTGGTATTTTTATAATTTGTATGTTCGACGATAAGTATTAATCACACTGACAGAGGACACTTACGTGACGAACCGACATACACGCAAACACACACACACATGCAAACACACACACGCAGAGACATTCAGACGCAGGTTTCTTAGCTGATAGGTGCTTAGGATTGTGTAGAGTCTTAATCGTATAAGTAAGGACGAGCAAGTATCGCCAAAGTATCATTTGGCGTGGAAGGACCGTTGAACATATCGCTAATTAGATTGAAGAATACGAGGCGTTCGTACACGCGCGCGTTCAGGATGCTGTGACAAAAATTTCGGGGCGATTCTAGAGCGCCTGGGCATGAGACAAGTTCTTCAGGCTCGTTCAGGTCCGGCTGACGATTAGTTCCTGATCTCCGAGCATTCCTTTCGACAGGCAAAATGAAAAAAAAAATAATAATAAAACGCGCCCCGTAGGCGACGTAGAACGAACCGATCAGAAGGAGAGAATCTTCGGTGTGCGGGTCTGTTGTGTTACAGAGCGTTCGTGCAGCGCTGGTGTCGTGTGTAATGTTCTAAGATTAACAAAAAACACTAATGATACACACCTAGTAGCCTAAATAGTCCGCAAGAGCGTTAAATATATTCTCTAGAGATATTCACAATGGAGGGGCCCATTTTGTTGAAACAAAAGGAGAACGACGATGAGTATTGGCGTGGATAGGATCAGATTGTGTCCTCGTGTCAAGAAGCGTAGATTATCAGTAGTATCGTAGAGTCGTGATAAAAACTGAACGGGGCTATCGAAGGGATCGTTCCGACGATACTGCTCCAGAATCTCTCGACCCACCTGACCTGCGTGGCCTCCACACAGGTGCCCAGCGTCGTCGCGACCCTCCCGCGAGAGACCCGTCGTTTTTTGTCAAACCGACATTCTGTTGGAGTCAATTAAATCTTATTAATATACGTATCGATCGTAGAGAGACGTAGAACGCAAGGAGAACAATGTTTCCGCGTATGGTTGATTGGCTGAGCGTGCGAAAGGAGAGCCTGACGTGTGCCAGATGTGTGCGTGCGTGAGATGAAGTGTGATGGAAAAAACCGAGAAAATTACAAAAAAACGTATATATATGTATATTAAAAAGCGAGTGCCGGCCCGGGCAGTGTTGTTTGTGCCAAAGTAGGCTAGCCGTTAACTCTAGGATGGGATGTGTCGAGTCACGAAGAGATGTTACTTGCCACCGCACGAACGTCGACTATTTGCACCAAACAGATGGCGGTGTTCGTCGGGAGGTCGACCAAAATCAACAAGTAGAGACGTAGCGAGTAGCCGGCATGAGCGAAGGGGCCAGTCTTTGCATCTATGATCTGTCTTTCGAATCTCCCACGTAATTGTTTAATCCGACGACTGCATTTATAGATTCTACGAGAGGCGCTGGTCAGGCGTCAACACACTGGCTGTACACACGAATACACGCGTTTTGTTTCTTGGCTTCCTCGGAACGGGCTTGTTCCGGTGTTCAGGCTGTGACGCCGGAGGAGGCTGCTTCTTGTTCTTTTTAGAACACGCGACAGTTAACTGCCGGAACGAGCTTCAGCCTCTCCGCCGTCGCCATTTTACCTCGCAGTTGTCCTGCGTTCCGTCTTCGATCCTATGTTCTTCAAGTATTATCCAAAGCAGGCTCTTTCAATCTCGCGCCCGCGAGCGCACAAATTGTCCCTGTCTTCGACTGAGGACCACTCGCACAATAGTATTTCCGGCACAATTGCAAGCGTACCTGAAAAGCCTGTAAACGTTTCGTTCTTTTTTTTTTAAGAATTTCCGGACACATTCCCGTTCACACACTCACACGATCACGTACACGTATACACGGATCTGGGCAGACTTGCCTGCAGGACACTCGACAATGATTTCTTTATTTACTTCCCTCCTGATTTTAAGGGGAGACTTCCACCGTTAACCGGGAATTTCTATTTGAGGGACAGTAGTACAGCTTTAAGACAAACAATCAATTTGGTAAGTTATTTGTGTATGGGTTATAGTCTACAGGGTGTCGAGTCGCACAAATACATATATTCAAGGATACAGTTAGATATTCAAGTATTACTGTAATTTAATCATTGATTTCAAGGTCTTGTTTGCAGAGGTTTAAGCTGATTTGAATGGACTTTTTTCAATTTCAGGAAAGTTTGAATAAGTGAAAGTTTGAATAAGTATTTTTTAGAGACCTATCATTTGAAGCAAACACATTGTTTGATGTTTGAAGTAGTTTGTCAGATAATTATAGATTGTTCTTATTTCAGATATCAGCCATTTTGATCTTCTTGTTCGAAACAATCTGTTGAAGCATTGAAGGTTTGAAGAGGTGTGAACCGGTTGTTTTTTGAAGACACCCTGTAGAGGGTTTAGATCGAGTATATCACTAGCTGGGTTGAGGGGGGCCGATGTGAGAGTTGGGATAGCCAGCACTCGCTACATGGTGTTGCAGATATTCAGGCTCCGAAATTTCTCCAGACCAATGAAAAATCTCCTTGCGAAATTCTAGAAAAATCGTTCTAATATATTGTATACAGATATTCGACGCGATCTCTTCATATAGACGTATTTTTATATAATAGAGACAGAAGGAAAGAACGTGTGACCAATGAGATTGCTCGATCGACTTCGATCAGGAGGAAGTTTGAAACTGTTTGAAATCATCCCGGTTCATACACCGTGGATTGCTCCTTCCATTTCTCTTTTCTTTAACTCATTGATACCTTGGGGATTGGTTGTTGCCACTGAGATGATTGTTTTTTTAATTATTTTTAAATATAAAATGTTAGATTATAGACTATAATATAGATTGTCAAGGATTATTAATAGTACTGCCTTTGTAATTGCAAAAATTTGTCAAACTTTGTCAAACCAAATTGCACTTCAATTAATGCATATCAATAGTTATTGATATTAACATGCTCCTCTCTGTCAGTAATTAAATGTGTCTTGATGTTTGATCAGTTGACATAAGAGGAACCAACAAACCTTATGGAACATTGAGAAGTGTCATTGGACCTCAACAAACATCATCAAACTTTGTCAAACATTAAGAAGTGTCATTGGACCTCAAACATCATCAAACCTTGTCAAACATTAAGAAGTGTTATTGGACCTCAAACATCATGAAACATTATTAAACATTAAGAAATGTTATTGAACCTCAACAAACATCATCAAACTTTGTCAAACATTAAGAAGTATCATTGGACCTCAAACATCATCAAACATTATTAAACATTAAGTAATGTCAATGGACTTCAACAAACATCATCAAACCTTGTCAAACATTAAGAAGTGTCATTGGACCTCAAACATCATCAAACCTTGTCAAACATTAAGAAGTGTTATTGGACCTCAAACATCATGAAACATTATTAAACATTAAGAAATGTCATTGGACTTCAACAAACATCATCAAACTTTGTCAAACATTAAGAAGTGTCATTGGACCTCAAACATCATTAAACATTATTAAGTATTAAGAAATGTCATTGGACCTCAACAAACATCATCAAACCTTATCAAACACTAAGAAGTGTCCTTCGACATTTTGAAGTGTCATCAAACATTAAACCTTATCAAACACTAAAAAGTGTCACTTATGACATTTTGAAGTGTCATCAAACATCAAACCTTATCAAACCCAAATCTCAAAGAGCAACAACCATAATCCGTAAGTATCACTTCATGAAAACGTTTCATGATCAAAATTGGAGTAAAGTCACGATACGAAAGAAAGAAAACTGAAAACCAGTTCGGACCAAGGAAATTCGGGGTCTGGTTCGAGCCACGCAGTAGACGAAGCTTAGCCTACAGAGGTTAATTAGAAATTATAAATAAACAAGAGTCATGTATGTACACACTTGAAAACATTCACTCGAAACAACCCGACACACACGCATACACACGTACACACTATGTATATCTCCTATATATTTGATATATCGCATTGTAACACAGGTGTGTCCAAAAGTGAGCAGCGGCTGCATCCCAATAATATCTATATTTTATTAATAATTAATAAGTCTAGGATTATCGTCGTTACGGTTCACTCGATGAGCCACAAAAGATTAATCTATATTACGAGTTTATTGTACATTCGGTACTAGGGACACGATGATGAGCTACGAGGGTGTGAAAGCGCGCGAAAGTGACACGAGTGAATGTCGGTATAGCACATGTGTATATCTCGTTCATCGTGTATGGTGTGTTTGCCTAATCGGGGCCTTAGGCGTCGTTCAAAACCAAGATTTAACTGGACCAGCGCTTAATCGTCGATTCTCGTCGCCCCCGGGAGCTAATTAATTAAATTAAATAATAGGGAATAAACGATTTCGACGCTGTTCGATCAAACTTTTTTTCTCCGTGTTAGATATTATGGAGAATTTATAGGAATGATATACAGGGTGACCCAACCTTTCGAAATGGGTTGTCAAACTTTTCTAGCTTAAGATTTACTTCTTCACTGAAATTTTTAATAAAAAAATATGACAAGTAGAAAAATTTCAACAGATTTCAGAAAGTACAAGTTCAATCCCGGAGTAACAGCTGTGCGGCCCCTGTACAATACGTAATACCCACTTGGGTTTGAAAGTGTTATTGAAAGTGAAATTTTTGCTCCATTTTCGTTCCAAAGGTTTGACTACCTATTGTCACCCTGTGAACATTTGGCAACGAGACAGGGAGAGAGGTATACCTTTAACTGACCACCATGGAAGCCATGGTTTGTTGAATATTTCATTGCTTTCCGGTTTAAGTGGACATATCAGCGATCATCGTGTCTAAGACTGTCTGGAAAGTACCTTCGTCGTTTCCGTTTCCATTTTCTTTTCTTATTTTAATGGTGTGCCTCAATGGGTTCGAGTGATCTTATCTTGCCTGCTTTCCATGGGAACCACGTTTAGGCCATGCGTAGAGTTGGTACAATAGCGTCGATACATTGCCAAAAATGATGGTTTTGAGAGGGGAAAACGAGAACGAGCCTAATCAGTGCCGATGACCCCAGATATCAAGATTATTGGAGATAAAGGTCGAGGACGATCTTATGGGACTTTAAGTGAGCGTTAAGTCGAGATATAAGAGATTATCTAAGGAATAGCTGTTAAGTGGAGGACACAAAATAACAAGTTTAGCGAAATGATTATAAACGACACACACACGTGCATGTGGTCCAAAGTAGACTTCTATTCAAAATTAAATAAATTTTCTTTTAGTAAATTATTGTCAATTAACAAAATTAATAAAATTCCACTGACAAATTTTTAATGGCATACTAGAAATTTTTGCTAATTCTGAACAATTTCAAATTATAAAAGTTAAATATTGTCAATTTTTTTTCTATTATTTAATTTGTAAAAATTTGAAGAATCGTGAAATCTTGAAAGTGGAATCATAGGAATTTTTGCAAAATCGCTTTCGCCACGTGCACGAAAGAGTACAGTCAGAGAGAGAAAACACACACGTACACAGAAACGCAGAACACACAATCTTAGCGTGTTAGACTCGTGTAGTAGAGCCCCCCTTTCTAATTAAGCCTCCAGATCTTTAACAATTACTAATGTATAGGTAAACGACAATCACTGGACTCTCTGTATCGAGAATCTTCGATCCCTGAGCCGTTGGAAAAGCTGTCGAACGAACGATTTATCAGTCATCAAATACCTCGATCTTTGTTTTAGCTGTCCACACTTACGTTCATCTTTCTTCTTTCGAATCTACACAGCGAGCATTTTATTTCTGTACCTTTTCATGTAAGATTCAATATTCCAGATTTGATCTTCCTTGTTTGAACTACTGTTACACTCCTGTGGTCCTCGTTGGCATGTTTAATCTGGGATGATTTACCTGTGATGGCTATTTACGCTAAGTTTGAAATTTGGACAAGTTTTCTGGATTCACTAGAGTTTGTATATTATTTGGAGATTTTTAGAGTCTGGAGGTTTCTGGAGGACTAGGTTGTTTGAGGTCCATGTTACAAGACTCAGCATTTATCACAAGACTCTAGATTAACTGAGGTTACAGGTCCTTCTGGGTCTGTAGATCCATCATGATCCCTAAGTTGGTCAGAGTCTCTAGGTTTTCTGGTGTCTCTAAGGTTTCCGGGGTCTCAAGGTTTTATAGAGTCTCTAGGTTTCCTAGGATCCATAGAATTACCAGGTTAGACGTTATCACTTCAGACCTATAAGTCCACTGGGACCTCTAAACTTGCCAGAGTCACTAAGTCCAAATTCTCTAAGATCTGATATCTCAGAGTCTCTAGGCTCTCAAAGTTTCCACACATCCTAGGATCCTCACAATCACCAGGTCCCTTCAGATCTTTAGGACCTCTAATCTTGCCAGAGTCACTAGGTCCAAATTCTCTAAGATCTGGTAACCCAGAGTCTCTAGGCTCTCAAGGTTTCCACACATCCTAGGATCCTTACAATCACCAGGTCCCTTCAGGTCTGTAGATCCACTAGGACCTCTAAATTTGCCAGAGTCACTAGGTCCAAATTCTCTAAGATCTGATATCTCAGAGTCTCTAGGCTCTCAAGGTTTCCACACATCCTAGGATCTCCACAATCACCAGGTCCCTTTAGATCTGTAGGTCCACTAGGTCCTCTAAACTTGACAGAGTCACTAGGTCCACATCCTCTAAAATCTGTGGGTGTTGCAACTAGGTTCCCCAGAGAATCTAGTTTCTCAAGGTTTCCAGATATCCTAGGATCTCCACAATCACCAGGTCCCTTCAGATTTGTAGGTCCACTAGGACCTCTAAACTTGACAGAGTCACTAGGTCCACATCCTCTAGAATCTGTGGGTGTTGAGTCTCCAGGTTTCCCAGAGTCTCTAGTTTCTCAAGGTTTCCAGATACCCTAGGATCTCCACAATCACCAGGTCCCTTCAGATATGTAGATCCACTAGGACCTCTAAATTTGACAGAGTCACTAGGTCCACATCCTCTAAAATCTGTGGGTGTTGCAGAGTCTCCAGGTTTCGCAGAGTCTCTAGCTTATCAAGGTTTCTAAATATCCTAGGATTTCTACAATCACCAGGTCCCTTTAGATCTGTAGGTCCACTTAGACCTCTAAATTTAACAGAGTCACTAGGTCCAAAACCTCAAAGACCTATGGGTGTTTCAGAGTCTCTAGGTTTCGCAGAGTCTCTAGCTTATCAAGGTTTCTAAATATCCTAGGTTCCTCATGATCACCAGATCCCATCAGATGTGTAGATCTCCTAAGACATCTGGAGCTACTAGGATCACTAGGTCCTCCACATTTTCTGGGTCACCCAGATCCTTTAAAATCCTCAGAGTACCTAATGTTCCTAAATACTCTAAATTCTTCATATGTTCCATATGTCCCATGTTCCATGTTCTATGTTCCACATGTAAAATGTCCTATGTTCTATGTTCCATGCTTAATGTTCCTTATTTCCTATGTTCCACATGTCCCATATTCTATGTGGCATGTTTAATGTTCCTCATGTCCTATGTCCCATAATCCTATGTTCCATATGTCCTATGTTCCATATGTCCTATGTTCCACATGTCCTATGTTGCATATGTCCTAGTATTCCCAGGATCTCCAAAGTTTCTCACCACCTTTAACCTTGAAAGGATTGGATTAACCTTGAAAGACCTGAAAGAAAGGATTAACCTTGAAAGACCTGAAAGAAAGAATTAACCTTGAAAGACCTGAAAGAAAGGATTAACCTCGAAACTCACATCAACAACTTTTGAACCTCCCCCAAAAAAAAATACAAAAATCACTATAAAATGAATCCTAGGTTAAACATGTCCAAAGAGGATCCCCATTAAACTGACTTCAGACAACTGATTTCCGCTGGTTAAAACATTTGGTTAAAATGACTGCAGGGAGAAGCGATCAAGGGAATCACAATTCGTGGGCCAGGAATTGCGTTGCATGTCACAATCAGCTCGTCTCCGGCAAGACAAATCAATTTTTCATTTTCTATATAATACACGTTTGAAGAGAACGTATTCTCTCTCTCTCTTATTAGATCTGTCAGAGCGGGCGTGTTTACGGTTTAAGCTGTTTCTAGTTAGTTTCGTTTAGGGATTAGTTGTGTGTGTCATACAAGAAGTCGTACCTCGAGTTTAGGGACAGAGACAAGGAGAGGAACTCGTTTCCGATCGATCGATCGATCGTCGTCGAATCGTTATTGCGTTCGCTGCGCTTCGTCGCGTGCTCGAGCTTCTAAGCTTCTCACGCGATATCGCGTGAACGACATCCAGATTCGGGGAATTTTGGAAATTTCAAAATTTTAATATTTAGATTTGTGCATGTCTATAAATTTGGAAATTTCTGAATTCTCCGGTTTCACGCTGAGACGCTCACGCGATATCGCGTGCTCACGCGTGTAGATAGAAACGATCAGATACCAGTCACTGTATTTTTAAACGATTAGACGGGGGTCGATAAACTTGTGATCAAATTTATTAAAAATTTCCTTCGTTTCTTGCAGAAATTCTTAGACTGTAAACGGGTTTGACCCAGAACAGTTTTTCGACCCCTGAATAGAATATTCGCAACTAAGAATAAGGACTTTTGCGTAGTTGAGGTGAATTTTCTAATACGCTCGGATTCAAAGTGCCAATGTCTTTGAAATTGGAAACGCTTTTATTCAAATTCTCCGCTTCTTTTAACGATATTTTATTCCACTTTTAATTCACTTTCCAGTTTCAATTTTAAAATACTGTCAATGTTGTCCGAAATATTTATAATCGCAAAATTGACAAAACTGAATCTGAGGCAGAGGGTCTACAAAGCTCAACGACAATCATTTCCTACTTATTAGAAACTTTCGAGGATTTTCTACATGGGATCGCAAATACAGCAGTGCTATTCTTAAACATTTTTACAAAACTAACTATACAACTAACAGGGTGAAAGATAGACGACGATCGACGATCAGCATTTAACACAAAAAGAACGTATCGCGTTTTGCATTTATACACACACGACACGAACACACAGAGACGCACATACAAATGGAAAAAAAAAAATGAATCGAACAGTATCGATCGTTCTTTCGTCACGATTTTTATACCTCGAACCCCTCTGTCACAAACCCTGCGAAAAGTATTTTCCGTGTTACTGAGTACCGGAAGTGGTTTTTCCCCTCGTTTCGAATATTTTGTACGAAAAATTGTATCTTGGAGGCGGAGGGAAATTTCCGTTTGTTTTAACATCTTGATTTTTCCGCTTCCGGGACTCGACGTCTTTCAGGTATTTTCGATACGAACTACCCTCAAACACGACACCCTTTTCTCATCGAATATTCTGTTCGTTGAAAGGAAACGTTTTTTGCGTCGTCCTACAATTCTTAACACTTCGACTTGTTCTTTTTTTATTATTATTATTATCTACTATTTTTTTTTATGATTACGACGATTATCATTGTTAATTGTCACCCTTTAATCGCTGCGTTCTGTTTTCTTTTTTTATTCTATCTTAATTATTAATTGTAGCGCTAATTATTCATTTATCTTTAACATTGTCATTGAATATTCCCTAGTTCGTATCCTCTATTTACCTACTTACTTTTTTTTACTTTAATTCTAACTCTAAGAGCGTATCGATAGCGAGAACCCCTTGGACGTTCATCGTTTTTTAATTTCATGTTGAAACAAATTATTTTAAGGTTTGAAACATTTGATGAAAAATTTATACATTAGAATTGATGATTGACAAAAACGATAATGGACAAATAATTGCAAGTATGAAAAGTAATTAAATTAAATAGAGTATACAGTACAGTAATTAAATAGAGTATACAATAAAGTAATTAAATAACTGCAGTTAAATTGATATTTTACAAATTTTTGTGACATTTAGCGATAAACGTTCAAGGGGTTAAGAAAGAAAGAGAAACGCATATAATGCACACGTGTATACACATCCAAACACACAGACACACAAAGTGTTTCTTTAGTTTCGTTAGTTTCTAAGCTCGCTATTTCTCTTTTTTCCTTTCTCACAATTGTTTCTCATCTACCTTTCAGTTTTTTTTCTCTGTCCTCTCTCTCTCTCTCACTCTCTCTCTATCTCTGTCACTCACATACACTCTTGTAATACGTGTATCGTACCTTTGTACTTCTTATCACTACTACTCTTACTGTATCGTCTTTGCTACTATATTATCTATCTACTGCTAGTAACGCTCTATCACCGCCTGTTCACCCCTGGAACCTTTCGTCGAACCCCTTCGAAGACGCCATTTTTATGATGTGAAGATTTTATGGATTCTTGGGCAATTTTTGAAAGATAGGGTGTTTAATGTAGGTCCTTGAAATGAGGAAGTTGATTCTGAGTAAGATTTCTCTTTGCGAAAATGGCGTATGAAGCTTCGTTATCGAGTTATTGAGGAAAAACGCGGACCAATCAGAGCGCGAGTGCGCAGTAGAGATTGCGCGCAGGTGACTGGACTGCGCAGACGCGAGTGCGCAGCTTCGGACGTGGCGGCTG
>NW_003797162.1:396340-479022 GCF_000220905.1 Megachile rotundata
GACGTGGCGGCTGCGCGCGCAACCTGCGCTTTCATTGGTCCGGTGTTTTTCCTTAATAATTCGACAACGGAGCTTCAAAACCAATTTTTGCAAAGAGAAATTTTATTCAAAATCAACTCCCCCTTAATTTAGGGACCTATACTAGTTTTGAAACACCCTGTATACTCACTTGAGTAGTAATCGGGGTGAGTAACTAGATCCTAGTAGAACTAGGGGTGTGCAATTTTGATTGACCTCAGATGCAACATATAGTTTTCAGTAAAATTTTCGTCTACCTTCAGTATATTTCTATTGTTAAAAATAGTATTATAAATAACAACCCCCTTTGCAAATATGGACAAACCCCTTAAATTCGTATATTATAGTAACGTCAAAAAATGTAATCAATGTAGTTAAAATTGCAGTAAAAATTTGCTACCTTAAGGGGTTGAAAATTGAAAAAAAATTGAGAATTAGAAACTTCCAAATTTTCTAAAAAATTAATAAACCAAATTAAAATTAACAAATGAGTGAATAAAAAAGTAAAACACCCTTGGTTTTACGAAACGCCCCAAAAACGCCCTTATCAGAAAACGATTAACGCGTCTTCGTAGAGGAATGTTTCACTCGACACCCTTTGCAACCCCTTTCCTTCGTTCAGCGGCCTCGAACTATTTTTCTTACAAAACCGTTTAAAAATAATTTTGAGACTGTAGGGATGCAAAGGGTGGAAACGTCGACGGAACGTCGGGGGTGAGTTTCATCGTGATTTGCGACTTGTATGCAGTTCGGTGTTTTCCATTATTTTTTTTCTATCATTGTCCATGATAAATTGTAACGCGACTTTAATTTCTTTAAGCCCCTTCGATGTATACCGAGTTTCTAACCCCCCCGTTTCGTTCTTCTTTCCTTTTATATTTTTTTTATTGTACCACGCTTTTCTCGTCTGTAACTGAGATAAGGAAAGTGTTAATCGAGTGTCGAAGGAATTAAAGAGAAACTAGAGATGAATATAAATGAGGAAAAAAATATGCACGATGAGATACGATTTGCTAGCGAGCGGGTAAAGAACTAATTTACGTATATAAAATATAGCCGATTTGTCAAGAGAAAGCAAAAAAAAAAGCAATGAATGGAAAGATAAATAAACCTGTCCGTTTTTTGTGTTCTTTCTGTGTATCCAGCTGTACCCTCTTTTCCAACCCCTCTTTTCTTCTACTATTTTTATACGACGTAAGAATTTTTTGAAAAAATTTGTGATTCTGAAGATGGCGATATAACGAGAGAATTCTTGCGTCGCATTCTTCGCTTCATTCTGAATCTCCTTATTTTATCATTTCTCAAATTGAGTGTAAAATTTTCTAATGTACATTAATTCGATTTTAATTAATACACAATTTGTCAGAAAAAAATTCCTCAAAATTAATCGATAATTCCTGTCTTCGAATTTTGAAAAGTTATTCAAAACATTTGTTAAAATTTTGTCCATTTTTGTCAAACTTTCTTTTCTCTTTCCTGACCGCAATTTTAACGTTTTATTAGAAGAAGCTCACAAAGTTTGGCACACAAATTTGAAGACGAGAATAAAAAAGTTTGATGAAATCCCTGAAAAATATCCTCAGGAAAAAATTCAATATCAAAATATTACAAAAGATAGTTTGAATTTTTTAAAATGTTTTACCTTCAGCGTGAAGTCTGGTGAAAGATTCTAAAAAAATTTTTTAATATTTTACATTAATCGTTTTTGTTCTGTTTCAGTGAAAGGGAGAGGTTTCTCGAACTTTATCTTTCAGTATTATGTTTTCTACATTGAAAATGTAGCTTTGTTATTTTAAAATCCATCCTTTGTCTTGTTCTCTGTTTCTACTAATTTTTCTTCCAGCTCAATCATCGACCATTTTCACTATTCTACTGCCTATCGTCGTCTTCCTCTTCTTCGTCAACATACGAATGGCCTATTTCTACTATCGACGCTTTTTTATAAATATTTCTGAAAGAGGAACCACTCTCAAAAACTAAGAGCTTAAACGTTCGCTTTAATGTTAATTAAAATTGTAAAGAGAAGTGCAGTTCGAAAAACCAGGTTGTATTATAATCAAATAGGTTTTAGTTTTGGAGAATGGTTTCCATTTGCACACGTCCTATTTTATTGTCATTCGAAGCTTCGACCTTCTTAGCACGTGAACATTCACTGGAGCAACTCTTACGTTGTCGATTTCTTCCTTTCAATCTCAAGAGCTTATCGCTTAGAAAATAAAGTTCATTGTCAATGACACAATCATTTCGAGCACATAGTAATGTCAACTAAAATTAGAGCTTAGAACAAATTTCCAAAAAAATTAGCTTAGTCCCAGAATTTGAGAAAAATGTGATATACTAAAATCCACCTAGAGATATAGAAACCTGACACATTCCTTCAAATTTTCTTATTAAAAACTTGTATGATACGTGTAGTGATACATTCTTATTAAATTCCATTTGTCGCACACTAATGTAGTACAAAAGAGATATGTTTGAAAAAGTCACGGAATTTATTCACAGATACCCGTAAAAGATAGAGTAAGACGTCACTTGAATAACGCAGTTTGTTTTACGCGAATAGCGTAAGCGGTTCCTGAGATATGGGCCTTCAAAGTTTGGTCGACCGCCATTTTGCGCGCGACACTAGTGCAGCAGTCACGTGACGCAGTGCGCTGCCCACGTGACGTAGTGTCGCTGGTGGCGTGACGTCATCGCGCACTAGTGTACGCGAAACGACGCTCGACTTCAAACGACGATATCTCAGGAACCGTAAGTCCTATCGGGATGAAACAAAAACTGTTTTAAAGAGGAAGCTTCGCTCTTTACGACGACGTTAATCGTAATGTACTGTGATGACTGACGATGTATTCCTTTAATGTTCATCGTAACGATTCGGATCAATTTTTTCATTTGCTTAATGAAATTAAACATTCCCATGAAAGAGGAAGAAAGAAAAGACTTCTTTCCAAGGAGAAAGTGTGAATGTAGGTGCAGAAGGAGAGAATGATTCTTTCTATTTCTATTTGAATTCCTCTCTTCAGGACGTGCGTCTGAACACTTTAATATAGGGATATAAAGTCAATTGCTCGTAATTTATCGCGTAACAAATGTCGCAACAGTATTGTGTAGATATACAATAAATCGGTGCTGGACTTTTTTTTAACACATTGCACCCGTGCAATCGTTGACATGTTTTTGATAATTATTTCAGCCTTGTTGCAAACTATTTTAGTTCAATATTTCAAAGTGCTGTTAAGTGATAATTTAAAATTTATAATTAGACTCCAGTTAACTGCCACGTAAATTAAATTTCTAAATGTGAAAACTTATGGCAATATAACGGGAGTCTGCAGTAGAACGTTCCCTAAGTTTTCTATTGCAAAAATCTCTTTGTTGACACATTATTTGGGTTCTAATTTTGCAATTCTTTGCAATATTTATTTATTTTCAAAATTTATTAGACAAGGCTTAAATAATTGTTTGAAATAAGGTTTCCAGCACTGATAAACTAAATAGACACATATACACACAAATGAACAAACACAAGTACACAAATATATATGAGGATAAAAAATAATAAATAAGAAACGTTGTATAATGTTTTATCGTCGCTAAGATAAATCGACGTAGTTTCGCGAATTAACGAGTAATTCAAAGTTAAAGAGAAACCGTATAAATATTTGTCGAGCCACCTTTTGTCCCGCAAAAACGATGACCCGTTGCCAAATCAAATTAAGTTCAGCGTACAAACAAGTTCCAAAAATATTCCGATCAGTTTTTAATTAAAATTTCTAGCAACTTTTGTTGCCAACGTTGCAAATTAGAAATTGTTCCTACAAATTTTAATCTCGATTTCCAATCAAAATTGCCAGCGGACGAAACGTGGCTCTTTTCGAATTTTTCGTTGACGTTACAAGAGAATACCGCCCACGTTGATTAAAAAAAAAAAGAGGAAACAAAGATGGAGATAGGAGAAAAGCTCACAGTGAAAAGCTCGAAGAAGGGAGAAGTTGTCGAAGCATTAATATATCAAATTGTCGAGTACCATTGTAAAATTAGTTGACAAAAAAGAAGATCTAGAGGAGAAGAAAAGAAGGATGAGGGCATTGGAGGAAATGCATCTCGATCCGACAATGTTTCTTTTATTCTCTCGTCTCTCACGCTTTTCACTTCCTGTTCACGAAAGTCGAAAAATACGTATATGTATTTTTCTTTATCGAACGTTGATGTAACTTTGAAAAATTAGGAATGAAAAAATTGTGGATTATAAGCTTTTTAACAAATATGAAAGTGAGTCTAAATAAAGAGATACAAAATTTGTGGCATTATAATAATTGATAAAAAAAATATTACTTAGACTCTCGTTATATTGCTGCTGGAGCTATGAATTTTTAAAACGTACAAAATTGCTGAATTTTTAAAATCAAACATTGATATTGATTCTCAAATATTATAAATAAATAGGAATGTCAATTATAAACTTCAGTTATTTAACAAATTTAAAGGCTGGTCATAAATGAAGAGGTGTAAAATTTGTGGCATTGTAATAATTGATGAAAAGAATATTACTGAGACTCTCGTTATATTGCCGCTGGAGCTATGAATTTTTAAAACGTACAAAATTGCTGAATTTTTAAAATCAAACATTGATATTGATTCTCAAATATTATGAATAAATAAAAATGTCAATTATAAACTTCAGTTATTTAACAAATTTAAAGGCTGGTCATAAATGAAGAGGTGTAAAATTTGTGGCATTATAATAATTGACAGAAAAGTTGTAGTTGAGTCTCTCAGTATATTGCCACTGGAGCTATGAAATTTTGAAACATCAAAAATTTCAGAATTTTAAAAATTGAACATTAATATAGGTAGCCTAGAAAATTATAAATAAATAAAAATATGGATTATAAGTTTTAATTATTTAGCAAATTTAAAGGCTGGTCATAAATGAAGAGGTGCAAAAGTAGTATTGCAATGATTATCAAAAAAGTTACCCTTGCAACTCTCGTTATATTGCCGCTGACGCTATAAAATTGTAAAACACCAAAAATTGCAGAATTTTCTAAATGGAACATTGATACAGTTATTCTTGAAAATTATAAATAAATAAAAATATGGATTATAAGTTTTAATTATTTAATAAATTTAAAGTCTGGTCATAAATGAAGAGGTGCAAAAGTAGTATTGCAATGATTATCAAAAAAGTTACCCTTGCAACTCTCGTTATATTGCCGCTGACGCTATAAAATTGTAAAACACCAAAAATTGCAGAATTTTCTAAATGGAACATTGATACAGTTATTCTTGAAAATTATAAATAAATAAAAATATGGTAAACTTCACTTATTTAACAAATTTGAAGATTGGTCATATAAGAAGAGTGTAAAAGCGGTATAACAGTTGTAAAAAAAAGTTACCCTTGTAACTCTCATTATATTGCCACCAAATTTTGAAATATCCAAGCTTACAAAATTTTATAAACTAATCTATACCCTCAGAAATAATAAACAAATACAACTATGAATTACAAGCTCCAGTTATTCAAAAAACTTGAAAATTAATTGTAACAAACGAGGGGATAAAAAAATTGCAATCCTCTCTCCACAAAAAAATTACCGTCATGACTCTCGCGTTATATTGCCGAAACCTAATTTTCAAAACATCTAAATTGAGAATTGCAAAATTTTTCAAATCAAAGAATTAGAAATAAAAAAAAATCGAAAAAACCAAAAAAAGCTTATCGTCCAAAGTAAAAAAAATGGTAAAATTTGAAAGTTTGTAAATCAACGTTCGATCGAAGTATACTTAAAATGACTAAAAAAAGAAGAAGAGTAAAGTGTGAGAGGATTTGCACGAAATGTTTGAATCACTAATCAGATTTAATCGCACGGATCCGTGCGCGTTTAGGACGAATATGTTACATATAAATATGAATATTAATATTTAGATTTATATTATATGTATAAGGGAATGTTAACGTGTTGCGATTACGGCTACAAGTGAGATGTAATACGAGTGACACAGGGGACACTTACGTCTTTTTTCGTTTTCTTAATATCATTCCCATTGTCATTATTGATTAACGTTTTCGAATTGTCTCGCGTGAAATGTATCATAATGTAACATAATTTTTGCAGGAATTGCAAAAAACAATCTTGTCACTGATACTAGTTTCATGGCTCTAATTGTTATTATTGTTATTGATTAACGTTAAGAGCCTTGACAGTGTCGAGCATTTAACGATCCTAATGGAGTTCTCAGTATTAATCAAAAATGGGGTGAAAACATTGCTCAACCCTTTCTTCGACAAATCAAAAATATTAACATTGAAAATTACTAAAATTATTATTGTAATTAAACGATCATTAAAACTAGAATAATTACAATTTTCAATTACTTAAATGATTATACTAGAATTCCTTTGATTATCAATTTTTAAAAATAATTTGAAAAAGTCTACTGACAAATTAAAGAAGGGGTTGTTCCATGTTTTCCAGAAAAAAAGAAATGTATTAATTTTTGAAATATCGGTTTACATTATTGTGCTCACCCTCTTTGTATTTGATTCCTAAATGAAATGTAATATTTTGTTTAATCAAACGAAAAACGAGACTTAACGATTGTATTTGCAAAAAAAATGTATTATTTTTCTTGCAGAGTACGCATGATAATGATGATGGGTGTTGTTAATTCGAGATGGCTATTTTCTAACGGTTAATTAATTAAGCGAGTAATTAAGTTTTTGATATTGATTAACGAACGATTTCATTGTATTGATTCGACCTCTGTTTTATAATGCGACCTCTATGGGATACGACAATGGCGACGACGAAGAGGACGATGAAGATTCAGAATTCATTTGATTGATATTATTGATTGATATCGTGTGTATTTCCTGCGTTTCATTGTCCTATGGCAGCCGGCATTATTTTGTAAAGAATAAAAGTAAATTGACAAATGTACAGAATGTGTTTGTTTCTTTTTGCGATTGCGATTTTTTTCACAATTTGGGGATTTGGGGATTTTTGGGAGAGTTTGAGAGATTTGGGAGTTTATTGATTTGGGGATTTTGAAATTTGAGAAATGGAAGTTTGGATATTTTTGGAGTTTGGGGTTTAGGGATTTAGGGATTTAGGGATTTAGGAGTTTAGGAGTTTAGGAGTTTAGGAGTTTAGGGATTTAGGGGTATAGGGATTTAGAGATTTAGGAGATTAGAGATTTAGGGGTTTAGGGATTTAGGGATTTAGGGATTTAGGGATTTAGGGGTTTAGGGGTTTAGTGGTTTAGGGATTTGGAGAGTTGGAGATTTTAAGATTTGGAGATTTAGAGATTTGAAGATTTAGAGATAAGGAGATTTAGAGATTTGGAGATTTAGAGATTTGGAGACTTAATGATTTGGGGTTTTAGAGATTTGGACATTTGGATATTTGAAGATTTGGAGACTTGGAAATATGAAGATTTAGAGATTTAGAGATTTGGAGATTTGGAAATATGAAGATTTAAAGATTTAGAGATTTAGAGGTTTGCGAATTTGATGATTTACTTATTTACAGATTTAGATTTTTGCAAGTTTGGAGATTTACGTATTTACAGATTTACTAACTTGCAAATTTGGAGATTTACATATTTACAGATTTAGAGATTTGCAACTTTGAATATTTACGTATTTGCAGATTTAGAAATGTACAACTTAAAGGTTTATAAATTTGGAGATTTACATATTTATAGGTTTAATGATTTGCAACTTTGAATATTTACATATTTGCACATTTAGAGACTTGCAACTTTGAATATTTACATATTTGCAAATTTAGAGATTTACAACTTACAGATTTGCAAATTTGGAGATGTACATACTTATAGATTTAAAGACTTCCAAATATGCATCAAGCAAGAGCTTTACAGATTTAGAGATTTGACCACCCATGTACTGAAACTTCAACCCTGAAGACTACCTCAGCATTCCAGACTAGAAATCCAATATCCACCCTCGAAAAAATCCCCTCCAATAATCATAAACATTCTCCAACGCAAACAAAATTCCAGTTCCACAAACACCCTACTGAACGTTCAACTCCAAGCAGGAATGCCTCGTCTGTCGCCTCTAAATTGCACCTGGACCCATCAACCCGAAAAAAAGCGCCATCATGGATTATCACCGGTTACGAGTCGACAATACTCATAGAAATTGTTACACCTCGAGCATACGGCCCTGAAGTGTGGACATATTAGGGCATAGTCGAGCAACGTCGAGTTCCCGACGGAAAAAAGCGTTTTGTAGCCGGATTCCAGAGGGAGGCCTTGAAGACAAGCGTGACCAGTTTCGAGTTCCTCTTCGGCCCTCGGATGACCCGTGCTCCAGCAACCAGGAACTGGATACTAGTCCTGGTGGTATGCCTCCTATATAAACGGGCTAATGCAGCCAGCTGAAGATATCCGAGGAAATCACTGTGGGGGGATCATACGTAGTTGGTCTCTGATAGCAGTGAGTGGGTGGACATATCTGGCCTGTGTCTTATGTAAATGATGTTATGGGGAGCTTCGGGTATGGGAGTGGGAGTAAGCTTGGGATATTGTATTCAAGATTATAGTTCTTGAATTTATAATTTTACAATCTACAAATTATTTGTTTTTGAATGTTCCCAAATCTCCAAACCTCAAACTCTTCGAATCCTCAAATCTTCGAATCCTCTCTAACTTTTATCCATTTCTGTCCCGAGAAAATAACAAGTCATTTTATTCCCGCAAAAAAGTACGAGACACCACAGTTACAAAAGCAATTTCTTTTTTGTTAAATGTTTTATACAGTTACTCTGGCGTGACGGAAGCTATGCTTCATTATACCTGCACGCATCTCGCGTTCTGCAATCGTCTCCTTCCATTTGCATACTATCCTCGACCCAAATTCGATGCAATCGATCTTGACACGACTATAGATTTAGCTACAAAATCGCTGTGAATTTAATACCTATCGATTTCTAAGTCTGTCGCGTTGTAATGAAATTCTAGCAACGGCTTTTCGTCCATCGGATCGCAAAGTTAGTGTCGATTAATTATTTTTTTCTTGTTTGACGCGTCGATACACATTCCGTTGATATGTGATACATTGTACTCATTTTGTACCAAATAAAAATTTCATGCAACGTTAAAATTTTTAAAAATATATCAAGGTTAAATACAATAGCTAGATCAGATCGTGCGCTAAGTTGCCTCGCGTTATATCGTCATGGGACTGAGTTACCAAGAGCTACTTAACAAAACCTATAATTTTCTCAGCAGATGTGTTAATTAAAGTTCACTAATTATTGCTGCAGTGTTACAATAAATAAAAAAAGGTGAAATGTTGAGAATATTTTGCTTTTAGGTATCGTTGATTGTGCAAATTATAATTAATGTTAAACTCACGGTGCAAAATACGATTTAGGTTTGTTGCATCTGAAGAGCAAAGTGCGTCACGAGTGCGTCATGAATGCATCATGAGTGCATCACAGGTGCGTCATGAATGCGTCACGAGTGCGACATGAGTGCGTCATGAGTGCATTGTGAGTGCGTTATGAGTGCGTCATGAGTGCGTCACGAGTGCGACATAAATGCATCATGAGTGCATCACAGGTGCGTTATGAATGCGTCACGAGTGCGACATGAGTGCGTCACAGGTGTGTCATGAATGCATCATGAGTGCGACATGAGTGCGTCATGAGTGCGTCATGAGTGCGTCATGAGTGCATTGTGAGTGCGTCATGACTGCGTCACGAGTGCGACATGAGTGCGTCACAGGTGTGTCATGAATGCATCATGAGTGCGTCATGAGTGCGTCATGAATGCATCGTGAGTGCGTCAACAAGTTACATCGAACAAATTATTTCAAATTTATTATATAATAATAAAATAAAAATAAAAAACGTAAAAGCTCTGAAACTCTAATCTAATATTTGTTTTGCAAAAATAAACCAAACACAACATCATCAAACTTAACTTTATTATACCAGTCTACATTATTCAACACCATATGGCAGTATAATCAAGCTTCCGAACTACATATACCCAAAATTCATTTCAAAGAAAAGCAATAATCATCCTCGAACCAGCTCAAGACCCACGAAAATTGATCTATCCAAGCATCCGACCAGTTCGTTGTTTAAAGAAGAATCGCTTAACGTATTTATATTCCGCAGCCTATCAATTCGTTTAATAGACGAGTCTTCCATAAGCGAGCGCGGGTCCAGCAACGGCGAGTACGTCGGCGGATTTCGCGGATTCCGTGGCGAGGTTCAGTTTCTCGTTCAGATGCGCAGCCGCGTGTGCAGCCTTCGCTACGGCGACTTCCGGCGTGTCCTGTACCCTGCCGTCTGGACCTATGGGCGCTCCACGCACCAGGAGAGGAACGGCGAGTGACGGGCCGGTCAGTAACGCTCCCGATGACCTGGCTGCCTCGTTTGCTAGATTGATCCTCTCGTTGATCTGAGCTGCTGCGTGGGCGGCCCGGGCGGCGGCCACTTCCGGTGTGTCTTGTACTCTTCCGTCGGGGCCTACGGTGGCTCCGGAGACCACTGAGGTGAACACTCGGTTGGACAGCACTGGTACCAGTTGACTGCAAGCATAATTTATGATTAATTTATGGATGTTTAATGCTGTTTGCTAAGATTCAGGATAGTACTCTTTTTTGTGGATTGAAATTTTTACATTTTATTTTGCAATATTGTGTTATACTTGTGACGCACCAATGACGCACCATTGACGCATCATTGATGCACCAGTTTCATATGTGACAAATTTAATAGTACTCTTTTCATTGTTTGAAATTTCTAAATCTTGCTCTGCAACATCGTGACGCACCAATGACGCACCATTAACTCACCATTGACACAGCATTGACGCACCTCCCTCATATCTGACAAACCTAATAGTACTCTTTTTCTTGCTTGAAATTTCTAAATCTTGCTCTTGAATATCGTGGCACACTAATGACGCACCAATGACACACTATTGACGCACCATTGACGCACCAGCCTCATACCTGACAAACCTAATAGTAAACTATTTGTTGTTTGAAATTTCTAAATCTTGCTCTTGAATATCGTGACGCAGCAATGACGCACCAATGACACACTATTGACGCACCATTGACGCACCAGCCTCATACCTGACAAACCTAATAGTAAACTATTTGTTGTTTGAAATTTCTAAACCTTGCTCTGGAATATCGTGACGCACTAATGACGCACCAATGACACACCATTGACGCACCAGCCTCATACCTGACAAACCTAATAGTAAACTATTTGTTGTTTGAAATTTCTAAACCTTGCTCTGGAATATCGTGACGCACTAATGACGCACCAATGACACACCATTGACGCACCAGCCTCATACCTAACAAACCTGATAATAATTTTTGTTGTTGTTTGAAATTTCTAAATTTTACTCTGCAATCTCTTGTCACACCCATGACGCAGCCATGACGCACCATTGACGCATCATTGACGCACTATTGACACGTCGACCTCGAACCTGACAAACCTGATAGTACTCTATTTGTTGTTTAGATTTTTTAAACCTTGCACTGCATTATCTTGTCACAAGCGTGACGCACCAATGACGCACCATTGACGTGCCAGTCTTATATTTGACAAACTAGACTCACATTGTCATTGCAATTGAATTTTGGGCTCAACTCTGATTATAGTCTTTATAATCAAGGATAGTTGATTACAAAACGTGCCTAGCTTTTAATTTTCTTCTATTAATCTTCTTGCTGTGGTACTATTTATTCAGATGTGTATGATGCAACTGAGTAGCAAATTGTAGCTTAAGGGATTTAGGGAACTGAGGTACCTTTCAGGCATTTGGACATTCGATAACTGAGATACAATGCTGGATTTTAAGGTCTTGTGATTCCATTTTAAAGAAGTTTGAGAACACTTTGGAATGTGGTTGGACTGGGACTATGAATTAGACAATGAGTTATGATTAGGTTATGGTTTGAACGAGCTAAAGGTAGTTTGAATAGTTCCACAAGTTTGAATAGCTCTAGAAGTTAAAATAGTTCAAGAAGCTCGAATAGTCTAAATTATTATTGCTACTTCCAATTTCAAACAAATAGCTCCACAAGGAAGACAGTCACGTGACCAGCGAAATGTGACTAAATTTACAAAGATCCTTATAAAATGTTTCCAATATAAAAGACCTATCCATCAAAGAATAAAGCAAAACAACAAATCCATTACCCATTCAAATCCGCGGCCGCGGACCTAGCAGCCTCATTAGCCAGATTGATCCTCTCGTTGACCTGCGCGGCCGCATGAGCCGCCTTAGCAACCGCAACTTCCGGAGTGTCCACGACCTTCCCATCCAGCCCAATAGGTGCCCCAGGCACGAGTACCAAGGACGATTGCTTGACAACGGTCTGCAAATTCCCAGAGGACCTAATAGCCTCGTCAGCTAGCTTCAGCTTCTCGTTCAGATGCGCCGCCGCGTGTTCCGCCTTGGCCACCGCGACTTCCGGTGTGTCGAGCACCCTGCCGTCCGACCCGATCGGCGCACCAGGTGATAAAGCGATCAACGGTCCGTGCAGGAGACCGGGTCTCGCCACGACCGCCGAGATCACACTTGCCAACAACAAGACGACCGGTCCCATGATCGACGAGTTATGGTTCCAGGGACTAATCGGTTAGCCGAGGGATCGTTGGACAATGTGCGTGCCACAATGCAGCGGATCGTCCTAGATTGGCTTTTATACAGGCCTAGGATTGATCACGTAACGCGGCGCCGGGAGAAAAATCTGGAGGATAGAAAACTCCGTTTCCGTTGCCTCGAGGCAAGGCAAGCGTGTTTGTAAGCCGAGTACGTATCTGCGGCTGGGGGAAATATACGGGCTCCATTTTCGTATCTTCTCGTGCAGATGACACTCGATCCCTTGTCATTTCTCTGCCGGCCCTGATCACCAAGGGCGGTATTCCAGGTGCTCGTTATAATCTGACGTTTTGCTAGCTCTGGTGATTCTGGAGATTTTGGAGGATCTTTATTAGGATGTTACTGTTTAGGGAATATTCCTCCATTTGGGGTATACTGCATTTTCTTTACTTGTGGACGTATGGAGTATGGACGTATGGAGCATATAGATGTTTGGAGTATGGACGTGTGGACGTATAGAATATATACATGTGTGGAGTATTTATGTTTGGACGTATGGAGCATATAGATGTATGGAGTATGGACGTGTGGACGTATGGAGTATATACATGTGTGGAGTATTTATGTATGGACGCATTGAGCATATAGATGTATGGAGTATAGACGTATGGATGTATGGAGCATATAGATGTATGGAGTATGGACATGTGGACGTATGAAGTACATACATGTATAGAGTATGGACGTGTGGACGTGTGGAGTATATACATGTAGGGAGTATTTATGTATGGGCGTATTCAGCATATAGATGTATAGAGTATGGACGTGTGAACGTATAGAGTATATAGATGTATGTAGTAAGGACGTATGGATGTATGGAGCATATAGATGTATGCAGTATGGACATGTGGACGTATGAAGTACATACATGTATGGAGTATGGACGTATGGACGTATGGAGTATATACATGTATGGAGTATGGACGTGTGAACGTATGGAGCATATAGATGTATGGAGTATGGACATGTGGTCGTATGAAGTACATACATGTATGGAGTATGGACGTGTGGACGTGTGGAGTATATACATGTATGGAGTATTTATGTATGGACGTATTGAGCATATAGATGTATGGAGTATGGACGTGTGAACGTATGGAGTGTATAGATGTATGGAGTATGAATATGTGGACGTATGAACTACATACATGTATGAAATATGGATGTATGAACATATGGAGTATACACATGTATGTAATGTGGACACATGGACATATGAAATATATACATGTATGGAGTATGCACATATGAACGTATGGACCATGCACATGTATGGCTTATTTTTAGCATACATGATCTTGTGTATTGTGTAATGACCTTGTTTTGACCCTTACAGTCAAATATACAGCAAAATAAGTAGAGTTACTTGGTGCTCATCTATTTGAACAATCACCTCCATCAAATTTAAAAATGTCTCATTTTCAAAAACCTGTCTATTTGCAATAAATGTGACATTGGCAAGGTTGTAACAAGTTTTTGTGCAACTCCAATTACCATCACGGCCACACACGAAAAAATTCATTTAAAAGTACCCTGTTCAGATGATTAAAAATGTAAGAAAGGAATGTCTTTCACAATCGAAAAATGATCCCTGGCAGATTAGATGGGGAATAGTGGATTAGTAATGTGAGAACAAAGGTTGACTATACATACGCCACATAAGAAAACTGAACATTACCAAAGTTAGATATGTAAAGAAGTTCGAACACCTCAACCTGGTAAAAAAACGAATCGATTCAATGGAGAGTCCCAAGGTCGCAAAGAAGGAAGTCAGAAATTCTTCTACAGGGAAAAAAACTAGGAACCTAAAATGGTTGACAAACGAAAGGAAAGACGAATTCTTGGCGATTCGATTGGACCAAGTGTCAATGTCAAGTGTATCGGATTTTATTGGACAGGGCGTTTCCCGTTCTCCCATCGATGAACGCGTGCCCCATGGAGCGAAACCTTTTCGCCCAGGTAGCTATATAAAGGCCAGAGGACGTGGTGGACACCATGAGAACAGAACAAGGCACCTTGGCGAGTACTGTGCTTCAGATAGCGTTTAAGGAGCCACATTTTGTTCATCATGAATACTCTGGTGAGTAACTGTCTATATTCTTTTCTTAATTTCAATCGATATTTTCTGGTGGGTTCATTTTCCTTTTATTTCACAAGTTAAATATGCTTAGTTCGATTGTTACACGATTGCAACACCCGCATTTCCTACGTTTCATTTAATCTAGAACCTTGCTGAAATATGAGAAACTCTAGACATTTCATCATGCTACTCTGTTACCAACATTCTTTCTAGAAGTGATAAGATGGTCAAATGGCCTCATTTGTGTCGTCAGCTATTTTTATTGAAATTTTGAAAATTTTTCAACTTTTTTTTTCTTTCTGAAATGACTCTGTTACCGTGAAAGACCGAAATCTGGAGAATGTCGACATTCACCGGTGAATGTCAACATTCACATAGTCGCTTGGTGTATGTCCGAAATATTTGCTAAATGCCCTTATTTCTGACTTACACCGGTAAATGTCGACATCCACCATGCACTAATGGTGAATGTTGAACATGTCGGAGATTTATATTTTCTTCTCCGTAATTCAGTCGCTATAAAACGTCACAAGGGTGACGTAACTTTTTCGCCTCTCTTTCTGAGAGGAGAGACCAACAATTTAAAACACATAGTACATTCTAAGCATACGTGTTCTTCCTCCCTGGCCTATTCTGGCGTGAGTTTCATATAGCCTACTGAACAATTTTTCATTGGTAACATAATACTGTATATTCGTTTCCCCTGATTTTAATGGTACAATTAATTTCCTTTCATCATTAATTTTTAAAACGTCAAAACGTTTTGATCGTCTGTAATCCAAAGGTGTGTGCACTTAGTTTTAGCAGAAACCACTTCAGAAAGTATTTTAGAGTACTTTTCTTGAGAAAAATAAAAACAGTTGTCTTCTCGTTTACCCGCAATTAATGCATTTAACTTTTCAAGAAAAAGATCACGATTTACTGCAGTATCCATTCAGTATAAATTACGGTATTGGAAAAAAATTAAGAAAACGTTACTCGCATCATCAAAGCTTGCATAAGATTGACAAAGCTGACTGACTCCCAGCAGAACACAGGATTTGGCGGGAGAGAGCCAGTCGCTTCTTTGTCGGCTCCTCTCTTTTGGACCTCCACCAGAGCATATCTGTGATTGTCGACATACACCGGTGAAGGTCCGAATGTACAAGAATGTAATAAAATATTCGGTCTTTCACGGTAACAACTCCACTGTTAGTGGAATAAGAACAATGGGTGGACAACTAATATCAGATCTACCCATATTTCAATCAGTTACTCCCACAATATACTGCGTTGCACAAAGAGGGGTAATTATTACCTACCATGCAATTAACATTAGCAATCCATTTTGATCTACCCATTTTGATTACAAACCTACAGAATTTTTGTGACAATCCTACAGTGTACAGTTAATGAATAATAACCACATGTGACTCCTCCATATGTGACTCCTCCACATGTGACTCCACATTACCCACATTAGTCACCTATCTTCGCTTGCATGTCAATCAATAATACTGTAATTCTAAATACTATACTATAATCCTGTAATTCTGAATATTGCACTATAATACAGTAATATCCCAATAAATCCTACCCTCAATACGAAACAGCCATGTCTCAACCTCTCCACATTTCGATTACAGGTATTACATAGGAACTCCTCTGAAACTTGACAATGCTACGCAATATCAATGTACACGGGCAATTAATATCCAAGCTTAAACAGTTAAAGCGACTCCATTTAATCGTACTTGAGACTCGATTTCAGATGTACACAAACTTTTTTGTATTTAACAATGATATCCCACATGATAACAAATAGGGTATTAAGGTATCAATGTACTTAATATTAATGGTATTAAAGTACTAAGGTATTAATAAGGTAAAAGTGTACTTGACACTGTACCATCATTTAATATTGCCAGTTTCAATTATATATAATATTAGTCTTCTTAGTCATATTACATTAGTATTATTCAATTGTATATAATTATACATCAGTTTCAATTATATAGAAATTCCTCTTAGAGTGGCAATACTTAACCTAACAATGCTTAATACTTTGGCTAACCAAACAATACTATGGACGTAACTCCTTAACCTACAATTATTTAGACAGTTGCATCATTCTAATTCCTAGAACGCGAGGACGACTGAAAAAAAGTTAAAATGTTACATTAATACGTTCAGGGATCCTTAATTATTGAGATTGAACCCAAAATCAATTGCAGTGCAAATAGGAGGCTAGTTTATAACATTTGAACCATGTGCATCGTAAGTGCGTCGTGGATGCGTCATGGGTCTGTCATGGATGCGTCATGAGTGCCTCATGAGTGCGTCATTAGTACGTCACGAGTACTTTATGAGTGTGTCACGAGTACTTCATGGGTGCGTCATGAGTGCGTCAAGATTACTTCATGAGTGCATCATGGGTGCGTCACGAGTATTTCATGGGTGCGTCATAAGTGCGTCAAGATTACTTCATCAGTGCATCATGGATGCGTCACGAGTATTTCATGAGTGCGTCACGAGTACGTCATGAATGCGTGATGAGGGCGTCCCAAATGCGTCATGAGTGCTTGACGAATGCGTCACGATTGCGCACCACTCCTTAATTTCCAACTCCCTAATTCCCAAATACCTGATTCTCAACTCCCTAATTCCCAACTTCTTAATTTCCAGCTCTCTGATTCCCAACTCCCTAAGTCCACAGTCTTTAATTCCCAACTCTCTAATTCCCAACTTCTTAATTTCCAACTCCCTAATTCCCAAATACCTAATTTCCAAATACCTGATTCTCAACTCCCTAGGTAACAACTCCACTGTTAGTGGAATAAGAACAATGGGTGGACAACTAATATCAGATCTACCCATATTTCAATCAGTTACTCCCACAATATACTGCGTTGCACAAAGAGGGGTAATTATTACCTACCATGCAATTAACATTAGCAATCCATTTTGATCTACCCATTTTGATTACAAACCTACAGAATTTTTGTGACAATCCTACAGTGTACAGTTAATGAATAATAACCACATGTGACTCCTCCATATGTGACTCCTCCACATGTGACTCCACATTACCCACATTAGTCACCTATCTTCGCTTGCATGTCAATCAATAATACTGTAATTCTAAATACTATACTATAATCCTGTAATTCTGAATATTGCACTATAATACAGTAATATCCCAATAAATCCTACCCTCAATACGAAACAGCCATGTCTCAACCTCTCCACATTTCGATTACAGGTATTACATAGGAACTCCTCTGAAACTTGACAATGCTACGCAATATCAATGTACACGGGCAATTAATATCCAAGCTTAAACAGTTAAAGCGACTCCATTTAATCGTACTTGAGACTCGATTTCAGATGTACACAAACTTTTTTGTATTTAACAATGATATCCCACATGATAACAAATAGGGTATTAAGGTATCAATGTACTTAATATTAATGGTATTAAAGTACTAAGGTATTAATAAGGTAAAAGTGTACTTGACACTGTACCATCATTTAATATTGCCAGTTTCAATTATATATAATATTAGTCTTCTTAGTCATATTACATTAGTATTATTCAATTGTATATAATTATACATCAGTTTCAATTATATAGAAATTCCTCTTAGAGTGGCAATACTTAACCTAACAATGCTTAATACTTTGGCTAACCAAACAATACTATGGACGTAACTCCTTAACCTACAATTATTTAGACAGTTGCATCATTCTAATTCCTAGAACGCGAGGACGACTGAAAAAAAGTTAAAATGTTACATTAATACGTTCAGGGATCCTTAATTATTGAGATTGAACCCAAAATCAATTGCAGTGCAAATAGGAGGCTAGTTTATAACATTTGAACCATGTGCATCGTAAGTGCGTCGTGGATGCGTCATGGGTCTGTCATGGATGCGTCATGAGTGCCTCATGAGTGCGTCATTAGTACGTCACGAGTACTTTATGAGTGTGTCACGAGTACTTCATGGGTGCGTCATGAGTGCGTCAAGATTACTTCATGAGTGCATCATGGGTGCGTCACGAGTATTTCATGGGTGCGTCATAAGTGCGTCAAGATTACTTCATCAGTGCATCATGGATGCGTCACGAGTATTTCATGAGTGCGTCACGAGTACGTCATGAATGCGTGATGAGGGCGTCCCAAATGCGTCATGAGTGCTTGACGAATGCGTCACGATTGCGCACCACTCCTTAATTTCCAACTCCCTAATTCCCAAATACCTAATTTCCAAATACCTGATTCTCAACTCCCTAATTCCCAACTTCTTAATTTCCAGCTCTCTAATTTCCAACTCCCTAATTCCCAAATACCTGATTCTCAACTCCCTAATTCCCAACTTCTTAATTTCCAGCTCTCTAATTTCCAACTCCCTAATTCCCAAATCCCTAATTCCCAAATACCTGATTCTCAACTCCCTAATTCCCAACTTCTTAATTTCCAGCTCTCTGATTCTCAACTCCCTAAGTCCACAGTCTTTAATTCCCAACTCTCTAATTCCCAACTTCTTAATTTCCATCTCCCTAATTTCCAAATACCTAATTTCCAAATACCTGATTTTCAACTCCCTAATTCCCAACTTCTTAATTTCCAGCTCTCTAATTTCCAACTCCCTAATTCCCAATTTCCTAGTGCGTTATGAGTGCATCATGAGTGGATAACGTCTGCGTCACGAGTCGAATTCATATGTTTTCTGAATCTTGATTTATATACATATCATGAAGTCCCTAGCCCTCGAATTACCACATACCAATTTCACTTTTACAGATCTAACATTCTATCATACTTAACATCATATTAATCAGTATTAACATTATATTTCAATATTACCGAAAACTTGAAGAATGCCGAAAAGTGTAATTCAACAATCAAAATTATTAAAACTTCCTTCCAATAATGTCTTCAACCCCAATATTAATCCCGACTGTCCATCCAAATATTAACATCAAAAATCAAAATATTCTAATGATAAAATCTGTTTCCAGATCATTTTCTCCACTATCCTAGCAGCAGCCTTCGCTCGACCGAGCGTGCTGCTGTCCCCCCAGGTGGCGACACTGTCAGCACCGGTGGTCGCCCGACTGGTCCCCGGAGCTCCCATCGGCCTAGACGGCCGAGTGGTGGACACCCCGGAAGTGGCGTACGCCAAAGCGGAACACGCAGCGGCCCACATCAACGAGAGGATCACCCTAGCCAACGAAGCCGTCAAATCGGCCGACGTGATCGCTTACGCGTCTCCAGTAGTCGCCACCGGAGTGCAACCGCTCGCCATCGCCAAACTGGTGTCCTCCGCACCTGTAGGACCCGATGGACGAGTTGTCGACACGCCGGAAGTGGCGTTCGCCAAGGCGGAACACGCGGCGGCTCACATCAACGAGAAGCTCGGTCACATCGCGGAGGCCGGGAAATCGGTGCAGGTTCCTCTCGTCATCTCGACGTACTCCTCCCCGCTGTTTCAGAAATACATTCTATAAGGACGGAACGATGCATCTGGAACGCTGAAAATTGACGACGTTGGTTCTTGTACATACTCTCCTGAAATATATTTAAGAGAGCGGCTGGTTTTTGTAATTTTGACTGCTTGAAGACAGCTAGAAGAATTGTTCATTCTTGAAACTTTATTATATCTCTTGGGAAGTTTCGTTTGCGAGCAGTTGTAGTGTAATTATTTTTTAAGGTTAGGTTAAGAATTTCGTGTACTCATGAAGCATTGTAAATTTGGAAATTGTCTTTCGAATTTTGCTGTCTTTTTTTGGATTCGTGAATAAATTTGACTACGTGGAACCAATCCTTTATTACTATTTTGAATACTTCCATTTTATTTCAGGTCCTGATCTTTCGCAAACCTCGGACAAGTAAAATTGATTCGTGAATTTGTGTTTCGAGAAATAAAAGTTTTATGGTTCTTGAATAATCTGTGTTTACATTACGTCATTGATCGAAATTCGAGCAAACGTCATTGGGTAAAAATATCTTGCTCCAAATGCGAGTGTTTCCGCTCCCAAAGTCGCCCTTGGAGCAACGCTCGGTTCAATGTCACGAAATGACAACATTCACGGTCGACAACTTTGTGATTCGATCAAAAGGCGTGTCCCTAAAAAACGAATACTGATATCTCGATATCTTATTGCCACTGAAAGGTTGGGCCTTTCGTAAATCAATCGACATTTAATTCTCGAAGCCGGATCTCTGTTGACCCCACGTATGACTTGACACCACATTTTTTGAATTCGCCACGATAATATTTCCTGCGTATCATTATCCGAAGTATAAATTTACAATTGTGAGATATGAGAGACAATCAATGATAGTTGCGGAATAAGTTAGGTTAGGTAGGAACGTAAGATGCGAACTTAATTTTTTAGTTTAATATATTTCAAATAAATTGACAAAATGTAGGAATTTAGTGGGAGTTGTATAAATTATTTCTGGGAAGACGTATAATAACGCTTGCATAATTACATTGTATTTCTTCAAGAAAAAGAAAAACGAGTCACTTTCCTTGCGACAGTTGAATAATCACACTTCTTTAGTTCTATTTGATCATGCATACTACTGTTTTCTTAAATTGTTTCATAGCAATAGGAACACAAAAACTTGATTGTGTCAGTGTCCTTTGAGACCTAACCTAAAAATGAAAGGCGTACTTCCTCTTGTACTTAAACCTGTATCTTGTACATAAACTTTAAATTGAAGTTAGCAAAATTTTGATGGAAGTCTTTTTTAAAAAAGTAGTACTGAATTGTCATTCCTTGTCTATAAACCTTGTTTTTGTATAATCGTAAGACTTAGAAATAAAAGTACCAGGTAAAAGTCTCGATGTATTTGTTATCGCAATTCAAGAACTGTTTAAAATTGATTATAATTTATATTAATGCAGAGAGGTTTAATATCTGGAAAAGATTTACTTCCTTGATTTTTGTATGGCATTTTTTATTAATTATTTTAGCGACTTATAAATAATATTATTTATATTCATTGTTTGTACTGACGAATAAAATTCTTGACGAATGTTCTTTCGATACTTTCACCTTAAACTACCATTCTTTTATAAGCTAGTTACGAGCGAATTATTAAATCGCCCCAAATTTTTGTCCCCGTTTGAACGTATTAGAATTTCTTCGTGAAATTCCAAAAGTGCAACAACTGGAAAATGTCGTGATCATTACTTGCGCAATCGAAGGGTTTCTCTCTATCGATTCGGGAAAAAAACACGCCGGCTTTCTAATATTACACGCACGCAATTGCAAAATCCTTTTTACAATTATTGTTTCGCCAATTGAAAATAGTTGTCACCGATTGTGACACTTTGCGAACTGAATACCCGTCGTTTCGTAATTACACATGCAACAGGGTGACAAAACCGTTCTTACGGCACTTGTCTTACTTCTGATACCTCTCTTTTTTAAGGTGTCAATAAAAATTTGTCAATATACGCTAATAATCATTTTTCAGATGATCTGGTTAGGTAACCTTGCAGATGATCTTGTTGGATAACCTTAGAGATGATTTTGTATTATACGTAGTATATTTTACGAAGATGATCGCATGAAGATCAAAGTAAAAGAATTACCACGCATCGAATTACCACGCGTCGAATTACTACGCGCCGAATCACTACATATCGAATTACCACGCGCTGAATACTCAAGGATCAAATTACAACGCGTCGAATTACTACGCGCCGAATCACCACATATCGAATTACCACGCGTCGAATACTCAAGGATCAAATTACCACCGTTGAATACCCACGCGCTGAATTACTACGCGTCGAATCACCAGGAGTCGAATTACCACGTGTCAAATTACCACGCGACGAATTACTATGCGTCGAATCACCACATATCAAATCACCACGCGTCAAATTACGTATAATAGAGAACGTTACAAAGATGGTATACAACAAGGAGAGTCCCTTGCATACCTAGGTCCCGCATCCCCACATTCAATATTCTCTGAAAACTATAAGTTAGGATACCTAGTTCCCATGGTCCCCAGACTGAAGGATCAAATTACCACGCGTCGAAAACCCACGCGCCGAATTTCCACGCGTCGAATCACCAGGAGTCGAATTACCACGAGTTGAATTACCACGCGTCAAATTACCACGCGACGAATTACTACGCGCCGAATCACCACATATCGAATTACCATGCGCCGAATACTCAAAGATCAAATTACCACGCGTTGAATACTGAAGGATCAAATTACCACGCGTCGAATACCCACGCACCGAATTACCACGCGTCGAATCACCAGGAGTCGAATTACCACGCGTCGAATTACCACGCGTCAAATTACCACGCAACGAATTACTACGCGCCGAATCACCACACATCGAATTACCACGCGCCGAATACTGAAGGATCAAATTACCACGCGTCGAATACCCACGCGCCGAATTACCACGCGTCGAATCACCAGGAGTCGAATTACCACGAGTTGAATTACCACGCGTCAAATTACCACGCAACGAATTACTACGCGCCGAATCACCACACATCGAATTACCACGCGCCGAATACTGAAGGATCAAATTACCACGCGTCGAAAACCCACGCGCCGAATTTCCACGCGTCGAATCACCAGGAGTCGAATTACCACGCGTCAAATTACCACGCGACGAATTACTATGCGTCGAATCACCACATATCAAATCACCACGCGTCAAATTACGTATAATAGAGAACGTTACAAAGATGGTATACAACAAGGAGAGTCCCTTGCATACCTAGGTCCCGCATCCCCACATTCAATATTCTCTGAAAACTATAAGTTAGGATACCTAGTTCCCATGGTCCCCAGAGTCTCCACAGTTCCAGAACCCCAGATTCCCTATATATCCACAGTTTCAGTCTCCAGTGCCAAGTTCGCTAGGACCTCCACAGTCCACAGTCCCTCGGATCCCCAGGTCCCCACATCCCCACATTCTCTACAGTTCCCGAATTCCCCAGATTCTCACAGTCCTCGGAATCGCCATATTTCCTAGCTTCCCAGAATCCCTACGTTCCCTCGGATCATCACAGTCTCTACTGTAGACAAGCCAGGAGTTGGCGCGTAGGTCGAGCCAGAGTAAAAGAAGCCACTCGCTCCACCTAACCACCGTGAACACTTCCAGTTACATTTCGGCAAATAAGAATAATGACCATAACTGCTGAACGCGATTCGCGCTATCTCGAGACGTTTGCCGACCGTCATTTTTGGTCTAATTGATGTGAGCCGATATACCGAAAAAGGCGTCCATTTTTCTATTCTGATAGTAGCTTTAAACAGCTGTGCCACACGCCAACTTGTGAGTTGACGGTAATCAAATCACCCTACTTACATTTATAATTTATAACAATTACAACCTCATCACACTTAATTACTCCTATTGCAAATAAAAGCTAGATAATAGCAATAACATGAAAGAACTATTGCAAAATGTGCATAGAATGTAAATACGAATGTGATATGATCTTACCCGTTCATCGCGGTTCATCAAAAACGTTATTGCAACGTGGTGTACAAAGTATCGTTCATTAAGTTCCTCATTAACAACAATCACTGTATCTCAGAATACGAAAATTGCATACGAATCTGCTTTCTTTTCAACGATTCGAAGCACTATACTTCGTACAGCGTAAATGTACGGGCCGAAGTGGAAAAATATTGAAGGAATGCATTCTCCTTGCAAGACTGTCCTTCGAGGCTCGAGTCCTTCGTCCGTTCAGGGTTGGTAAGTCGTTTAATAGTTGCGTTTATATGTCTTTGTCTAAAGGACAACGAATTGCCGGGCGAAAGGAGAAACAAAATCGACCGATTCGATTGATATATGGACAATCTCTGTGTATGGACAGTGCAGAATTTACAAATACTGATTTTAAAAAGTCTCAAGATTCAGTATTCAGTAATTCTCGTATTTTCATACGAGATAAAATATTGGATTTAGTGAATTTCAAATAATACCTAATTCCCAACTCTCTAATTCCCTACTCCCTGATTCCCAACTTCCTAATTCCTCACTCCCTAATTTTCAACTCCCTAATTCCCAATTCCCCACTCCCCTAACTCCCACTCACCTAATTCCCCACTCCCCAATTCCCCACTCCCCAATTCCCCACTCTCTAATTTCCCAACTCTCTAATTCCCAACTTCCTAATTCCCCACTCCCTAATTTTCAACTCCCTAATTTCCAATTCCCCTAATTTCTCACTCCCCTAAATCCCACTCACCTAATTTCCCACTCCCTAATTCCCCACTCTCTAATTTTCCAACTCCCTAACTCCCCAATTCCCAAATTCTCAAATTTCCAAATCACCAAACCCCAAAATCTGCTAAATTCCAAAAGTATCCTCCGTCCCTCTATAAAACTACTAAAACAACTCTAACGAAATTAACTTTCATGGCCGACGTCTGCCACCACGAATTACGCCAATGCAAACGATACAATGACAAATCTTGAAACGTAATTACAACATAAACAACTTCTCACCGCGAGTAAAACCATTTCCCATATGTAATTACAGAGAAAAATGTCGCGGATGTAACTTCCTCTGATATGATGCAATGTGCTCACTTCTCACGTGCCATACGACTCTCACGTGAATTCTCATGTTTCTGGCAGCCAGAAATGTAATTGCAGTTTGTCTTCCCATTGCATTTTCATTGTAACTGAGACTTTGTAGCCGTTTCTAAATCGTCTTGCTACTCTAGATACTCGAAAAAATGTAATTAACGTCTTTGTTTTATTTACTTCTCGGCTTCCTTGATGTCCGGTGATTTATGGTCGCATAATATCATTAAGATGTAATTAGCTATGGAGAACAATTTTATTTACTGAAGCTTTTATAGGTTAAAATTTTTGAAGGGTCAAATTTGGTTAGGTTCGTAGTTTTGGAGGGTCAAATTCTCATAGGGAGTTTTTTCAAATTTTCTGATTCCCCATTCCCTTAATTTCCCATTTCTCTAATTCTCTATTTCCCTAATTCCCCATTCCCTATTTCCCCATTTCTCTAATTCCCCATTCCCCTAATTCCCGATTTCTCTAATTCCCCATTCCCCTAATTCCCCGTTCCCCTAAATCCCCATTCCTCTAATTCCCCATTTCTCTCATTTTCCATTCCCCTAATTCCCTATTTCTCTAGTTCCCCATTTCTCTAATTCCCCATTCCCCTAATTCCCCATTCCCCTAATTCCCCATTCCCCTAATTCCCCATTACCTAATTTCCTATTTCTCTAATTTCCCGCTAGCTAATTCCCCATTTCTCCAATTCTCCATTTCTTTAATTCTCCATTTCTCTAATTCCCCATTTCTCTAATTCCCCATTACCTAATTTCCTATTTCTCTAATTTCCCGCTAGCTAATTCCCCATTTCTCCAATTCTCCATTTCTTTAATTCTCCATTTCTCTAATTCCCCATTTCTCTAATTCCCCATTACCTAATTTCCTATTTCTCTAATTTCCCGCTAGCTAATTCCCCATTTCTCCAATTCTCCATTTCTTTAATTCTCCATTTCTCTAATTCCCCATTTCTCTAATTCCCCATTACCTAATTTCCTATTTCTCTAATTTCCCGCTAGCTAATTCCCCATTTCTCCAATTCTCCATTTCTTTAATTCCCAATTCCCCATTCCCCTAATTCCCCATTCCCCTAATTCCCCATTTCTCTCATTTTCCATTCCCCTAATTCCCTACTTCTCTAGTTCCCCATTTCTCTAATTCCCCAATCTCAAATTCTCAAATACCCAATTCCCCAATTTTCCAAATCCCTAAATTCCCAAATTTCCAAATCCTACCCACCCAGTGTCCATAACTATCCCCACCCCTCACTCCTCTCACCCCACAAATCCCCCAAATCAACTAACAACAAAAAACCTTCCACACGTTATCACCATTCCCTCTATCTCCACAATCAAAGGTCAGAAAATTCATAATATCCAGTAACTCATCCACAGCAGGGGGACCGACATCCTTCCGGTGTTGGAGTGCATGGAACCCGTTGAAATGCCAAGGTCCTGCCCTGCCCGAAAGGAGGGAGTATCCTTTTTTCCTGCCGCGCTTCCCAGGCTACGTGGGTTCACCGATCACCTCCTGGCTCCCTCCAGGTCGTGGCCAAGTGGTCCACGTAGGAGGGGGCGGATGATCACAGCTATAAATGGTACCAACCAGCCGTTCTCCAGGAACACAAAACGTCCGACCACGGCTGGAGCGGAAACGAGCGAGTACTGGCCACCACCAGCAGCGCCATCTCACTTTTTTTTTTGTTTACCAGCCGGGAGAACGATAAAGGATCATGAGAGGATTGGTGAGTCCTGCGCTGCGAACAAAGGAAAGTGAAAGGTTAGGGTAGGTCAGGTCGCGGGCCCACGCGAGTTTCTGCTCTGCAAGAGTTTAATCCTACGTTCTTCCAGATTTTTTTATTTGTTTTGTTATTTTTTGTCAAATATTTATAGGCAATTTGCGAGTCTGTACTTCTTTATTTTTAGACACTGGTGTTTAAGTTCTGTGGATTTTATTAAAATTTATTTTTGTCTGAGCCTTTTTGTAAAATTATTGAGCCTTCGAGTTGCTGAAATTAATTATTGTGTATAATTAATTTTGTTATGATAGTATGACTAGTTTTATTATTTTTGTTATAATATTATAATAATGTAATAGTTATATAATTTTGTAATATAATGCAAGTCAATTTTTTAAACTTTTGAACATGACTCGATCAGTAACCTTCACAAGAATGAACCTTTCTTTTGTTAAACAATTTATACAAAATAATTATATGCGAAATTTAAACTGAAGTTTATAAAACATTTTATTCAATGTTTTTCATTTTCAAAGAAATAAAGAAAGATCGTTTTGAAAATTCATTCTTTTTCATTTTTAAATAAATTTTATTGTAGACAAAGTTTATTTTGGAACAATTATAATAATTTTACAGTAATTTTAGATAAATTATAATAATTTTGTATGAGTCTTCAAGTGAACATCTGTTTAACCAAAATTCAAAAGAGTTACCCTTACAATTTAATTTTTTTTTTGTTAAACAATTATATACAACATTTGAAGATTGTTTTGAAAGTTTGTTCTTTTTCATTTTTAGATAAATTTCATTTTAGAATGACTTTTTTGTTAAAGCAAAATTAATTCAATAACATTAATTTTTTAAGAAATGTATGGTTTAATTATAAAATTTAATTGCAGATAATTTTAGTTGCGGTGGTAGCCAGCAGCAGGGCCGGTTTCCTAAACCCAGGATCCTACAACGAACCCCCAATCCACCCTCAACCAGTACCTCAGAGGTTCGCACCCCCTGCGCCAGTTGGTCAAGATGGCAACGTGATCGATACACCGGAAGTGGCGGAAGCTAAGGCCGCCCATTTTGCAGAATTCGCAAGAGCTGCTGCGAGAGCGGCCGAACAATTGAAAAATCAACCCCAACCTGATGAATACAGCCCTCGTGCGCAGGCACCTTCTTATAATTACCCCCAGGTGCAACCTACGGTTCCTACTTATGTTCGGCAGCCGAGTTATCAATCCTCTGCACCTGTTTATCAATCTGCTCCAGGTAAAGTATCTTAATTATTTGTTATTAAAATTTATGAGGTTGATTAGGGTTATTATGAAGGATGTGTGTTAATTTTTTTATTTTGAAATGATTTTTGATATGTGGCATTTGATCAGATAGTAGGATTGTATTAAGTAAGTTAATAATTGGTCTGAACCATTGTTTTTTTATTTTAGGATGATTTATAATGTAATTATAAGAATTAATAAGTTAAAAACCGATCACTGTTTTCTTTATCTTAGAATTATTTATAATGTGTTTCATTTGACTACCTATTGACTGGGTAGAAGAATTATGCTGATTAAGTTAAAAATGAGGTTAAGTTAACTTAAAAGTCGATCAAAGCTATGTCCTCCTTATTTATGAGTTTTATTCGATCAGATAGAATTATACTATTCAAGTTAACCTAACAAATAAAATATTTTAGAACACGATTGATTCTTAAGTAAGCAACTATTAAGCACACAAATAAATTTGAAAACTGATCAAAGTAAGTAAAAAATGTTTCAGAGTCATTAAAATCTTGCCATACATCGTGACGCACTCGTGACACAATTTATAGTATCCCATACATGATGACGCACTCTACAAGATACCGCACTCGTGACGCACTCGGGACGCACTCTATAGTGTCCCATACATGATGACGCACTCATGACGCACTCTTCGGTATGCCGTACATCGTGACGCACTTGTGACACACTCTATAGTGTCCCAGACATGATGACGCACTCACGACTCACTCTACAATGTGCCGTACATCGTGACGCACTCTACAAGATACCATACGTCGTGACGCACTCTCGACGCACTCTTCGGTATGCCATACATCGTGACGCACTTGTGACGCAACTCTGTAGTGTCCCATACATGATGACGCATTCATGACGCACTCAACGCACTCGTGACGCACTCTTCGGTATGCCATACATCGTGACGCACTTGCGACGCACTCTATAGTGCCCCAGACATTATGACGCACTCGTGACGCACTCTACAATGTGCCGTGCATCGTGACGCACTCATGACGCACTCTACAAGATACCATACGTCGTGACGCACTCTTGACGCACTTTACAATGAGCCGTACATCGTGACGCACTCATGACGCACTCTACAAGATACCATACATCGTGACACACTCATGACGCGCTCTTCGGTATGCCATACATCGTGACGCACTTGTGACGCAACTCTGTAGTGTCCCATACATGATGACGCATTCATGACGCACTCTACAATGTGCCGTACATCGTGACGCACTCACGACGCACTCTACAAGATACCATACGTAGTGACGCACTCATGACGCACTCTTCGGTATGCCGTACATCGTGACGTACTTGCGACGCACTCTATAGTGTACCATATATCGTGACGCATTCTTGACACACTTTACAATGTACTACATATCGTGACGCACTCGTGACGCACTTTGCAGTGTACCATATATTGTGACGCACTCGTGACGCAGTCTGCAGTGCAACGACACAAACCACACTCGTATTTTCATTGTACTTGAATTTTCGAATCAATCCCAAACACAATCTACACAATGCAATCTCCCTAAGTGCAACACATGTCTAATATATTAGTCTTTCTTATTCTTAACCTTAGTCTTAACATTAGAACAATAATTAGTCAGCTGTGCAACTGCCTATAAAATTTGTAGGTTAAGTATAAAAATTCGATATGTACCGTCAAAATTAATTTTTCATTCTGTTAATTTAATAAGTTAATCTGTTAGTAAGTTTACTTTTAAGGAAAAGAAAACTCTCCTGTAATCCTACTTCCCTGTAATCCTGTAATCTTACTCAGCAGTAATCTTACGTTTAGTTGATTTTTTCTTTTCATTTTTATTAGTTAATAATAAAATGATTTCAGTACCAGCGCCCATGTACAGCCAGCCAAGCCCAGTGTCGTATCGTCAGCCGCAGTACTCTGGAAATACGAATTACGTAGGCCAACAGAACTATGCACCACCGGTTAAACCAACCCCATTCGTCCCTGCACCCCTCGCTGAGGATGGCACAGTAATCGATACACCGGAAGTGGCTGCTCTTAAGGCCGCCAGGTTAGCGGAGTTGGCGGAGGCTGAGGCGAGGGCGTTCAAGATGGCGCAACAATTCAAACAGGAAGCTCAAGGCCAAGGTACGTTGAGGATGCTACACATTTTTATTTGAATGTCAAATATTTTTTGTGACTACTGTAACTTGAGAATTTGAGGATTTGAGATGGAATTTTATTTGAGGATTTGTGATGGAATTTAACTTGTGAATTTGAGATATAATTTAACTTGAGAATTTGATACTTAATTTAACTTGAAAATTTGAAATGTAATTTAACTTGGGAATTTGAGATACAATTTAACTTGAGAATTTGAGATGCAATTTAACTTGAAAATTTGAGATACAATATAACTTGAGAATTTGAGGTGTTATGGCATATTTTGAGGTTATGTCACGTAAAGTTAGTATCTTAAATTCTCAAGTTAAGTTATAATTGTAGGTATAATTATAGTTGTATAAATGTAGGTACACATCATTTATATTGAACAAATTTCATTGTAAATTGCAATTCATTCTTTCATCTAAAAATATTTTATGCAAAATTATGAAATAGAAAATAGGTAAATTGTAGGAAAAATTAAATTGGGAAAAGTTAGATTTCAAATTTGACCTAATTTAAAAATGATGAAATAGTAGAATGTAGGTTTAGGACAAAAATTAACAAATTTTACTAAATTTAACAAGTTTGACTAAATTTAAAAATTAACTTTGCAAGAATAAACAGCGTCCACCTATTAAAACAGCTATTTTAAAAACAAAACTGAAAACATTTTAGAATCCACTAAATTAAATCTGTCCAATACAACCGCAATATTTAATTAAATTTCTATCACCAAAAAGTTCAGAGGAAAATTGAATCCTGCGTGACCCAGACGGAATAAAAATTTAACAAATTTAGAATAGTTTCCACTGGAATTTTTAACGAGACAAATTATTGCAGTATCAGAAAATTGAATCACGAATCTTGAATGCAAGATCAAGAATGTATAATTGAATGCAAAGTTTGTGACTGGTAGTAACAATTGAACTCTGATGGACTATGAATACATTGAGGTACAATGATGCAACGGAACGGTCGGGTTGTTACTCAACAACTTAATCGTTCGATTGTTCCTATGAGAATGGTCTGTGCAGGGGTTAATCGTTACGAATATAATCGTGACCTGGACATTTCTCTTTGGGAACATTGGGGGGACTTTGTGAGTCATTGTTAATTTATGAGATTGGAAATGTGGTAGATTAATAATTGTGATGTTTGGTATGGAGAATTTGTATTTTTGATTATTAAATGTCTTGAGAAATGTACTATTCTCAAATGTACTATTTTCATGTACTATTCTTATGTAATATTCTCAAATATACTTCTCTTAACATTTCACAATTATCACATAGAGTGTAGATTCACAAAAATAAAAAAATTTTAAGTTTGATTAAATTTGAAAATTATGAAGTAGAATATAATTAAATGACAACAGTTTAAAAATTTTTTGAGTTTGATCAAATTTAAAAATTATGATAGACAATACAGATAAATGACAAAAGTTTAAAGAAATTTTAAAGTTTGACTAAATTTATAAATTATAAAACAATATAATTTTACAACGCAGTTTACAAATTTTTTTAAATATGACCAAATTTCAAAATTATGATAGACAATACAGATAAATGACAAAAGTTTAAAGAAATTTTAAAGTTTGACTAAATTTATAAATTATAAAACAATATAATTTTACAATGCAGTTTACAAATTTTTTTAAATTTGACCAAATTTAAAAATTATGAAATAGTGAAACATAGGCTTATGACAAAATTTGACAAATTTTAAATTTGACTAAAATAAAAATTATAAAATATAATATGAGTAAAGTATGACAAAGTTAAAGAATTTTAAGCTTGACCAAGTTTGAAAATTATAAAATAGTGAAACATAGGCTTATGACAAAATTTGACAATTTTTAAATTTGACTAAAATAAAAATTATAAAATATAATATGAGTAAAGTATGACAAAGTTAAAGAATTTTAAGCTTGACCAAGTTTGAAAATTATAAAATATAATATGAGTAAAGTATGACAAAAGTTAAAAAATCTCAAGTTTGACCAAATTTAAAAATAATAAAATATAATACAAGTCAAATATGACAAAATAAAAAAATTTTAAGTTAAACAAAAATTAAAAGTAATCAAATATAATATAAGTCAAGTATGTAATAAAAGTTTAAAAATTTTAAGTTTGACCAAATTTCAAAATTTCAAAAGTTTAATAAAATAAAAAATTTCTAAAAATTGATCTCAATAGACTTGTACTATAAAATTGAAATATTTAACTAATTTAAGTAAGTCATCGAAATATATATATAAGTTAATTTATTATTTGCAGCTTATGGAGGACCAGCACCAGGACAATCTCCAGTACCCTACAACACTGGACAATACAGTGCTCCTGTAGGACGAGTATTTCCAGGACCAGGACCTGCATATCCTTCGCCACAAGCTTCCTTCAGCAAGCCTGCTTTTCAACCTCACAACTACCAATCACAACAATTAGTCGGTGCTTACTGAAATTCGGACAAAATTTACAATTGTACATAATTTAGGCCAATAAATTGTTCCCTCCTTTTTTTTATAAAATAGGTGCCTGTCATTCTTCTCCATATTCATCCTGAACGATAAATTTAATCTATTTAGTTGACGTTTCAATTTTAATTGCAAACTTATTGATTTATAGTCAAGTTTTTATATTTCTATTCCTGTACTATTTTTGGTTTGATATTTTTTAATATTTTGGTTTGATATTTTTTAATAATTTTGGTTTGATATTTTTTAATACTTTGATTTCATATTTTTTACTATTTTCGGTTTGATATTTTTTACTATTTTTGGTTTGATATTTTTTACTATTTTTATTTTGATATTCTTTAATATTTTAGTTTGATATTTTGAATTTTTAGATTTACAATTTTTTTGCTGAATGTCAGAAGATGAAAAAGGAAATCTTAAATTATTTTTGTAACATAAAACATAATTTAATGTAAATAGGAAATTACAAGAAAATTATTAACGTAGCTTTAAAAGTTTTTACTACCACTTTTTTAAATGTTATATATTCTAGTTCTTTTTGTACAAAGAAAATTAATTTTTAGTATTACCTGCAATTATATTTTATTTTACATATTTTATATAAGAAAATTAATTTTGCACAGGAAATTCATTTCATAATAAATTAATTTTGCACAGAAAATTCATTTCATTTCATACTAATTTAACTTGAAAAAATATTACAAAATAATAGAAATAAATTATACTAATTTTTGTCTGTCCCTCAATTTAATAAATTCAAAAAAAATATGTAAAATTCCAAGCATTTATTATCGAAATAAAGGAAGGAACATATTATTCCACAAATTATTAATGTGAATAATAAATGTGTTTGAACGAACAATGTTTTTAAATCATTTTCTTCATTCATTAGATCTCTCGTAACAGTGAATATATTTATTTAGGTCAGTCTGAAATAAATTCGCGATCAATAATCCACGGAATCAACGTAGCTGACAAATCAGCAACGAGTCGTGAGAAACCACCGGTTAACCTATATTTGATTTCACTATGCGCTGTGGTCAACGTAATACAAGAATTAGAAAGATGTCCTAACCTCCTCCAGTCAACGAGAACACCCCTTCATGGCCGTTTGGCGTGAAAATTTTATTCTTATTTCTATGACTGCGTAGAGAACTTTGTTAATAAAAGCAAATTTATAATAGAGAACTTTATTCAAACATTTTATGTTATAACTAAATTATTGATTTTATGTAGGTACCTACATAACCTAATTTAGAAATGAAGATTTATGTGGTTGGTTAATTTTAAAAAATTACTGTTCGTTTTTAATCAATTTTGACAGAAGTTTCAGACAAAAGTTTAGTTCATTTTGAAGAAGTAAAATCTATATTATTTAACCTTGCATTAGTTAATTTTTAAAAATTATAATTTGCATGTTCAAGTTTTTGATCAATTTTGACAAAAGTTTGTGACAAAAGTTTAGTTAATTTTAAAGAATTAAAATCTGTGTAATTTAACCTTGTATTAGTTAATTTTGAAAAATTATAATTTACAAGTTTGATTAATTTTGAAGATTTAAAGTCTACATAATTCAACTTTAAATCAATCAATTTTGAAAAACTACAGCTTACACATTCCTTTAATTCTAAAGACAAATAATAATTTGAAAAAATTGAATTAAATAATTCCAAAAAAAATTGAAATCTAAATAATTTAATTTTGCACTAAAAATTAACAATTTTAAAATAGAGTTAAAATTTAAAAAAAAACTATCAGACAGTAAATTATCTGATAATTAGTATAATTAATTTCTACATTGACGTGTACTGCCTAAATTGTGAAGGGCAAATCGATGGAAGTTTCGTGGAAATGGGATTACCTTTCATAAGTTAGCTCTAGATCGTAATTATTACGAAATAGGTCAGTGGTGCCTCTGAAAGACGTGAGAAGAAACGCGAGGAACGTGGATTCGTTCCTGTTGAACGAACTTGATCATCATGATTCGTCGATTTTTTGTACGGAAAGGTCGAGTATTATCAATTGGGTTCGAAGCATTCTTCAACGTGCGTGTAATTCAGCCATTACGTATTAATAATGGCGACATTGTAGCACTTCAAAATTTTCAATGATTTATAATAATTCAAACAAACTTTATAATAAATTATAAGATTCATTACTACATACATTACTACATACGTTATTAGATATGTTACCGTGAAAGACCGAAATTGGAAAATGTCGACATTCACCGGTGAATCACAGATATGCTCTGGTGGAGGTCCAAAAGAGAGGAGCCGACAAAGAAGCGACTGGCTCTCTCCCGCCAAATCCTGTGTTCTGCTGGGAGTCAGTCAGCTTTGTCAATCTTATGCAAACTTTGATGATGCGAGCAACGTTTTCTTAATTTTTTTCCAATACCGTAATTTATACTGAATGGATACTGCAGTAAATCGTGATCTTTTTCTTGAAAAGTTAAATGCATTAATTGCGGGTAAACGAGAAGACAACTGTTTTTATTTTTCTCAAGAAAAGTACTCTAAAATACTTTCTGAAGTGGTTTCTGCTAAAACTAAGTGCAACACACCTTTGGATTACAGACGATTAAAACGTTTTGACGTTTTAAAAATTAATGATGAAAGGAAATTAATTGTACCATTAAAATCAGGGGAAACGAATATACAGTATTATGTTACCAATGAAAAATTGTTCAGTATTTAAAAATTATAATTTGCATGTTCAAGTTTTTGATCAATTTTGACAAAAGTTTGTGACAAAAGTTTAGTTAATTTTAAAGAATTAAAATCTGTGTAATTTAACCTTGTATTAGTTAATTTTGAAAAATTATAATTTACAAGTTTGATTAATTTTGAAGATTTAAAGTCTACATAATTCAACTTTAAATCAATCAATTTTGAAAAACTACAGCTTACACATTCCTTTAATTCTAAAGACAAATAATAATTTGAAAAAATTGAATTAAATAATTCCAAAAAAAATTGAAATCTAAATAATTTAATTTTGCACTAAAAATTAACAATTTTAAAATAGAGTTAAAATTTAAAAAAAAACTATCAGACAGTAAATTATCTGATAATTAGTATAATTAATTTCTACATTGACGTGTACTGCCTAAATTGTGAAGGGCAAATCGATGGAAGTTTCGTGGAAATGGGATTACCTTTCATAAGTTAGCTCTAGATCGTAATTATTACGAAATAGGTCAGTGGTGCCTCTGAAAGACGTGAGAAGAAACGCGAGGAACGTGGATTCGTTCCTGTTGAACGAACTTGATCATCATGATTCGTCGATTTTTTGTACGGAAAGGTCGAGTATTATCAATTGGGTTCGAAGCATTCTTCAACGTGCGTGTAATTCAGCCATTACGTATTAATAATGGCGACATTGTAGCACTTCAAAATTTTCAATGATTTATAATAATTCAAACAAACTTTATAATAAATTATAAGATTCATTACTACATACATTACTACATACGTTATTAGATATGTTACCGTGAAAGACCGAAATTGGAAAATGTCGACATTCACCGGTGAATCACAGATATGCTCTGGTGGAGGTCCAAAAGAGAGGAGCCGACAAAGAAGCGACTGGCTCTCTCCCGCCAAATCCTGTGTTCTGCTGGGAGTCAGTCAGCTTTGTCAATCTTATGCAAACTTTGATGATGCGAGCAACGTTTTCTTAATTTTTTTCCAATACCGTAATTTATACTGAATGGATACTGCAGTAAATCGTGATCTTTTTCTTGAAAAGTTAAATGCATTAATTGCGGGTAAACGAGAAGACAACTGTTTTTATTTTTCTCAAGAAAAGTACTCTAAAATACTTTCTGAAGTGGTTTCTGCTAAAACTAAGTGCAACACACCTTTGGATTACAGACGATTAAAACGTTTTGACGTTTTAAAAATTAATGATGAAAGGAAATTAATTGTACCATTAAAATCAGGGGAAACGAATATACAGTATTATGTTACCAATGAAAAATTGTTCAGTATACTATATGAAACTCACGCCAGAATAGGCCACGGAGGAAGAACACGTATGCTTAGAATGTACTATGTGTTTTAAATTCTTGGTCTCTCCTCTCAGAAAGAGAGGCGAAAAAGTTACGTCACCCTTGTGACGTTTTATAGCGACTGAATTACGGAGAAGAAAATATAAATCTCCGACATGTTCAACATTCACCATTAGTGCAAGGTGAATGTCGACATTTACCGGTGTAAGTCAGAAATAAGGGTATTTAGCAAATATTTCGGACATACACCAAGCGACTATGTGAATGTCGACATTCACCAGATTTCGGTCTTTCACGGTAACAGATACATTACTAGATACATTAGTCATATGATACTTTCATTGTTATAATAAAATGTTACAATAAAATGTTATAATAAAATGTTATAATAAAATGTTAAAATAAAATGTCAAAATAAAATGTTATAATACAAAATGAAGATATATGTGTGATTAAATACATGTAATTATGCCACACAAAATTTTTGTTACAAATTAATTGTAAAGTGAAGGTTCATCATATCTCTTATCTACGCATTGGAACAAGTTTGCGTGAAACTTTGCGCAATCGTTTCTTAAAGTTCTCGACCAAATTGTATCGTGTTACATAAACAGGGAATTTGAATCAGTGTTAATTAACCAAACCAGGCCAGCGTACTCGTTTTCTCGATAATTTCACTTATCAGATATTGATATATCATTATTTTTTACATTTTATAATTAATAACTTTAGTTTTCATATTTTATCATTTTACCATTATTTTTTACATTTTATAATCACATTAGAGTATCAAATTGTTAAAAACATAATATACAAAATTCTTCAGAAATTTTCATATTTTACAATGATTAGAATATGAAATTATTAAAAACGTTATAAAAAATTCTTCAAAAATTTTCATAATTTTTACAATCACGTCAGAGTATGAATATGTTAAAAACATTATACAAAATTCTTTCGACAATCACTTTCTTAAAAACTTCAAACAATAATAATTACTCTACAACAGTAATCAAAAAAGATTCTAAAATTCACAGTCAAACTTTATTATATCAAAAGAACGACAAAAAAGTAAAAATAAATTGTCGTACTTGTATCTAAAAATTTCCAAAATTCTAATTTCTAATTTTCATTAAAAAAGATACCAAATTTAGAATGTGGAAGGTAACAATAGTTTAATAACTCAGAAGCATCGTTTATAAAGGGAACTAGTCCTCGTCGTAGAAAGAGGACTACCTTGAAGGGATCGTTAGATCACTAGGAGAGCTATGATCCTGTCCAGTCGTCCGTGAATAAGGCTTGTTTTGAAACCGCAGAAAAACTTTTGCTTAAGTTTTGCGGCGAAGGGTGAGATTGCAGTGCGTGAAAACTCGGCCTCGAAAAGTCGAGACGGGATATCAGGGACGTTTGAGGACGACATCAACATTTTATCGTCGCTCCTCAATTTTTTATTCTATTTCTACATTCTACGAAACATAGTACTCTTCGATCACGTCAATTATACATTTTAATCATTTTTACCAACTTATTTAATTTTTTCCAATTTATTTTTAATTTATTCTAAAACTAATTCTTCTACAAATTAATCTTATTACTAGTCTATCAAGTTGGTAATCAAACATTAGAATTTTAATTAAAATTTTTGTTCTTCGAAATTTCTTTCTCCAGTTCTTTTATTAGTTTCATATTGAAAGATTGATTTGTCATGGAAGATATATTTGTTAGCTAACAAATTGAATTTTGAAATATTGTACACTGCTGTTCTATGAATTAAAACAGAAAATTGCAATTGAATTGATAATAGTTTTGTTGAGTAAAAATAAATTTTTAGCAGTGTTTCGAGATTTCGAATATGGAGCAGAAATTATTAGGAGTTCGATTAATTTAAAGTGGATGCACTTGATAGGGTCACGGTTAATATTCATCACCAGTAGCGAAACAATTAAAGTATCATATTCATCCCAGATGTGACCATCGTAACGTGGTTTCCCGCCTCGACACCGCAACCCTATAAAAGCTAGATCGATCGATCGATATTGGCACATTCGCAACCAAGACGTCTATTTCGTGGCCGCTGGTGTTTCAGCAGCATGAGACTAATCGTAAGTTCGATTTTGAACAAGGTTGCTTCTTTAAACAATTTACGAAAAAAGAGGATATCGTGGACGAACAGTGGATTCATTAATTTTAAACGTTATCAAAAAAAATGTACAAAAAGTCGTAATAAAATGAGTATAGTTTAAAAATTGTTAAATTATAATTAATTAAGTTGGTCATATTTAATGAATATATATTTTGATAAATAATAACGTTTCTAATAAATAAATTAATAATATTTTTAATACTAATAAGTTTAATAAAAATTATATATTTAAAATTGAGTCAATTTGTTAAAGAATTTTTATTTTAAACACAAGAAATATTAAGTAAATAATGAATATTTTATTTTTATAAAATTAATGAAGAAGTCACTTCGTGTCAACTTACTATAAATTAAAAATGAAAATGAAGAAACAAATTAAAAATGAAGGTTCCAATGTTCAGATTTTTGAGTTTCTTTTAAATTGTGAGATTGGTAGCAAACCTAACTTAACAAAACAATAATTCATCTTTTTCTTCTGAACAACAATTTAAAATTGAATATATAAGAGGTAAATTTTGTAGAAAAACAAAAGAAATCGCATACTAAAAATATATCAGTAATTTTCACAAAAATTTTTCTGAAAAACTTCTTTTTAATATAAATAATTAAAGTCCTAAAAATTTGTAATAAAACTTAATAAAAGTCCCAAAGATTTGAAATAAAACTTAATAAAAGTCCCAAAGATTTGTAATAAAACTTAATAAAAGTCCCAAAAATTTGTAATTTTTAAATTTGACTAAATGTAATTATACTATCAACCTCATATTTTTAAAATTCCTCCAAAGGTAATAAAACAAAAAAACGAAAAATAATTAACAAAATGTTAACTTTGATTTGTTTTTTAGATAGTCCTGGCAACGTTAGCCACATTGGCAAGCGCCGAAATATACGAAGACAGAGTATATTACCAATACCGTGGTCCTCCAGCGCCCCTCAGCAACGATGGGATGGTCATGGACACACCGGAAGTGGCCCACGCGAGAGCTGCGCATCTGGCTATGCACGCTGAAACCGTAGACAGATTGAGGAAGGCGAGAAACGATTATGAAATGTACGAAAACAATGAGATGTCGTATATGACACCTTCCATGATGGATGAGCCGATGATGCCGAAACGTCAGCGTCAGAGAATGTTTGCTCCTTCGCCTAGGGATGGAAGGATGATGAACACCCCTGAGGTAAATACTTTGGAATTATTGTAGAAATTGGGTTTGGTGGAGGGAAGTAGCTAAAATTGAGGGAAGGTTAAGTTTATGGGTTGATGTGGGTAGATTTTCAAGTTTTTTAATTGGTAATTCCATTGTGAAGTTCCTTCGTTTCAGATTCTTGATTTTCGTAAACTAATAATATTAAGTTTTACACATTCCACGTCTACTATTTTACGGATCCACCAATTCAGAAATTTGCAAATGCCTAAAGTCCAAATCATAAAATCTTCAAATTGCTGAATTTTCAAATCAATACATTCCCAAATTTCTACATTCCCAAATCCCTAGATCCCCAAATCCCTACATTCTCAAATCCCTACATTCCCAAATCTCTAGATCCCCAAATCCCTACATTCCCAAATCTCCACATTCCCAAATCCCTACATTCCCAAATTCCTACATTCCCAAATTCCTACATTCCCCAATCCCTACATTCCCAAATTCCTACACTCCCAAATCCCTACATTCCCAAATTTCTACATTCCCAAATCTCCACATTCCCCAATCCCTACATTCCCAAATCTCCACATTCCCAAATCCCTACATTCCCAAATCCCTAGATCCCCAAATCCCTATACCCCCAAATCCCTAGACCCCCAAATCCCTAGATCCCCAAATTCCTAAATCCCCAAATTCCTAGACCCCCAAATCCCTAGACTCCCAAATCCCTAGACCCCCAAATCCCTACATTCTCAAATCCCTGGATCCCCAAATCTCTAGGTCCCCAAATCCCTAAATCCCTACACCTTCAAGTCCCCAAATCCCTGGATCCCCAAATCTCTAAGTCCCCAAATCCCCAAAATCCCTACACCTTCAAGTCCCCAAACCTCTAAGTCCCCAAATCCCTAAATCCCTACACCTTCAAGTCCCCAAATCTCTAAATCCCTACACCTTCAAACCCCCAAATCCCTAAACCACCACACCTTTAAATACCCAAATTCCCAAATTCCCAAAACTCCAAAATTCCAAAATTCCAAAATTCCCAAATTCCAAAATTCCCAAATTCCTAAATCCCTACACGTCCAAATTCCCAAATCCCCAAGTCTCCACCCTCCTCTAAGTCAATCTTCCAAAACTGAGAATACTCTCCCAGAACAATATAAACATCATCCATACATCCATTTTAATCTCAGTCGTCGTTCTCATTCAAGATGGCGGAGCCAAAGAACTCCTACTTATCGACGCGAGCTCGAGCAGCATCGAAAGCGTCGGAGTTTTACGAGTTCGACGCGTTCAACGGACAGAAGAACTTAATTTACCTTACTCCGCTACGCGTTACGTATAAACACACGACACCGGTGGGTTATCGAGGACCCTTCGCACCACTCGGTCCGGATGGACGCGTCGTGGACACGCCGGAAGTGATGAGGGCGCGCGAGGCACACATGAAGGCTCACGCTCGTGCCATGGCACTTTCCACGCAGAATGACCTTTATTATTGAAAAAATATTAAGAATTTTTAATGAAGTTCGGATGAGCGAGTACGTAGAATATCTTGGAGTATTGCTTTAGCTCTTTTTATACCGATTATCTTCGAGCTTGTCCGAATCTCATTGAATTTAATGTAAAAATAATGTAAATTAAGGATTACAAGAAACCAAAATCATTCGAGCTTTTGTCAAACAGTTAACATTCGATCATTTAGACTTGAGAGAGAAGAATTTATGTTGTACCTGACTTTTTTACTGTTTTGTTCGGCATTTTGAAATGCATAGAATTCCCGGTTGAAAGTTGACAGAAGTCGAATGACGAATATAGTAGACACTATTGTACTTTGTAAATAATGTTTATTTTAGATTTATTCCAGTTGTTTTGTATACCTAGATGAATTTCATTGCCATACAATTGTTAAGTGATCGTGAAATTTTTAAGTTATCGTTAAGTGTTTATATCTGTGACACGGTGTATCTTGTGTTGATGAAAATGTTATTAAATTAAGAAGTTTTGCCACCGATATGTATTCCATTTTTTTACTGCTTCTTCGTGGTGAAATAAAAGAATTTTTGTTTGTTCCCTTTTATCACTTACTAGTCTACTCAGTTATTCACTAGCTAGTCTACTTATTAGTTTATACACTTGATAGTTTATTTACTAATTCATTAACAGCTCACCGATGTCAACTTGAAGCTAACCCAGCTACTATTTGTCAGAATAGAAAAATGGACGCCATTTTCGGTATATCGGCTAACACCAATTAGACCAAAAATGACGGTCGGCAAACGTCTCGAGATAGCGCGAATCGCGTTCAGCAGTTATGGTCATTATTCTTATTTGCCGAAATGTAACTGGAAGTGTTCACGGTGGTTAGGTGGAGCGAGTGGCTTCTTTTACTCTGGCTCGACCTACGCGCCAACTCCTGGCTTGTCTACAGTAGAGACTGTGATGATCCGAGGGAACGTAGGGATTCTGGGAAGCTAGGAAATATGGCGATTCCGAGGACTGTGAGAATCTGGGGAATTCGGGAACTGTAGAGAATGTGGGGATGTGGGGACCTGGGGATCCGAGGGACTGTGGACTGTGGAGGTCCTAGCGAACTTGGCACTGGGGCTTGTCTACAGTAGAGACTGTGATGATCCAAGGGAACGTAGGGATTCTGGGAAGCTAGGAAATATGGAGATTCCGAGGACTGTGAGAATCTGGGGAATTCGAGAACTGTAGAGAATGTGGGGATGTGGGGACCTGGGGATCCGAGGGACTGTGGACTGTGGAGGTTCTAGCGAACTTGGCACTGGAGACTGAAACTGTGGATATATAGGGAATCTGGGGGTCTGGAACTGTGGAGACTCTGGGGACCATGGGAACTAGGTATCCTAACTTATAGTTTTCAGAGAATATTGAATGTGGGGACTCTCCTTGTTGTATACCACCTTTGTAACGTTCTCTATAATACGTAATTTGACGCGTGGTAATTCAACTTGTGGTAATTCGACTCCGGGTAATTGGACGCGTGGTAATTTGACGCGTGGTAATTCAACTTGTGGTAATTCGACTCCGGGTTAACGCGTGGTAATTCGGCGCATGGTAATTCGATATGTGGTGATTCGGCGCGTAGTAATTCGTCGCGTGGTAATTTGACGCGTGGTAATTCGACTCCTAGTGATTCGACGCGTGGTAATTCGGCGCGTGGGTATTCGACGCGTGGTAATTTGATCCTTGAATATTCAGCACGTGGTAATTTGATCTTTGAGTATTCGGCGCGTGGTAATTCGATATGTGGTGATTCGACACGTAGTAATTCGTCGCGTGGTAATTTGACGCGTGGTAATTCGACTCCTGGTAATTGGACGCGTGGTAATTCGGCGCGTGGGTATTCGATGCGTGGTAATTTGATCCTTGAGTATTGAGCGCCTGGTAATTTGATCCTTGAATATTCGGCGCGTGGTAATTCGATGTGTGGTGATTCGGCGCGTAGTAATTCGTCGCGTGGTAATTTGACGCGTGGTAATTCGGCGCGTGGGTATTCGACGCGTTGTAATTTGATCCTTGAGTATTCAGCGCGTGGTAATTCGATATGTAGTGATTCGGCGCGTAGTAATTCGACGCGTGGTAATTCGATGCGGTAGTAGTAATTCGACGTATCGTAATTTGATCCTTGAGTATTCGGCGCGTGGTAATTCGATATGTGGTGATTCGGCGCATAGTAATTCGACGCATGGTAATTCGATGCGTGGTATTTCTTTTACTTTGAACTTCATGCGCCAACTTGTGGGTTGACTTCTGTACTATATTCATATTCTACTTTATCGACAAGCCTACCGCACTAATTAATTCACTTAGCCTATTAATCTATTAGCTCGCGTATTTCTTACTTGACTACCGATACATTACTGATAGAGCTAATGCGCATAATCTATCGACTGATAAATTTTCATTTCAATACTTATCTACTATTTCAATCACTTGTTTTCGATTTTATCTATTTCTCACATAATACATTACTTGTATTTTCTCGACACTTCCTTTTGCATTCATTTATACAGTCAATTAGATATTAATTTATGTTTCTGCAATCACATCCTTTACCTACTTCCTCTCTAACCTTGACCATACGATTATTATCCATACTCATGTATCTGGTTCAGTTGTATCTTCTCTTTCATATGCCTTTGAAAATTTCAAGTATACCATATGGATCCTGATTTAACCTATGTGGGCATGCACTTATTCCGTCATCCTACATCGTCCCAGATTACTCACGCTTGAATGTAGGTAAATAAGTAAGCAGGTAATGTAGGCGTCGGCCAATGTGAAATGGAAAGGAAGAGCACTCCCTGTTTGATCTATGCGTTGTGAAACGTGAATACCACATAAGAATTCCTGACATTAACCGGAATTCGAGTGATGCCGATTGTTCAAATCTCTTTCGATATTTTATGCGAAATGACTTGATCGAGATATTATTGTACAGTGGCGTAGCTAGGACTCATATTTTAGGTGAACCAGGTTTCAAACGTATCATTGTTTCTGGAAGTTTGGGGATTTGGGGATTTGGAGATTTAGGGATTTATGGACTTAGAGATTTGGGGATTTAGGAATTTGAAAATTTGAGGAATTATTAATTCTATTTATTAAACAAAGTCGTTTGATTTCTTAAAAATCTCCAAACAAATCTTTTGTTTCCATATACCTTACGTCTTTTGTGCAATATATCGAGTGTTCTCTATCTACATCGCCATTATCAGAACTCATCATCTACTTCAATTTGCAACCACCATAAATCCTCATCTCCCCATCTATTTTCCTTGTTTACTTCTCCCGATCCATCGATAAGAAGAAATTTGATCCAGATTTTAACCTTGAACGAAAGATCGGATTTCATTATTCATCACGCTTTATATGGCCAATTAAACGCAGTCGTCGCGATAAGGATCACGATAAATGACTCGTGATCCGAGTTCTGATCGAGCAAATGATCCGTGAATCGTGTCGGCTACCGGTAGTTGAACTAACCCCAACGTGCAGACACCATGGAACCGGTTCCATCGCTTAAAAAACGGAGAACGTGACACCGTGTATCCTAGACGGTAATTCGTGTTGCCAACAAGGACGTGATTGATCATGCTTGACGAAGAATGCCACGCTTTAAGGTCCTGAAACTTTGATTTCAGTTGACTGTTCTTTAACATTTGCCTACAAAAATGTAAGTCGTTGTATGTGAGACATCTGTCATTTTTATATATGTCATTCTATATAAGTCATTCTACATATATCATTCTATATAATATGTCTTCAAACATTTCAAGCCATGTGTTCCCACTAGCATTTTATTTTTTTTGGAAAAATAACAATGCTTGTATAGATATTCAATACTTTATTCAACAAATAAATTGTTACAATAAAAATAATATGTCTCTTCGTGTTAAAAGTTTGAGTTGTCATATGAGTATATTGAGAACATATGCACATATGTGTAAACATATGTGTATATGTGTACATGTGTATATGTGTATTTTAAATGCATTGTATAAATATTCAATACCTAATTCAGCAAATAAATTGTTATAATAAAAATAATACATTTCTTCATATTAAAAATTTGAGTACTAATATGAGTATACTGGGAACATATGAACATATGTGTAAATATATGTGTATATGTGTACATGTGTATATGTGTATTTTAAATGCACTGTATAAATATTCAATACTTTATTCAGCAAATAAATTGTTATAATAAAAATAATATGTCTCTTCATGTTAAAAATTTGAGTAGTCATATAAGTATATTGAGAACATATGAACATATGTGTAAATATATGTGTATATGTGTACATGTGTATATGTGTATTTTAAATGCACTGTATAAATATTCAATACTTTATTCAACAAATAAATTGTTACAATAAAAATAATGTCTCTACGTATTAAAAATTTGAGTACTCATATGAGTATATTGGGAACACATGTGCACATGTGTATATGAATGTCAATGCTGTGTACTCGTTTCAAATGCACTGTATAGATATTCAATATTTTATTGAACAAATAAATTGTTATAATGAAAATAATACATCTCTTCGTATTAAAAATTTGAGTACTCATATGAGTATACTGCGAACACATGTGCACATGTGTAGATGAAAGTCAATGCTGTGTACTCATTTTAAATGCACTATATAGATATTCAATATTTTATTGAACAAATAAATAGTTATAATAAAAATAATATATCTCTTCACATTAAAAATTTGAGTACTCATATGAGTATACTGGGAACACATATGTACATGTGTATATGAAAATAAATGCAGTGTCAAATGAGTACTGGGGCAAAATGAATTAAGTAGATTAATGAAGGTTAGGTTAGGTTCGTTTTCACTTGTAGGTTTGCAGGTTGAAAAAAAAACTAGTCTTTGCTAGGGATTAATTATAATCTCCATTATGTACAAGCATAATTTACAAATTTATTCACCTGCGCTACTCAAGAGGTTAATACACGAAAATATTCGAACAAACTTCATTTACATCAAAATTGCAATTCTGAAAAATTAGACTCACAAATTACAATTAAAATTGTATAACCGAAATTTGTCTAAGTGAGAAATAAATTTCATTTCATTGAAATGAAAAGTGACTACGGATCTATTGTTCGAGTGCTCTCGTGTACACTTTCCCTGACTAACAAACGCGAAAGCGATGAAGAGATCACCTTGAAGAGGAATGTGACAAGATTTTTGCAGAAGGATATCTGTAACGGTACACTTCACCGTTATTCCATTTCCATTCGAGAACTATTCCAAACGTTCTCACTTTCAACCAATAATTTTTCCTTTTCACAACTTTTTTACGTTTTTGCACTTTTTTACAAAATTAACGAAGATTAAAAATCTCACGAAGAAAGACATTTTTTTTGAAGAAAGGAAAGGAGGTAGATGAAACACGATTGCAAATGACCAGCCGCAACCGCAATAAGAAAGAATGAAAATAGAGAAAAAAATATAGAGTTGATTTTCAGTAATATTTTCTCTGTCACAATGATCGAGGTAGATCGAGTGGATCGAGGTAGAACATGAAAGAAATTAAAATCGTTCTAATACTGGTTCCAACTGTTTCCGTTCCAGGAGGGATTGTAGGCGCCTGAGGGGTTCCATGATGGGTTGTGGGGACCGGGTGCCGGTGGAGCGGGACGTTGCGCTTCGGCGTTGAACAGAGAGAAGTGCACCGCTTTCGCTTGTTGGACTTCTGGGGTGTCTACTACGCGACCGTCAGGGCCTAATGGAGCTGGGGGTCCACTGGAAGATTGCAATCATAATGTTACAAATTGGAGATCAGGTTAAAAAAGATTTAGACGTGTGGATACAGCAGTTACTTGAGTATCAGGAAATTATGTAACGTGTCTTTAACAAGTGGATGATGAAAGACGAGGTTTACTTTGAGTATTAAAATAAACTTGCATGGTATTCAAGTATATGATTATAATTCATATGTGATTATAAAACAGTGGAAATTATGTAACATGACTTTAACTAGTGGATGATAGAAGACAAAGGCTATTTCAAATATTAAAATAAACTTGTGTGGTGTTCAATTATATATGATTATATAGCAATGGAAATTATGCAACATGTCTTTAGGAAGTGGATGATGAAAGACAAAGGCTACTTCGAATATTAAAATAAACTTCTATAGTATTTAATTATATATGATTATAAAGGATTGGAAATTATGTAACGTGACTTTAACTAGTAGATGGCAAAAGACAAAGGCTACTTCGAATATTAAAATAAACTTCTATAGTATTTAATTATATATGATTATAATGGATTGGAAATTATGTAACATGACTTTAACTAGTGGATGACAAAAGACAAAGGCTACTTCGAATATTATAATAAACTTCTATAGTATTTAATTATGTATGATTATAAAGGATTGGAAATTATGTAACGTGACTTTAACTAGTGGATGATGAAAGACAAAGGCTACTTCAAATATTGAAATGAACTTGTGTAGTCTTCGTAAATATAGGTGTTTAACCCTTCAACTTCAGATGTGGTTTATAAATCATATGTTAAAATTAAAATGAGAAATGTGATATATAAACAATAAGCTAATTCTTGCTAATAAATCAAACAACACCTACTGTCTATATGCCACTAAAATTACAGCAAACAGATCTTAATACAAATCTAGATATAAAATACAATATCAATTCAGTAATAAGATCAGATGAAAATTAGTTAAGATTAAATTGAAGCTTATTGAAAAAAGAAGATATCTACAGTCAAAAATGTAAAACATTAAAAATTGAAACTTACTAAAAGAAAAAATACCTACAGTCGAAATTATAAAGCATCAAAAATTGAAACTTACTAAAAGAAAAAATACCCACAGTCGAAATTATAAAGCATTAAAAATTGAAACTTATTAAAAGAAAAAGTACAAGTAAGACCTCCAGTAAAAAATGTTAAACATTAAATTGAAACGTATTAAAAAAAAACCACCCACAGTCAAATATATTAAAAGATGAATGAGAAATATCTGTAAATTCCGTTACTAAAATAAATATCTAAAACCTGTAGTGTGCGCCATAGTTTCCAGGTGCATAGGGACCAGCAGGGCCGGGATAAGGGCCACCAGGGCCCCCGGGGCCTTTGGGCGCCCTAGCATTGGCGTCAGCTAGCGCGGCTAAGTGAGCTGCCTTCAACTGTGCCACTTCCGGTGTGTCTACCACTCTTCCGTCGGGTCCTAATGGCGCTGGGGCTGCGTGGCCACCATACGCTCCAGGATGACCACCGCCATACCACTGTGGTGCACAGCAAACCACGTGCAAGGTGACAAAAAGAAGAATCTGAGGACAAGAAAAATTTTGTTGATACACTATGTATGTTTAATAATATTCATATTGTGTGAATATAATTTTTGTGAATGTTATGTGGATATTAATTTTGTAAACATTATGTGAATATTATTTTTGTAAACATTATGTGAATATTATTTTTGTAAATGTTACGTGAATATGATTTATATAGACATGTAAATATTATTTAAGTGAAAATTATTTACATTTAATTTGGGTAATTTGTTTGAAATAGTGATCTGAGGAATGCCTTGTATTGTCTAATACCAAGAGTGAGAAATGATTAAATATTATTTGTACACATGTATAATTCAGTACTATTTCTTGTCATATTTTAATAATATTTAGTTGCTTAATAAGTAAAAGACCTTCTGGCAGTATTTGAAAAATAAAAATTCTACTAATCGATCTTGATTTTTATAATAATATTTATGTGATTCAAATTTTGAAATTGTGGGTCATGTACCTTGACTGTGTTGGTTAACAAAAATTTTAAAATAATAGACACTGAGATTCATCTTAAACAAATTCAATTTAATTTAGGTAGAACGATCAAAAAATTGAAGAATAAGAAAATAGGAATACTAGGTAATATACAGAAAGGTCATATATTAAATGACCTAGAATTACTATCCTGATGAAAATAAAAATCGCAAATAATACAATTATTTGACAAAACATTTCGACACAAAAATATTTAAGAGAATTTTGTAAGCCTATTTTGTAATAAACTCAGCACAAATTTGAACATACTAAAAAGTGAAGTAAAGGAACAGGAAATAACGAAGAAAGACGTCTACTCACAAGGTACCGGATCATCCTGTCGAAGCTCAGAACACGTCGATCCAGCGACTATCAAAAGAGCTTTAGATCCACTATCGTCGATCGTCCAATTTATAGGGGTACAGGCTGCGTTAGTATAAGGTGCCCCACCCCTTGTAAGGCGGTGAGACACAACGGGGTATAACCACACCCAGGAAAATGCTCTGCTTAAGACTGGCTGCCATGCCCCGTAACATTTACCAGGCATTAACAATGACATCGTGTCCCGTAACCTCGTCAGGAATAAAACTCGATTGCCAGCTATGCGACACTAGCACGTGGACGCCCGTCATCGCGGATGCAATTCCGACGTCCTCGTTATTCCTATATCTTATCCTATTAATCCACTGCTATCCTATTAATCTCATATTTTTCACTGTTATTCCTAATTTTCATGTTTGAAAAATTATTTATGTGTGCAAAGTAGGTGTGAATAATAACGGGATTGAAGACGAGATTTGAAGATTGTAGTTTTTGGGACTTTGAGGAATGTGGAAGGCATATTCAAACTTTTATGGTTGGATGTACTAGTTACTAGTTTATTAAGTTTAATACTTTAGTTAGGTATTTGAACTAAGGGTCAGAGATGGTGGAATAAGTTTGGTTCGTACAGAATTGTATCCTAGGAGATAGTCTTATATCCATCTGCTACATGCATAGATATGTGATTAAATATGTGGACATATGTGATTAGATATACTAGTTTATTAATTAAGTTCTCAAATAATACTGTATTTTCATATTTCCACTAAGGGTCAGAAGTGGTGTAATAAATTAGGTTCCTCATATTTCCACTAAGGGGCAGAAGTGGTGTAATAAATTAGGTTCCCCATATCCACTGTGTCCACACATGTGAACATATGTGAATACATACACTAGTTTATTAAGTTCTCAAATAATACTTTATTCAGATATTTCCATTCAAGATCAGAAATTGTATAATAAACAAGGTTTCTACAAAATTGTATCCTAAGTAAAATTGCATCCTAGTCCCCACATGCGCCATGTCCACACATGTGGACATATGTGGTCACATACACTAGTTTAACAAGTTCTAATACTTTATCCAGATATTCAAACTAAAAGTCAAAAATGGTATAATAAAATAGATTCCCCTAAATTGCATCCTAGGTAAAATTGCATCCTAGTCCCCACATGCGCCATGCCCACACATGTGGACATATGTGGTCACATACACTAATTTAACAAGTTCTAATACTTTATTTTGATGTTCAAACTAAAAGTCAAAAATGGTATAATAAATTAGATTCCCCTAAATTGCATCCTAGGTAAAATTGCATCCTAGTCCCCACATGCGCCATGCCCACACATGTGGACATATGTGGTCACATACACTAGTTTAACAAGTTCTAATACTTTATCCAGATATTCAAACTAAAATTCAAAAATGGTATGATAAATTAGGTTCCTCTATATTGTATCCTAAGTAAAATTGCATCCTAGTCCCCACATGCGCCATGCCCACACATGTGGACATATGTGGTCACATACACTAATTTAACAAGTTCTAATACTTTATTTTGATGTTCAAACTAAAAGTCAAAAATGGTATAATAAATTAGATTCCCCTAAATTGCATCCTAGGTAAAATTGCATCCTAGTCCCCACATGTGCCATGTCCACACATGTGGACATACGTGGTCACATACACTAGTTTAACAAGTTCTAATACTTTATCCAGATATTCAAACTAAAATTCAAAAATGGTATGATAAATTAGGTTCCTCTATATTGTATCCTAAGTAAAATTGCATCCTAGTCCCCACATGTCCATATATGATCATATGTGGACATAACTGAACTATGGCGTTTAAATATCAAGTATGTAGGTGTCTCCAAGAAAAATAGTGATTGAAGAAGATTACTCAGAAGTTTATATCTCATATTACCAAGCATTCTATCATCGTTTCTTTTTGAAGATATTTACCTTAGACTTATAAACTTGTAGGGAAATCTGAGAATATGTAGACTGAGTGATGATGTGGACCGTGATAGTGTGGGATGTGTGGTAATGTGGATTGCTAGGAAATATGGAATGCGTGGTAATGAACACAAAATATGGGATAATGTGTGATAATGTAAAATGCGTGGTAATTGCTGAATAGTCCTCCATTCTCTACATTAGTATTTTTCTTAGAGAAAGGTATCTTAGGGAAGTACCCTACTATGTACTCTATTCATGTACCCTAAGTGTATCTACTTATTTACCTACTAGGTATCTACTTCTGTATCCACTTGTGTACCTATGTACCCTAGGCACTCGCAAGCGATCCTCTAATACATCATTTCCTCAGTTAAATCACAACATAGTCCTAAAGACTTCCAAGGAATGTATATCACGAGTGCACAATGAGAACCTCTCATATCCACATAAGCATTCCACATTTTAAACTTGAAATGATATCAGCAATCTAGGAAGTCGTACCATAAACCTTGATCAAAGCTAGAAAATTACAGATCTAACCGATACGTTCATACAATGATTCAAAGAAGCAGGTGATCATTTGCTACAATCGATACTTGCTACCACCGCCAAATAAACAACTGTTGATCAAAAATTATATGCCCGTCCATAAAACCTTGTTAGAGACCTCACTAGACTTCTACTGCCTTCTACTGAATTTAAACTGCCACCTTGTGTGCCACCACAATTTTCAAAGTACCTCAACTCCATTTTCACCTTCATCCGCGTGTTGTCACGCGGTGATACAAGTGGTGCACACAGCTTCCTTTTTATTTTTAAATAACGAACGTTGTTGCAACAGTTGTCCTGGTTCAAAGACCAACTCATGCATTGTTCGCGTGTTGACCTGAACGGAACTGCGAGCTTGTCGCCAACGCTTTGATAACGAGGTAGATGTGGTCGAGAGGACAGAGATTTGAATGGCTGAGAACGTGCTAGATCGGACGGGAATGCGTTACGCGAACTAATCAACGGGTGACATAACATTTTCGTATTGGTTACTCCAATTTTCTTACTATTTCCATACAATAATGTATGTCATTGTATGTATATGATTTTTATGTAAATTGACATGTCTTCACAATTTTCTTGTAACGTTACGTTGCTTCAAGTTTTGTTAACACTTGTTTTCATATTTCATCTTCGATTTTCTCACTATGTACTTTTGACGCAATATTTTTTATGAAGAATCGATGATTTTTTAATTTTATTTCTTCTTTAGTTGACTCAAATTTTTTCGATATTCCATTTTTATTTAATATTCTGTATTTTTATATCGTACACTTTATTGGTGCTTTCATGCAGTTTTCTGACTCGAAGGCGTGTGGGAGGAAATTGAAACCTAACCTCACAATTTTGTATCTTAATGTTAGTTCAATTATTGTTAATACCTCGCATGTTCATATCTCATGTCACCTCACATGTTCATATTCATACATGAATATATATGACTTAAGAGTTATACTCTCAAGTATAACATGATTAAAAGAGGCAACCATTTTCTCACTGTCAATTTTGTCAACACAAGCACACATCGCAAAAGGGTAACAAAATAAACAACAGAAGCTCCAGTAAATAATTGCAATCTCTTTAATCGGTCATCATAATCAATTCCATACAAAACCAAAACCATATCATACAATAAAACCTCGTACATCATAGCTCAAGTACAAAAAGAAGACAAAACCAGTGACGTTCGACTCTAGAACCAAAACTTCATCTCCAGATACCTCTAATTACGATATCCACGATAAATGTACTGGTTCTAAACTCGATCGTGCCTCAGACCCAATTCACCAATGGATCTGAGGATAATGTTGAACGATCTTCGAAAGTTGGTCCGCGTGCGCAGCCAAGTGCGCAGCCTTAGCGTGCGCAACTTCCGGCGTGTCGATCACGCGGCCATCGTGAGCCAATGGCGCTGGAGGACCGTGGTACGCGTTCTGCACGGGACTTATGTACTCCTCGTATTTTCCATCGGAATAATCCCCGTATCCCACGGGTGAAGCCTTCGCAGCCTCCACGGCGTACGCTGCGAGGTGTGCTGCCTTTGCGTGAGCCACTTCCGGCGTGTCGATTACTCTTCCATCTTGAGCTAGGGGTGCTGGAGGTCCGTGGTATATGCCGGCACCGGCGTACGGGCCGTACGTTGGAATGGCGGATGCTGAGAGGAGGAGACAACAAAATGGAAGCTGAAAAAAGTATTATAGTTTATTATTAGAGACTTCTATTATTCTATTATTATAGATGTAGTTCTTGACTTGATTAATAAATTTTGATGAGAGTAAATTTTGATGGTGATTGTTAGTAAATTATGGGGTAAATTTGTTATTTTATTGTAGAGACTAGTAGTACGTTTTTAATAAATGGAAGACTATAGGTCTTAGATTTAGGAGGAGTTTATAGCACAAATTTTTAACTTGCAATTACCAAGTGATCAAAGTCAGATTTTCTAAATGAGGACTTAAGATTTCCTTGAATTTTAAAAATTCTGAATTTCTAAACTTGCAAAACTCATCACCTATTTCTGAATTAACAAATTTCCATATTTTCAAGCTGTCAAACACCTAAATTCCCAAATCTTCCAGTTCTCAAATTCTCTAGTTCCCAAGTTCTCCAATTTCAAATTCTCAATTTCCCAAATCCTCCAAGTCCCAAATTCTTCAAGTCCCCAATTCTCCAAGTCCCAAATTCTCCAATTTCCAAATTCTCCAATTTCCAAATCCTCCAAGTCCCAAATTCTCAAATTCCCAAATTCTCCAATTTCCAAATCCTCCAAGTCCCAAATTCTCTAAGTTCCAAATTCTCAAATTCCCAAATTCTCCAATTTCCAAATCCTCCAAGTCCCAAATTCTCCAAGTCCCAAATTCTCAAATTCCCAAATTCTCCAACTTCCAAATCCTCCATGTCCCAAATTCTCCAATTCCCAAATTCTCCAGTTTCCAAATTCTCTAGTTTCCTAACTCTCCAATTCCAGAACTCTTCAATTCCCAAACTCTCCAATTCCCAAATCTAGAAAAATACAAAATCCTCCCAAATTCTACCACATCTCAGCACATATAAATAACAAAACTCCCCCCAAAAAATTCCCCAAACAAAAATCCACCAAACGAACAAAACTCCCCCCAAAAAACAGAAGTCCAACTAAAAGTTAGTCGGACTAAAATGCCAAAATTTGAGACTAGCATCAGAGATATGAGGAAAATTTTGAGGAAAACAGATACTCACAAGGAGCCTCATGTTTGCCATGATCCACGATCAGATGCTATTCTGCCGGTCGTAGAGACCCAGGTACACCTTATATAGTCGTGGAACAATACAAGCGCCCACTTGTTGCGCTTGTAAACAAGCTAACGCGAGTGTACGCGAAATATTTGCTCGCGCGAGCGCGCGTTCCGCTTGATTTTCACATAATAAGAAGAGGTAGGGAGAGGCGTATCTGTTTGAAAGAAACCACAGGGTGAAATGTTACTGTTGCGTCAATTTCGATAAACGGTCGTTGCTGAAACTCGTGAAAAAGTCATCTCCTTACGCCAGAGCGTCCTTCTTTGATTCGATTCGGTTCGAGGGTTCCGCCGGAAGTGTCTTCAAGGTTGCGACGCTGATCTTGAAGATGGGTGTCAGGGATTAGCTCTCTTGCCTTTCCATATTTCCTTCTTCTCTCGCTTTAATTTTTAGATTTGTAAAAGTGAAAAGTTTTGAGTATGCAGTTTTGTAAATTTTAGATGTGCAATTTTATAATTTTTAAATTATAAAATTTTGTAATTTTTGAATATATAATTTTGTCATTTTTAAATGTACAATTTTGTAATTTTTTAATGTACAGTTTTGTAATTTTTAAATGTACAAGTTTGTAATTTTTAAATGTACAATTTTGTAATTTTTAAATATTAAAATTTTGTAATTTTTAAATGTACAATTTTGTAATTTTTAAATATACAAGTTTGTAATTTTTAAATGCACAATTTTGTAATTTTTGAATTATAAAATTTTGTAATTTTTGAATATACAATTTTGTAATTTTTAAATGTACAATTTTGTAATTTTTAAAATATAAAATTTTGTAATTTTTAAATGTACAATTTTGTAATTTTTAAAATATAAAATTTTGTAATTTTTAAATGTACAATTTTGTAATTTTTAAAATATAAAATTTTGTAATTTTTAAATGTACAATTTTGTAATTTTTAAAATATAAAATTTTGTAATTTTTAAATGTACAATTTTGTAATTTTTTAATATACAATTTTATAATTTTTAAATTATACAATTTTGTAATATTTAAATACACAATTTTATAATTTTTAAATTATACAAATTCATAATATTTAAATATACAATTTTATAATTTTTAAATTATACAAATTCATAATTTTTAAATATACAATTTTATAATTTTTAAATTATACAAATTCATAACTTTTAAATACACAATTTTATAATTTTTAAATTATACAATTTCATAATTTTTAAATATTTAAACTTGCTGTCTTTGAATTTCCATACGTGACATTTTGACATTCTTAAACTATAAAATGACCAAATTTATAAATTTCAAATTTCAAAATTTTCATTCCAAAAAATATGAAAGTACTCCAACTAGGAAAGTTTCTAAATGAAAGTTTGCAACTTTGTAGTTTCTACTTGTGCACCCTCTAATAGCATTCTAAATCAACAAAAATAGCAATCAACATTTCAATAAAAAGTTAAAAATAGAAATGGAAAAAGCATTTAAACGTAGAAACGTTATACAATTATTTCACTTAGATTTTTCTCTGAGAATTCTTATAAAACAGCAGTAGGTTTACATAATACATGTCACTTTCTAGTAACTTCATACTGAGGAGTTTTCTTTGGATAAAAATTGCTCGTTGGTTTTGCATACGATAGATTCGTGGGTTCTCAATCTTCGATGTAAATTTCCAGAGAATTCCATCACGTATCGCTACGCCCGAGTTCTTAATAATCCTTCGAACAATTACACTTTGCGAAAGAGGCTGGTGAACAATGACACCCATTTGAAGGAACAATCAGGTCTAATGAGCACCGAACACCTAATTAGGACAAGTTCGTTACGATATAATAATGACATGCAATTTGAGTGACCTGATGAAGCGATAAGGATACCTAGCTAAAAATGGATAAATAAATGATTTTGTGATGAGGATATGTTGTGATGATAGATAACTTATGTAGGTTGGGTAATATGGAAAGGTTTATATAGTTATAAGAGACTCTGTTTATATTGCCATATTTTATATGGATTTTTCGCATGGTGGCGTTCTACCACCACTGAACGTTGTGATACTTGTTAGATCAATGTGATGAGTGTTGTGGTGCTATATGTTGTGTTAGAGTGGGTTGTATCGCCACACATTTTATTACCACGCGTTATATTGCCAAGGGTAGTATTTCCATGCGTTGTAACGCCACGAGTGGTATTTCCACGCGTTATCTCGCCATGAGTGGTATTTCTTCACGTTGTATCGCCACCTATTGGATTACCACGCGTTATATGGCTACGAGTGGTATTTCCACGCGTTATATCGCCACGAGTGGTATTTCCACGCGTTATATAGCCACGAGTGGTATTTCCACGCATTATATCGCCCCCTATTAGATTACCACGCGTCATAATGCCACGAGTGGTATTTCCACGCATTATATCGCCCCCTATTAGATTACCACGCGTTATATCGCCACGAGTGGTATTTCCGCGCGTTATATCGCCACGAGTGGTATTTCCACGCATTATATCGCCCCCTATTGGATTACCACGCGTTATATGGCTACGAGTGGTATTTCCACGCGTTATATTACCACGAGTGGTATTTCCACGCGTTGAATCGCTACGAGTCGTATTTCCACGCGTTATATTACCACGAGTGGTATTTCCGCGCGTTATGTCGCCACGAATAGTATTCCCACGCATTATATCGCCATGAGTAATATTTCCACGCATTGTTTTCGCTTTCTGTCGAATTCTGGCGCCTTATATTCACCAGAAGTTCTACCTCGACGCAATTTATTACCTCACGATATATCGCCACGCCTTCCTTTTACTCTGCTTCATACTCTTCTTGCATTATATTTCCCCTGCGCTATATGACTACTAATTTACATAAGATTGAAGCAACCGATCCGACATAAATTTTGAATTTAAGAAAATTTGTCCATAAACGCGTATAAAAATTGAACTGTCGCAAACGGTGGCAATCGTCTGTTAAATAGATGAGGAAACAACATTGAGTAATTTAAACCGAGACCCTCTGACCGCCCATTTTCACGCATGAGTGCCAAACAGAAAATGAAAAACTTTGAGAAATCATAACGATGGAATTTTTAAATGATTCTCGATTAAGTAATCAAATAGCGACGTAACGCGTTAAATAATGAATTGAACGCTTTATCAATGTTAACACCTTCAAACAAGGACAAGAACTTTTTAGGGTTCATTGTGTTCACTTTTCTGAACGATTTCATAGTAGAAGTTCAAATTTCGTCATTTATATAGATCAAGTTAAAATCCTGTTCTCAGGAGATTATTCCATTAATGGCATTGTGTTCTCCATTTAATGTGGATTAGTCTTGTACCTCCGATAAAGGTATTAACCATACTAATCGCGGTATTACTATATTCCATCAATAGCTCTGTAACAGCTCATGGACAGTGGATCGATACGTTCGTACGATATTACATATTACAGATATATTGTAGTAAAGTTATCTAATAATTTATTCATTCTGATATCGTCACGAATTTTATTTCCACGTATTATATCGCCACGAGTGGTATTTCCACGCGTAATATCGCCACAAGTGGTATTTCCACGCTTTGTATCGTCATGAGTGGTATTTCCACGCGTTATATCGCCACGAGTGGTATTTCCACGCGTTATATAGCCACGAGTGGTATTTCCACGCATTATATCGCCACGAATGGTATTTCCACGCGTTATGTCGCCACGAGTGGTATTTCCACGCGTTGTATCACTACGAGTGGTATTTCCACGCGTTGTATCACTACGAGTGGTATTTCCACGCGTTGTATCACTACGAGTGGTATTTCCACGCGTTGTATCACTACGAGTGGTATTTCCACGCGTTGTATCACTACGAGTGGTATTTCCACGCGTTGTATCACTACGAGTGGTATTTCCACGCGTTGTATCACTACGAGTGGTATTTCCACGCGTTGTATCACTACGAGTGGTATTTCCACGCGTTGTATCACTACGAGTGGTATTTCCACGCGTTGTATCACTACGAGTGGTATTTCCACGCGTTGTATCACTACGAGTGGTATTTCCACGCGTTGTATCACTACGAGTGGTATTTCCACGCGTTGTATCACTACGAGTGGTATTTCCACGCGTTGTATCACTACGAGTGGTATTTCCACGCGTTGTATCACTACGAGTGGTATTTCCACGCGTTGTATCACTACGAGTGGTAGTTCCACGCGTTATATCGCCACGAGTGGTATTTCCTCGCGTTATATCCCCACGAGTGGTATTTGCACGCGTTGTATCGCCACCTATTAAATTACCAAATCTAATCTAATTAGCATAAATTCAGTCTATCATATAGTAATTCAATGATACGTGTTACATAAGCCTGCAGTACTTTCTTCATAAAGAATTCCAAGGACAGTAACTAGGATATGATCAACTTCACAAGTAAATTTGCATCATTAAAGGTACATGTCACAAAACATTACATCATAATTGATTCATCATCAAAGGAAAATCCTGCATCCACTGTTCTAAATGTCAAAACAACCCGCCAGAAGTGACATCCGCTACTATTCTACAACACCATAAACAATCAAGTGAATGTCGATGAACGATAGGCATTCGCTGTCGATAACCGTCCCTGGCCTCGTGTACCGGCTTGCTGACACACCTAATCGTCCCATAGTGTTCGAGAATGATCCTGGATCAGGAAGCAGGAAGCAGGACTTAACGAGACGTCATCGTGCATTCAAAGAATATGATTAGGGAGGAAAGGAAAGGTAGGAGGTTAGGATGACTAGGTGATTAGGTTGACTAGGTACTATTTAAGGCAGGAGGTAACTTAGATTCATTAGTCTGCGCTAGGTTATGGATTAAGAATTAAGGTTCTGGGTCTCCTAAAATTTTTTGGGAGTTCTAGATGAGGATTGCTTCAAACTTTCTGGGGGGTTCTAGTTGAGGATCACATCAAACTTTTGGGGGGGGGTTCTAGATGAGGATCGTTTCAAACTTTTTTGGGGGATTCTAGGTGAAGATCATCTCAAACTTTCTGGGGGATTCTGGAGGGATTACTTCAAACTTTTTAGGTGGATTCTAGATGAGGATCACTTCAAACTTTTTGGTGGGTTCCAGATGAAATTCACCTCAATCTTTCTGGGGGATTCTAGATGAGGATCATCTCAAACTTTCTGGGGGATTCTAGATGGATTATTTCAAACTTCTGAGGTGGATTCTAGATGAGGATCAGTTCAAACTTTGTGGGGGGTTCCAGATGTTCACCTCAAACTTTCTGGGGGATTCTATATAAGGATCATCTCAAACTTTTTGAGAGGTTCTAGATGAATTACTTCAAACTTTTTAGGTGGATTTTAGATGAGGATCACTTCAAACTTTTTGGTGGGTTTCAGATGAAGTTCACCTCAAACTTTCTAGGGAATTTTAAATGGAGATCATCTCAAACTTTTTGGGGGGTTCTAGATGAGGATCACTTCAAACTTTTTGGTGGGTTTCAGATGAAGTTCACCTCAATCTTTCTGGGGGATTCTAGATGAGGATCATCTCAAACTTTCTGGGGGATTCTAGATGGATTATTTCAAACTTCTGAGGTGGATTCTAGATGAGGATCAGTTCAAACTTTGTGGGGGGTTCCAGATGTTCACCTCAAACTTTCTGGGGGATTCTATATAAGGATCATCTCAAACTTTCTGGGGGGTTCTAGATGAGGATCGCTTCAATCTTTTTGATTGATTCTAGAGGATTTTAGATGGAGATCATCTCAAACTTTCTGGGGGGTTCTAGATGAAGATCACTTCAAACTTTTTGGTGGGTTTCAGATGAAGTTCACCTCAAACTTTCTGGGGGATTCTATATAAGGATCATCTCAAACTTTCTGGGGGGTTCTAGATGAGGATCGCTTCAATCTTTTTGATTGATTCTAGATGACAATTACTTCAAACTATTACTGAGTTAATAGTCTGAGTCTTCACTGAGTTAAAGTATCCAAGAAATTGTAAGTTAGAATCTTTCTGAAATAAGTTAGGTTAGGTAGGCAATTTAGGTAATTTGAATTAAAGTACATAGACTGAAGATACTAGTCAAAGCTCCTTTAAATTCCTTATATTAGACTCTTCTAGGACAATGTTAGGTAATGTAGTTATACAAGTAATTTTTAATTAGACTCTTCTTAAAGTAAGTTAGGTTAGGTAGGTAGTTAAGGTAAGTTGAATTAGAGTACATAGACTGATGGTTCTAAATAAATCTCCTTTAGACTCCTCATGTTAGACTCTCCTTGGACAATGTTAGATCAGTTCCTCAAGAAATTTGATATTAAATCTTCCTAAAATATGTTAGGTTAGATAGGAAGGTTACATAAGTTAGGTTAGATATGTAGCTTACATAAGTTAGGTTAGATAGATAGGTTACATAGTTAGGTTAGGTAGATACACTACATAAGTTAGGTTAGATAGATAGTTACATAAGTTAGGTTAGGCAGGTAGTTACATAAATTAGGTTAGATAGGTAGTTACATAAGTTAGGTTAGATATGTAGCTTACATAAATTAGGTTAGATAGATAGGTTACATAGTTAGGTTAGGTAGATACATTACATAAGTTAGGTTAGATAGGTAGTTACATAAGTTAGGTTAGGCAGGTAGTTACATAAATTAGGTTAGATAGGTAGTTACATAAGTTAGGTTAGACAGGTAGCTTACATAAATTAGATTAAATAAGTAGAATTAGAATACACAGAACAATATTAACTTGGTACACAAAATTTCATAAGTACTCCAACATTATTTGTCGTGCCATTCGGAAAAACAACCGGAGAAATATCCTCGATACGCTACAAGCTGTCTTATTCCTCGAAGCCGAGCAAAAAGTGGATTCGTTTCAGTCAATCACCAAACGATTGATTATTCCGAGGACGCGGCCTTCGTCCAGATCGATGTACCAACGTTCTCCGTTTTTAATTGCACTTCGTCCGTGTGTTTCTTTCCACGATCCACGTTAAATACGCTCGAGGTCGATTCGCTCTCCTACTCTGTTAATTGAGAAATTAACTGATTACACTTAATTCGAGATTCATTCATACAGCATGTTGATATAAATACGACGAGACATGGAGATAGTTTGAATGACTTTGTACATTCGTCGAATGTACAGACATGTTTACAAATTTGAGTTTAAATAATTTGTCTACATTTGTCTACTGTTTAAGACATTTATAAAATAATATATTTGAAAGAATTAATTAATTTTTATAGAGCAATCGGTATGAAAATATATGAAGACAAGGTAACACGGACAAATGTATGCAGTCGAACTGTTAATAAGCGACTTAAACCCCCCTTTCAAGAGGCAGCATTCCTCCACGCAGTTTCAGAGAAAACTGCTTTTCATTTTGACAAGAAAGTACGATTTCAAGGAGAATCAAACGAAAACAGTTGTTGCAAGGCTTTTCTTCTCGTATGATGGGAGAGCCTCGCAGTGCCTGATTGGTCCCATCGCCGGTGCACCTGACCTCGTCGGACGGCGGATCCTTTGAGAGACGAGACTCGGTGATGAGAAACGACAAGCATAATGTCAATGTCACCACTTTACGTGTAGCACTTGTTACAGGGTGTGGTCCCCTCCTACGGGTCGACGACTCCCTACCAGATTCACATATATAAAAGGAGAAGCCTTGCTTCGACTTGGTACACAACAACCTTAGGGCGAGTACTGGTTAATCAGCAGCGCTCTTTTGAACATGAACACTTTAGTAAGTACTCAGGGATTAAAGTTATTTCTGAGACTTGGACAATTTTCTTATCGCAAATATTGCAAAATTCTGTTTGATCAAAATTGCAGATTCTTGCGGCACTCAGCACTCTAGCGCTGGCAGAGGCAGTTTACCTGCCGGTGGTGGCGTACAGTCATCTGGGGTATCCTCTGGCCTACGATGGACGAGTTTTGGACACGCCAGAGGTGGCACAAGCGAAAGCGGCTCACCTTGCGACCCAGGCTTATGAGGCTGCTAGAAACACCTTAGGTTACGTGCACGTGCCTGCCCTGGTCCGTGTTTACCCACCTGCAATTACGGCGGGCGCACCCATAGGTGCCGATGGTCGGGTTGTTGATACACCTGAGGTTGCGGAAGCGAAGGCTGCTCATCTCACAGCTCACGCTCTGGTAATTGCGGAGAATGTGACAACTTAGCCGAGAGAATTCTTGATCAGCTAATACTCCTATAGATTTATTGTATAATTATCCTTGTTATCATAAATATTGTACACTGAGCATTGTCTGTGAAATCCATGAAGCCTTTGAAGATTATCATTCCACCTAAAGGAATATTATTTTGCAGGAGGCAGCCAAAAACGCCGGCCTCTACCCGTACGGTGCTCTCTCCTACAATTCGGCACCCTATGCTTATGGGTTCGGATACGGCGCTCCCATTGGTCCTGATGGTCGAGTGGTAGACACGCCAGAAGTTGCACAAGCGAAGGCAGCGCATTTCGCAGCACATGCTCAAGCCGCAAGAAATGCGCAGAAAATTTGATTAATGTCACTTGAGATCAATAGATTAAATGATTGATCAAGTTGTGATAACTTGATGATTTGTATACATTTACTGGAAACGATTTTTAAAATAAATATTTTATTTATAAGTAACTAAGTATCTCTTGTCCACATCCTTAATTATTTTTGAAACTCTTTAAGTATCTGGAATGTGTGGGTTAATGATTAGAGACCACAGTAAAAATGTAATACTTTATTGCAAAATATGTACAGCATTTCAAAATTTAAGTACCAGTTTTAAATAATAAAAGGGCATGATTGCATATTGACACGATAAATAAAATTGGTCTAAGAGATAAAATTGCTAGGTTTATTATCATATAGTCTTTCCTAGTTCGAGAGCCTTACGGGCCATCATTAATGCACCTTCTCTGGTGTTGTGTCCACCAGTGAATCGTATTGTATGTACAAATTCTGCACCTGGAACTCCACAAGCAGTTTCCAGCGCTTCGTTCCTCAAACCTGCCCAAGCTTCTGGCAAAAATAACCTGTAAACATAACCTATAAACACAGTGCACTCATAAATTGTAAGGTTAAATCACTACTTCAACAAATACCTTGCAACAAAACTTTTAGGTTTCACTGGAACGCATCGTATCCTGTAGTTGCTTTCTTTAAAAATCATATACTTTAATAGAGGTTCTACGTTCATCTCTTTTTCTAATTCAAAGAGATGTTCAGACCATGGTACAGGCTGTGATAATTCTATGATTTCTCCACTAGGATCAACCTGTAACGTATATTCATGCTGAAACTTCTCCATTTCTATTTAATTAAATATGTATGTCTTTATGTAAAGTACAAAGTTGAATTACGTAAACACCTATGATACATTTGTATGTAACTAATGACCATGTATTGCAATGTTTTATTCAGAAAGTACCATTCTATTCAAATTAATGTAAATGTAAAGACATACATCAAGCAAATGTATTGATAATAATATCATGTTAATTACAAATTGGATTATAAACTATAGTCACCTCAAAGCGTTTTGCAATAGCATCCTGTACAATTATTTTAGCTGGTAACCACACATGTGCTGCATAATTTAAATGTTGCAAAAATTCTTGACCAGTCAATTCCACTGCTTTTGGAAACTGCTCATCAGAAGTTCTAGTTTTATCATTCCATGGAACATTTAAGAATTGTACACGAGATGATAAGTCCGTTACAATTCCATAGCTAAAAGAATGAACAAACCATAAACATTTAGTATTATTATGAATAATACTGCAAAAGAGGAACATGTTACTGATTGCTTACACTGGTTCTTCCTTAAACATAGGAATTCCATTGTCTATACCATCAATTTCCTTAATGAATGTATTATAAATTTGTTTAAAAACTGCTTCAACATCATTATTGCTTAGTTGAGGAATTAGATGCTTAATAATTTCATGACCAAAATGGCAGTAAATTAAGCCTGCACTGCTCAACTTTATGTCTGAATTGTATCCTGGTTTCTTTACCACTGTACTTAGCGACTCTTTGAAGTCTCTAATTTATAAAATAAAAGGACATTTTTAATGAAAGTATAGGTAACATAAAAAACGTTTAGCCATACCTCATATGATGATCATAACGATGCTTAGAAGGATTGTATTCACCACCAACATCGATAACAATATCACAGGTATCCAGAATACTCTTATCACGTGATCTACAAATACATTTGACATTCTTTTATCGATACTTCAAAATGTCAAGGATATATTTCAAAATTAGAATCATATTAGCAAATATGAATTATATTAGCTTAATCACATGGTTATTCGAAAAGTTATAGGTTATGAAACAATATATTACAATAATTACCTTACAATAACCGCATCTTTGTATTGTGGTAAAGTTTTTAACATGAAACAAGCAAGTGCTTCATCACAATGAAAACAACCATCATGTGTACCGATTTTCAGGCTTTTTGACATTGTAATGTATCGTGGTTTCACTTGTGTATAGGTTAGGTAATTCAAAGAGGTAATAGTTTTGGAAAAATACTGAAAAATTGTTCTGGAATATCCTCTTACCATGTCATAACATGTTAGTAATTAAATAATATACTCAATACGAGATTAACCTGTAAAAAATTGGAAAAACCTAACCTATCGATCAGGTGTGGTTTTGTTTATTATTATTGATCACGTGGATGAAAGACCTCATGCGGCGAAATTAGGAAGTTGTGGCTGCTGTCCTTGTCTTTCTTGTGGAAGTAAACAAGGATAGTGAATGTTTAAAGTTTCTGGATTTCGCCGTTTGAGGGATCTTCAACGATTTCTTCACACATTTAAGAAAAATCGCCATGGTCCATAAAATTTTATGATTCTAGCCAAGAATGGTGGAAAATATGGAATAAATAACTTCTGACCTGCTTTATTAACTCAGGTAATAATAATATAGCTAATATCTAAACTCTAAGCTGCTATAAGTAGAACCTTAAAAAAACGTAACGCTGATTTACAAATTATATTAACAAACTTACGATATTTACAATGAACAAAATGAAGAATTCTTTCCTTCTGTATTAAACGAAAAAATGAAGTATCTTACCAGCTAAAAAGAAAATAGAAACGCCGGGGAAATAAATAAACTAGAGCGGGTTACTACTAAGACGTGAGACGAATTGCACATAATATACAATTATTATTAACACAGTATAGATCCTTAAAGTTGACATGCGTGTAGGGACACATTTGTATGTACAGAAATCGTCGTCGAACACGCAGTTTCAGAGGATAACGTCCTACGGATTACCTTATCACATTATCTATGGGATAAATTCACATGCAAAAATATATAACGTGTACGTGTAGGTAATCTATTTATACATTTATATCGATAGGAATTTCGGGGACCAAATTTCTCCGCCAAGTAAGGGACACTGGAGTAATTTCTTCGGTACGTTTTCTTTAAAAGGAATGTAAAATTACAAGTTACGAAACGCTAAGGTGTTAAGACCGTCGTAACGACGATTGAGTATTTCTGTCTCTTCGTGTACATTCCCAAAGTACAGTTGGTGGAAACGATTGCTATTGGTAATTTGATATACAAAGAAACAAATTACAGTTGACGGATGCTGAAGTTTCCATCTACTGTACAGCGTAGAGCCAACTAAAAGATTCTGTACGCAACGTATTGAGCAATGCGCAAGATATTGTCGAAAACAGTATTAAAAGTGATATGATCTTCCGTGAAGTCCATCGTGAACGCCATCGAACCTAGGAACCGACATTATCGCTCTTTTACTCTGTGAAAAGAGACAGAAGTCTTCTACAGAAATCAGCTAGGTACCTCCACTTGACTAACGATTATTTTTTACTATAATTGACCTATGCACTTTAGGGACAATCTGCAAACACTGCATTGGTGGAATTAGGGCTTGTTCGCAAATCTCCCAAACTCATAAATATCAAAATATCTAAAATTAGGGTCAGTCCACGGCAAATCATTTTTGGACGTCACCATTTTGCTCTAATCAAAATATGTTGTAGTCCATGTGAAATTAGGGGGGGTTTAAGTCATCATTTTATCAGTTTCGAATTTGTTAACAAGCCTTACAGTTTGCAATTTTAGCCCATATTGCGAAAATAGGCTTCACTTACGAATTTTTTTCTTAGAAACCACTCATCCGATTTAGCTAAATTCTTTTTTATTTTATTCACAAAGGATTGGATTATTTTAAAATATTTTTTTTAATTCCGTCAATTTGTTACGAAATTTCGAAAAATTTAAACAAATTCTTTTTTCGCGTTTTTATCAATGCGGGGATTTATAAAATTTTTCGAAATTTCATAACAAATTGACGGAATTAAAAAAAATATTTTAAAATAATCCAATCCTTTGTGAATAAAATAAAAAAGAATTTAGCTAAATCGGATGAGTGGTTTCTAAGAAAAAAATTCGTAAGTGAAGCCTATTTTCGCAATATGGGCTAAAATTGCAAACTGTAAGGCTTGTTAACAAATTCGAAACTGATAAAATGATGACTTAAACCCCCCCTAATTTCACATGGACTACAACATATTTTGATTAGAGCAAAATGGTGACGTCCAAAAATGATTTGCCGTGGACTGACCCTAATTTTAGATATTTTGATATTTATGAGTTTGGGAGATTTGCGAACAAGCCCTAATTCCACCAATGCAGTGTTTGCAGATTGTCCCTAAAGTGCATAGGTCAATTATAGTAAAAAATAATCGTTAGTCAAGTGGAGGTACCTAGCTGATTTCTGTAGAAGACTTCTGTCTCTTTTCACAGAGTAAAAGAGCGATAATGTCGGTTCCTAGGTTCGATGGCGTTCACGATGGACTTCACGGAAGATCATATCACTTTTAATACTGTTTTCGACAATATCTTGCGCATTGCTCAATACGTTGCTTCGGCAAAAATGACGACTTAAGCCCTCCCCCTAATTTCACATATTTTGATTAGAGCAAAATCGTAGATGTCCAAAATTTGGCGCGAAATGACCCATTAGATCAAAGATGTCCTACGAAAGCACACCCTAAGTCACACCAATGTCAGACAAAAATATCCCCAGCTGAAAGATTCCTGTTCCTGAAGATTCTTCCCCACCTACACGCTCCGCGTTAATTTTAATAAGTGTGAATCCATCGTTCATGTACAAGGTTTATGGCAATGCTGAGGAAAGGAACGGCCCTCGGATCCTACAGTAACAATATACATAAATATACACTACGTTGTCCTGGGATTCACGAATTACCAAAATCAACGTCGCCAGGGACACGAGGACCTAGGAGGCTTCCTGGTTACCATTGTCTATCTGGACACCGTTTGCTACGAACGTCGTGACTACAACTCTGCGTCTCCTCGTCGAAGGCAGTGCCCTCCTCGCACACGAACCGGAAGTCGAGAACCTGCCTCGAGGTGAAACCGGGCGAGCAGTAATGAAACAGTCTACAGTCCCTGTTGTCCCCGTAGAAACGGTACATCTCTTTCTCCAGGCAGTTGAAGCCACCTTGTCGCCTTAGGCCCACCATTTTGCGAGTCGGCCTCACGGTTATCGAATCCATCTCTTCGAGTTTGGAGGTGGTCTCTGTAGACATATCAGGAAGGGTCACCTCGGTGTATGCGAACGTGGATGTGGACGCAGTAGATGTGGATGTGGACGTAGACGCGGTAGATGTGGACGTAGTAGGTGGCGTGGTCTCCTCCGTCACTGGTTTAGCGATAGTAGTCTGATCAGCCTCCGTTGTTGAAGAAACCGACGTCGGAGTTGTCGTAATTTCAACATCAATGAAAGTGAAGCTCTTAGCAGTAGTCTTCTCAGCCTCCGTAGACTCTGTATCCATCAGTGTCTCCTCGATCAGAGAAGCCAACGTCGTCAATTTGGCTAAAGGATAAGGAGTGAAGCTTTCCTCATCTTCTTTCTTCACATTCGTAGGAGACTTCTGCTCACTAGGACTAGAGTCCTGGTCATTCTTATTCTTCAAAGCCTGGGGTGCCTCGCTCACCGGTTGACTTATGGGGTCCAGCTTGCTCTCCAACACGTTCTCCTCGCTCTTGCTGGCTTCCGTGCTCGTAGGTATTTCAGTTACTTCTGGCATTATCGTCGTGTCCTCCTTGATCGTCGTAGTCGCCATGGTGCTCGATTTACGCGTCAGCAGGGGGAATTTTCTGATTACAGGCTTGGGCGCTAGCTCGTTGTACGACTTAGGGGGCTTTGCTGGTTTTGGATTCAGTAGACTTAATCTTGGTTTGATGACTACTGGGTTTGGGGTTGTTGTGGGAGGTATGTAATTGTAACTCTTCCTTGCGGAGATTGGCTTGAATAGTTTTGGACGAACTGTTGTAGTTGTTGTAGTGGTGGTAGTAGTGGTAGATGTACTTGTTGTTGATGTGGTTGTTTGCAGGTCTATGTCCTCTGTGGTGGACTCTTTGAGTTCTTCGGTTGTTTCTTCTTCTTTCTGAGTGGTGATCTCATCCTTTTCATCCTTGTGAGACGTGTCGTCATCATCTTCATTCTTTTTGTGCTTTTCATCCTTTTCGTGCTTTTCATCTTTCTTATGTTTTTCATCCTTCTCAGGTTTTTCATCTTTTTCATGCTTTTCATCCTTCTTATGTTTTTCATCCTTCTCATGTTTTTCATCTTTTTCATGCTTTTCATCCTTCTCATGCTTTTCATCCTTTTCAGCCTTCTTATGCTCTTCATCCTTCTCATGCTCTTCGTCCTTCTCATGCTCTTCATCCTTCTCATCCTTCTCATCCTCCTCCTCCTTCACATCTTTCTCTTCAGATTCACCTTTGCTCTCCACCACATCAGATTTCACTTTCTCATCATTCAAACTATTCGTATCAGAAGAATCCCGTCCCTTATAGCTTTCAGGTTCATAATTATCATCCACATAATCATGAGCGACATTCTCAACCGAATCCGATGACTTCTTACTCTCCGGTATTTCTTCCTTCTCCTTAGGCAGCTCATCGGTAAACTTCAGAATTCCTTCAGTGCTTCCCTCCTGGTCGCCCATCCACTCTTCATCCTCTCCTTCAGCTCTGGAACTCGGAATTTCTTCAGAGGTTGTATCCTCCGTTTCAGGATACTCTTCGTCGTTGACTTCGTGGGTGTCGTAGGACTCTGTGGAGTCATATTCGAAGGACGCCTCCTTAGAATTGATCTCTTCCATCTTCATCGTAGAATATTCTTGAGATTCTATCTCTTCCTCTTCGTCCTCGTTCTTCTCCTTTTTGTGCGAAGACACTTCTCGCGAGGAGTCCACGTACTTCTCGTTCTTCTCGTAATGAGAGCTTTTGATCTTTTCCTGACTGCCTTCTTCAACATCTTCGCTGTCGAAGATCGTGGTGGACTCTTCCTCCACATTTTCGTGTTCAATGGAGGACCCCTCTTCGTAGTCGGTCTTTTCTAGAGAACCGTCTTCGGTCGTTGTCTCAGGCTGATCTTCTTCAAGTTCCTCCAATGTTGAGGTAGTCGATTCTTCATCAACCTGTCTCTCTAAAGTCTCGTACTCGTTCGCGTCACCCTTCCGGTTCTCCTTGCCTGCGTCCTGATCCTTGCCACCCTGAAGACTCTTCTGACTGTTCTGGCTACCCACAGCCCTCGTGTCGACCTCCTTGGAAGTCTGAGACTCGGGTTCGTTGAAAATATGCTTATCAATCTGCTGTGCTTCAGAATTCTCAACTAACGTAGTAATTTCTACCTTTTCAGTAGTGGTTTTTGGAGGTGCCTGAGGAGTCTTCTCATTTTTCGTCTCCTTCTTCCTTGAAGAGATCTTCCCAGACCTGATCCTCGAACTCTTTCTTTTAGGCTTCTCTTTCTTAACCTCTTCTATCCTCTCATCTTCCTTTTTAGAATGCTCAGGTGCGTCATCCTGATCTATGGGCTTCTTCGGGTCCTTGCCACTCATGCTTTTCTTCAATTCAGTGGCTTCAGTTGTGGAGACCTCCGTCGTTTCTTCGGTAGTACTCTTCTCATCCGCAGATTTTAATCTAAGATACTCATTAGGATCAAGAATAATAATATCGAGCTCTCGTTCTGGTTCCTTGATGGTCTTACTTTCATCGTCCTTCAAATTCACGACCTCACCATCCTCGTTATCAGAAGCTTCGTGCTCAGTTTCTGTATATTCCACATTCTTGTCTGACTCCGTATGGTCCTCAAAATCTACGTACTCAGCGTCAGACATTTTATTCGGACTCTTAGCCTTACTCTTCCTCTCCTCCTCATCATTCTCGTCATCGTACTCCCTAGCCTTAAAGTTCTTCGAGGCCCTAGGTTCCAAGTCCTCCAGACTCTCCTTCTTACCATTCACTTTTACACTGTTCTTACTCTTCTCTTCAAAAATATTGCGAACAGTGTCCTCCGTGAACTCCTCTCCAAACAGAATATCTCTGAACCTCATCAGACTCTCCTTGATAGACTTAAAGTCCTGGCTGTTATCTTCGATGATCACCCTGTCGTTGATCTTCCCCTTATCTCCCGTATCCTGAACATCCTGTCTCCTGTTAGTCTCTCCTCCATAAACGAAGGACATCATAGAGCTCTTCGTACCAACCGACCTCTTGGGTCTCCACCTCGTCCTGCCTCTCACTTCCCCATAAGCTCTCCTGCTGTTCCTAATCTTGGGAACATCTCTGTAGAACGGGTCAAAGGACTCGTCTCCTTCCTTATAGTCGTCATAACTAGCAGGGATCGTCGGGAGCGGCAGGGTGACCAACTGCGTGGTGTTTAGGGGTCGGCCCGACTCGTCGCTAACGCTAGCTTTAGCCGTCACTATCACTCGAGACTGAGATGGCAGCAGGGACGATGGGTTCTGCACGATCCTCTGAATATCTGGAGGTGGTAGGTTGATAGTGATCTGATGGGGCTTCAATTGGGGAATCTGAACAGGGGGCAGGACGTGTATGTGCTGGGTGACTTGGTCGCTGTTCTCGGACTTCGACGAGGTCCTCGGAGTCGGGTAGAAGGATCGGACGGTCGTCTCGTCGGTCGCTGGAGTGGAGAGGAAGCTTCCTGAGATCCTCTGCTGCGGACTCTGGCTGCTGGTCTTTTGACGAGGGGGTTCCGATGTGGGCACGGGGGATATTGTCAGCTTCGAAACCTAGGAATTACATGATATGAATATTCTTATATAACGTGGTATTCAATTATGATCTAACGAGAGACTACGTGATCATGTACCACATATCACATATGTGGGACATGTGATATAACGCGTTCTCACCTTTCCTTTATTAGTCGACTGCACCGCCTCCAGCGGCCTAATCTGCTCCCCGTTTTCCCGGTACTCCGACGTATCCCTAGGGTTATTACTATGTATAGAAAACTGCTCCGTCGTGCTGACAATCCCATGATTATGGAAAATAGGATTGATCAACGAGGGGCTGTTTCCGTTGTTCAGAAGCGTCTGGATCGTAGAGGAGTGGAACAGCGGCGCCACCGTCGAAGGCTCGTTGTGGATGATCTGTGGACTCGCTGTCGAGCTGAACCGAATTTGATGGACCTGAGGAGTTTGGACAGTAGTGGAACTGACTCCTTGGTTGCTGAACAACTGGTAGGAGGTTGCCTGTTGGTTGTTGTTCCTCTCGCCGTTGTGGAAGATGTACTGGTGATGGTATCCTCCGTTCTTGTCGTCGTACAGGGACTTGGACTGGCTGGTGTGCACTTGGGGGAACGGAGGCTGCGGCTGGAAGTGTTGAGGATAGCCAGTGGAGTGCGAGAACGAGGAGGAAGGTGTTGTGGATGGTTTGGAGGTTGTGGTGCTGGTTGTGGTGGTTGTGGTGGGTCGGGCGGAGGTGGTGCGTTGATGGTCGTTTGTGTGGTCCAGGGGGTCGATGTCGTCCTCGCTGTTTTCATGCAAGCTGCAACGTTATTGTAAGATTATTTAAATGCTGTTTAATTGAAAACATCTCTAATCTACACTCATTGATCATTAGTTGCTCTATCATATGATAGTCCCTCTCAGAGCTTATTAATTTGAGACAAGTACTTTCAACTTCTTCACATATTTGTCTCCCAAATGTTATGTAACCCCTTATGTCATCTTAAATGTATTATGTCATCTTAATTGTTAATTATAACACTGATTTCTTTTCGTCCCTCTTTTATTTTCCCTTTTTACGTTTCAATTGACCAAGCCGGTCGATTAAAATAGGAAGTACTGCAGGAAATTGCAATGCACCGGAGAAAATAACCGTTGCAACCAGTTCACCTGTCGCTAAAATTTTTATTTTCCACTGTCTGAACGTTCACCGGCGTTTCGTAAGGACCAAAGTTACATTGATCCGCATACCAGTTTCTACTTTCGTGACTGATATAGAATCAAGTGGGGCGTGATTGCGTGTGTCGCCGGTTTTTGATCGATCACGTCGATTGCATGTGTTTCCTTAATATTAAGTGAAAGTTTACGCCAATATTGCGAATCAAGTTTGCCTTACGAGCGTGAGCTTAACCTTTGAAGGACGGACACTTTACTTGACTTTATATCAGCAATTTTTAACGTTATAAAGCTGAACGTATTTTAATACCTGTTTTACATTTTATGAATTCATTTCTAAACTTTGCTATGATCTTGTTCCCTTATGTACCTAGACCACATGTGCTTAGATCACAATTTGCTTTAGTCTGGATAGCAATATGTTACTGTAGCGTTACGTCTCTTATCTCTAACAATAAGTCACAATATGTCAAGATGCATTTATTTCTATAGCCATATATCACTCTCACTATCTGTACATTCTCATGAGTTGAAGTCTCAATATGTCTTCATGTCCACATCCCTATATCATTCTACGTCTGCATATCACTATTGTAAGTCTAAGCTACGTGACTATACCTATGTATCCACATTCCTCTATCCTTGCAATGATAGGGACCATACGTCCTCATGTTTCTAAGTCTCACTATACCTATGTCTCCACGTCCATCTACCTTTGGATTACTATGTCTCTACGTTTCCACATAACTACGTCCCCATATCCCTACGTCTCCCAGATCTCTAGCTCTCTTACATCATTAGGTTCCTCACATCACTAGGTCCCTCACATTACTAGGTCCCCACATCCCTATGTCCCCACATTGCTACGTCCCCACATCTTTAGGTCCCTTGCATCACTAGGTTCCTTGCATCACTAGGTCCCTCACATCACTAGGTCCCCACATCCCTACGTCCCCACATCCCTACGTCCCCACATCCCTACGTCCCCACATCCTTGTATCCCCACATCCCTATGTCCCCACATCCCTACGTCTCCCATATCTCTAGGTCCCTCACATCACTAGGTCCCTCACATTACTAGGTCCCCACATCCCTACGTCCCCACATCCTTGTATCCCCACATCCCTACGTCTCCACATCCCTGCGTCCCCACATCCTTGTATCCCCACATCCCTACATCTCCCACATCCTTGTATCCTCGCATCCCTACGTCCCCATATCCTTGTGTCCTCACATCCCTACGTCCCACATTCTTGTATCCCCACATCTCTACATCTCCCACATCTCTACATCCTCCACATCCCTACATCCACTACATCCCTACATCCCCACATTCCTACGTCCTCCACATCTCTACCTCCCTACGTCCCACATCCCTAACCTTTAATATACCTGCGTCTGCACATCCGTACATTCTACACAACATAAAGTCAGTTGTTTACCTGAGTGTCACTGCGTTATTGCCATACAGTTCCAGGTTCAAGTTGTAGAATCGTTCGCTCTTGCTGCAGTCAACCTCGTCCACCCTCTCGCAGACCCTGGTTTCCTGATCGAAGACAGTTCCATTCAGACAAAGGAACTTTATGTCCATAATCTCGTCTGAAACCAAGTCTCATGGTGAAGGACAGGATCATTATTCGGGGATGCTCTTCTGCGTCATCATATCATGATGTCTCATTAAATGTTCACGTTTAATGATTTTCTACATAGACTCAATTTCTACGCTTGATCTACACTAGATTAATGGCTTCTTCTTCTCTTAATTAACCTTCAAATACCTCTACATTTTATTATATATATAAATTTTCATTTTGGAAATATATCAAAACGTTTTCGATTCGATGAGGTATTAATTTGACGAAAAGTATTTTCTAAGAATGCACAATTATATTCGAAAATTGAAGGGTTAAAGGTTAATCAAAGAACAAAGGCACGTCGATCGATCTCTCGTGAGGAGACGTTCCCGACTTAGGTCAGTAAACGTTCCTCGACGACCGTGACATTCTCTTCCTCGAGCGATCTCTCGATCGATTACAAAACTTCGATCAGCTTGCCGGGCCCCCGAGCGGGCCTCTCGATCGTTCGATCAATCGATTTGTCGAGTCAAGATGCTTGTTCTATCCGACACCAGTTTAATTATCGCCTCTAATTGTTACGATGCCACGAGAGTTAGATCGGGAATTGATCCATCGAATGACTAACAACTACAACAAAATAGCGAAACTACCTTTTGCAAAATCGTGAAATTAAAAAAAGTTTTTCTTTAATGTTTGCAAGATTTTAAAGATTATTAGGAAATTGTGAGAATGTGACGATATGGCTGAATTACCTTTCTGTCCAATGGTGCAAACGTGGAACATTTGGCAGCCAGCCTCAACGTCCGCGTAGTAGCCACCGATCACCTTCCCCTGACACGAAAAGTTCGTTTCCGGAAGGTTGTCGAAGTCCAAATACTTGAAAAATAATGTGTCACATAATTAACAGCACCTCGAATATGTTACTACTACTTTGATAATTAATTCGATTAACCCCCTTGTATTTTGACTTGTGACGCATTCAGAGTTCACGTGTGACGCACCCATCAGATGTTGACTTTACTCAAATTTTTAATATTTTTAAAAATATATAAAATATTTTATCTTGAAGTTAGGTGCAATTATAATTCTACAACATAATTATATTTTGTTGTGACATAATTTGTTAGAATTATAATTTTTACTGACAATAGTTTTCTCTGTTTTAAAATATTGAAAGGTATGGCCAGTTATGACTGACGTATCTGACAAATTAATACAAGGGGTTGATCATTATCTTATTAATACCAGAAGAGTGATATATAAATACATATAGTTCATCATGTAATTTCACAAATAATTACATCAAATTTATTTAAACATACAATATTTCTTCAAAGTAATTTTATAGTAATTTTAATACTTACGCCAGGTTCCCCCGCGCTGCATAACACGACGCCATGCTGGAGGTTGAGTATCAACAAGAAAACTGCAACAAAACAATAACTTTTTTCACTTTCGATCACCGGTTATTTTATTTCCATAAGTAAAAGCGCTAAGTGAATAATTTTTCCGTCGATGGAAAATGAACGAGAGGGAAGTACGGTCGTTGCGAGAATAATTTACTTGTCTAATTTATGCGGTTACGGGACACTTTTACCGGCGGACCCTGTACCACCGGTTACAGATATAATTATCAACTGCTATCGACACGCAACCAGATTGCTGTACCAGAATATTCCATAGATTTCTTAATCGTTGTAATATAAATTTCATTTGGTAAGGAAATTTCTGAACTTAGGTTTCACAAACTTTCTGGGATCTTTGAACCTTCAAATTTTTAGTAAATTGATGTCCTTGACGTTCTGAAATTTCAAAATTCTGAAATTCCAAAATTCCAATATTCTACAATTCTGAAATTTCACAATTCCGAAATTCCACAATTTTAAAATACTGCAATTCCACAACTCCACAATTCCAAGATTTAAAAATTCCGCAATTCCCAAATTCTAAAATTTTATTATTTGAAAATTCCGCAATTCCCAAATTTCAAAATTTTACAATTTGGAAATTTCACAAATCCGAAATTCCACAATTCCAAAATTCTGAAATTCCGCAATTCCACGATTCCAAAATTCTGAAATTCCGCAATTCCACGCTTCCAAAAATCTGAAATTCCGCAATTCCAAAACTCCACAATTCCAAAATTCAAAATTTTCACAATTCCGCAATCCCGCAATTCCAAAATTCTGAAATTCCACAATTCCAAAACTACACACTTTCAAACTTCAAAAATTCCGCAATTCCAAAACTCCACAATTCCAAAACTTCACAATTTCGAAATTCCACAATTCTGAAATTCCGCGTTCCCGCAATTCCAAAATTCTGAAATTCCACAATTCCAAAACTACACACTTTCAAACTTCAAAAATTCCGCAATTCCAAAACTCCACAATTCCAAAACTTCACAATTTCGAAATTCCACAATTCTGAAATTCCGCGTTCCCGCAATTCCAAAATTCTGAAATTCCACAATTCCAAAACTACACACTTTCAAACTTCAAAAATTCCGCAATTCCAAAACTCCACAATTCCAAAACTTCACAATTTCGAAATTCCACAATTCTGAAATTCCGCGTTCCCGCAATTCCAAAATTCTGAAATTCCACAATTCCAAAACTACACACTTTCAAACTTCAAAAATTCCGCAATTCCAAAATTCCGCAATTCCAAAACTCCACAATTCCAAAACTTCACAATTTCGAAATTCCACAATTCTGAAATTCCGCGTTCCCGCAATTCCAAAATTCAGCATTTCCGCAATTCCGAAATTCGTCAATTCCACAATCTCGCTATTCTATTTTCCGCAATTTCTAAGTTCCACAATTCCAAAATTCGGTAATTCTAAAATTCCACAATTTAACAATTCCAAAATTCGATAAATTCACAATTCCGGAATTGCACAACTTCCTAACTCGACAATTCCAAAATTCCACTATCCCGCAATTCCAATATTCTAATATTTCAAAGTCCTCCAAATTCCAAACTGTCCAAAAATCCTGCAACTCCAAAAATTCCAAATTCCTAAAAACCGAGAACTCTAAAATCCCAAAGCCAGAAATTTCAAGAAATAAAAAACGCAGAAATTCCGCTTTCATAACGGATAAATTAAGTGAATCTACGTCACCATTTTGTTAGGTATAATAAAACTTGTTAAAAGCCCGATAAGATTAAAATGGAAGCCGGATCCAGACAGAAAGCAAGAAAACATCGTTCGACGCACCCACAGAGACTTGTCACCGGATCTCCGTCAAGAGCATTGATTTCAATCGGGTGACAGAAAAATGATTATCGATAAAATAGAATGTCCGAGGTACAGTATCGATCGAGTGTGGCCAGTTGTAGGCCGAGGTCATCCGGTATATACACCGGGCCATCCAATCACAATCGTCACAAGATCCTGTCGATCTTGCGAATTTAATATTCGTGATCGAGGCCTTCTGCATAGGTACACCCATTCATAGGTGTGAACACTTTGTACAGGAGCTTTCATAATTTATGTTTCGGTGAGGTCAAACTTAGGTCAAAGTTCAGTTATGTATTAATAGAATTTGTCAAATTTCAGCATTTCCGCAATTCCGAAATTCGTCAATTCCACAATCTCGCTATTCTATTTTCCGCAATTTCTAAGTTCCACAATTCCAAAATTCGGTAATTCTAAAATTCCACAATTTAACAATTCCAAAATTCGATAAATTCACAATTCCGGAATTGCACAACTTCCTAACTCGACAATTCCAAAATTCCACTATCCCGCAATTCCAATATTCTAATATTTCAAAGTCCTCCAAATTCCAAACTGTCCAAAAATCCTGCAACTCCAAAAATTCCAAATTCCTAAAAACCGAGAACTCTAAAATCCCAAAGCCAGAAATTTCAAGAAATAAAAAACGCAGAAATTCCGCTTTCATAACGGATAAATTAAGTGAATCTACGTCACCATTTTGTTAGGTATAATAAAACTTGTTAAAAGCCCGATAAGATTAAAATGGAAGCCGGATCCAGACAGAAAGCAAGAAAACATCGTTCGACGCACCCACAGAGACTTGTCACCGGATCTCCGTCAAGAGCATTGATTTCAATCGGGTGACAGAAAAATGATTATCGATAAAATAGAATGTCCGAGGTACAGTATCGATCGAGTGTGGCCAGTTGTAGGCCGAGGTCATCCGGTATATACACCGGGCCATCCAATCACAATCGTCACAAGATCCTGTCGATCTTGCGAATTTAATATTCGTGATCGAGGCCTTCTGCATAGGTACACCCATTCATAGGTGTGAACACTTTGTACAGGAGCTTTCATAATTTATGTTTCGGTGAGGTCAAACTTAGGTCAAAGTTCAGTTATGTATTAATAGAATTTGTCAAATTTCTTTATTTTTAGCTAGGTTCCTGTTGTGAATGGGATTGTTCAAAAATTCAGTGAAATTATCAGTGATATGTAGTTTGAGTTAATCATATTGTGTCATGGTTAAATATAGATCAAAAATGACCAAATCAATAACAGTTTTTGTCAAATTTTTTTATTTTTGACATGGTGCTTTTTATGAATAAGATTCTTAAAATATTCAGTGAAACTGTGATAATTTTAGTTTGAGTTGTGTCGAGTCAAGGTTAGGTTATAATGATTTAATATCGACTCAAATAGCACATCATTTCTTTATTTTCCATCGAGTCACACGATCCAAATAAGTAGTCGAAGTCGTTAAGAATTTTATATAAGAAGGCCACGAAATGGGTCCTCGTTAAGACATTATGTTTCACAAGTCAATTTCCCTGGGCAATTTAGCCCCCTTCGAGATCCAATCGTTAAGAATGTTAAATCGAACGCGATTACCAACCGTGCGCATACTTCTGCCTGTTTTTTATTCGTCTACTTATGCGGTAGCATCGTCCGACCAGGCAATGATATAATCCTTTCAGCGCGTAACGTCTGTGTGAATCTCGTGACATTTAGATCTGGTCGATGCGCATCTTCAAGGTATCAAATAGATCATGACGGTTGTGTCGGTCTTCCGACGTTCGTCATTGAACTGTGATATGCATATTCATCGTTTGGGAATAGCGTTTAGAATGCTAATAGTGGTCTGGAGTTTGGTTAATTGGTGTAAGTTGTAAGTTCACGCGTCGTAAATCTACGCGTCTTAATTCCACGCGCCGTAATTTCACGCACTGAACTCCTGCGCGGCTTAATTTCATCCGTCGTTCATTTAACGCGTTGTAGTTTCACGCACTGAGCTCCTGCACACCTTATTTCCATGCATTGTACACCTAACGCGCAGTAAATCCACGCGTCTTAATTCCACGCGCCATAATTTCACGCATTGAGCTCCTGCGCGGCGTAATTTCATCCGTCGTTCGTCTTACGCGTCGTAGTTTCACGCACTGAGCTCCTGCACACCTTATTTCCATGCATTGTACACCTAACGCGCAGTAAATCCACGCGTCTTAATTCCACGCGCCATAATTTCACGCACTGAACTCCTGCGTGGCGTAATTTCATCCGTCGTTCATCTAACGCGTCGTAATTTCACGCACTGACCTCCGGCACGCTTTATTTCCATGCATTGTACACCTAATGCGCGGTAAATCCACGCGTCGTAATTCCACGCGCCATAATTTCACGCACTGAACTCCTACACAGCTTAATTTTATCTGTTGTTCATCTAACGCATCATAATCTCCCGCACTGAGCTCCTGCACGCTTTATTTCCATGCGTCGTACAGCTAACGCGCCGTAAATCCACGCGCCATAATGTACACCTAACGCGCGGTAAATCCACGCGTCGTAATTCCACGCGCCATAATTTCACGCACTGAACTCCTACACAGCTTAATTTTATCTGTTGTTCATCTAACGCATCATAATCTCCCGCACTGAGCTCCTGCACGCTTTATTTCCATGCGTCGTACAGCTAACGCGCCGTAAATCCACGCGCCATAATTTCACATACTGGACTTTTGTACGCCTTAATTCCGTGCGTTGTTATTTCAAGGGCCATGTTCTTACGGACTGTAATTACATGCACTAACATGTCATAATTCAACCCCTCATAATTCCTCGCGCCGTAATTTCGCGGGTCGTATTCTACACACTGTAATTCCATACATCATACACCTAATTTGTCATAATTCTACACATCGTAATTCTACGCGCCGAACTCCTACACGCCTTAATTCCATGCATTATATACCTAACGCAGCATAATTCTACCCGTCGTAATTCCACGCGCCGTAATTTCACGGGCCGCATTCTCACGTACCGTATTTCTACGCACCGTACACCTAATTTGCTATAATTCTGCACGGTCTAATTTCACGTACCATAATTCCATACGTGGTACACCTAATGTGTTCTATATCCAAGCGTTATAATTGCACGCTTCGTAATTCCACGCTCCCTAATTTCATGGACCGCAATTTTCGATATGTAGTTACCAATTCTCTACGCGTTATTCGAAAGTTAAACAGTGCATCAAATCTAATAGATAGATCGGCAATCAAATAAAACGATAGCAATTATCGATTCCCAATCGCGATTTCAATCGCAGACCTTTGAAACTTCGGTCCTCTTCGATTCACAGAATAGTTTCTCAAGATTTAATTGTCCCATTGTTAATCCCGGTTAAGAATCTATTGCTACTAATTGTTTTATTCGTCCGTTAAATTGCAACGTGGAAAGTTCGATTGTTGCTGGGGTCACCAAATGTTTCTATCACCTGTTTGCTAATCCTTGAATACATCACTTGAATTCACCAATTTATTGAATACTTAAGTACCAAGCTCATATAAATTATGTAAATAAATATAAAATAATTGTAACATTGAAGATAACTTAATCGAAGGCATCAAAATGGTGCGCGGGAAATAGTACAAGGTGGAATAGGAGCAAACGCGACAAGTATCAAACGCGTACAAGAAGAAATCTGGGCTCGATTATCGCAATAGTTACAACCATTACCTGATATTACCGTTACAGTAGCGTCACTAAGGCATTACTACATCCAGCTAGTAGATTGCTCAATCTTGCTCATCTCTCGAAAGGCTGTTCGCCAGATTCGCTTCGCTCGACTCGATTTTCCTCGAACAACTTATTATCTAATAATTATAATCAATGAACTTCTTGCTACACCTTGAAATTATTCATTTTTATTGCAACAGCGTATTGTACCGATTCAACCCATTATAACCTCGCCATGTATAATCATTAAAAAGTTAATTCAAAATTCACCTTTGCTTTAAAATTCACTTAAGATTAAATATATAGTCATAAACGTGAAATTTTCATATATGGTAACTTGGTGGCCACGGTACATAATACAAAAATCAAGATCAAGTAAGTAAGAAAATGTCTGAATACCAAAAAAGTAACCTTGATACCTGCTGCGGAATATGAGTACCAAAAGATTAAGTAAGAAAATACTTGAATACCAAAATGCCGATAACATTGATTGGTTATTTGATACGTGGTAATTTGGCACGTTGAAATTCGATACGTGGTTATTCGTCGCGTGGTAATTCGATACGTGGTACTCTGGCGCGTGGTAATTCGATACGTGGTATTCGGACGCGTGGTAATTCGATACGTGGTACTCTGGCGCGTGGTAATTCGATGCGTGGTAATTCGGTACGTGATACTTTGGTGCGTGGTGTTCGG